>VKKV01000507.1:0-12516 GCA_008080845.1 Phytophthora kernoviae | reverse complement strand
TAGTGCAAAAGGCTTTCTCGCAGGATCTGAAGAAGAAGGCGGCTGCTTTTCAATACTTTTGCTTGTTGCCAATGTGCTTCAAGGCCTGGAGAGCGTTTCTGGTAGCACGCAATAACAGACAAAGCTGTTACGGCGGGCACATGGACTTTGGTTCCACCAACGTGAAAGCGGTGCCTTCAGAGCATGGACACAATTTACTATCACTTGTCGCCAAATAAAGCGGGCTACTGCGAAATGGCAGAACCAAGCGACTGCCAAAAGCTTCGGGTCCTGGAAGCGCTTTGTATCTCTGCAGAGGAAAACGCGACGAGATCAAATTCGCTCTACGCACTTCCATGATCGACGTCTCTGTCAAAAGCTGCTTGGCGCTCAACTGTTCGCCGTGGTCGTTTATCGCGGCAATTCGTACAAATGTGGCATCAGAAGTCTTCCCATCAAGCGTTCGACACGTGGGTCGACCATGTTAGACTACTTCAATCCGGACGTCGAATCCTCGCAAAAATGCACAACAGAACACTCGTTCGGGTATTCACTGCGTGGAAGGAGCAGGTAGCAAACAAAACTAAGCAACTGCAAGGTATCCAAGCGCGGTTCGTGCTGTTGTGGCAAATGGACGCACGTACCAGCAGTTTTGCTCGTTGGAAACGGCTTGCTCGAGTTCGTTCTCTAGTTCGTCGAAGACTCGGTGTACAACGCGAGCAACTGCTTCAAAACGTTGTCAGGCAGTGGCGACGCGTTACTGTTTGTCGTCGGCGGTCTCGACATTGTGGTTTGCGCATAGCACACCGTGCTCGACATGTGGTCATACATACCTCGTGGAGTCATTGGCACGCTAAGATACAAACCCTTCGCTGCGTCAAAATTATGCAAGGAATAGTGACGGAAAACCGGCTCACGAGCGACCTTCGCCAGCGCATTTATCGGTGGAAACAGTTCACAGCACGTTCTCTTGCTGTGAAGGGATTTAATCAGCACCGATGCATCAAGCTTATGAGACTGATGCTTATCGATGGCCTCGAAGCTTCGTGTTACTGAAGCGCAAGGAGGCGAGCTGGCAAAGCAAATCGCCGGCGTGCACGATGCGTCTTTGAAAGAGTGGCTTGCGACGAAAGTGCAGCAGCGCATGGTGGTCATTGCAAGATGTGAGAATATTCGACAGTCAGGCAGCTCGAAGCGGTTGCTAATTGGAGCGTGGGGGGCATGGAAGAACTGTCATGTCAAAAAGCAGGCTCAGAAACTTGCGATTCGTCAACTACGAGGGCAGATTTCTCGATTGGAAGAGCAGGATATTCCTTTACTTTCTTCCCGACTGTCGAGCATGCTTCGTCGTTGGCAGTCCGTTCAGGTTGCTAGAGGTTTTGCGCATTGGCTTGATATCACTTTGACATTACGTCAAGCTCGTCTTCACACGATCACGGCAATAAGTTGGTGGCACAAGACGCAATGTGAACGATATTTCCGCGGGTGGCTACAATTCTGCCAGCAGCAAGGAATGGATCGCAAGATTCACGCGATGTGTACTCGATCTAAACTGCGACGTTCTTGGACGCTGTGGACGGCGTTTAAACTTGAGTCACTCGATAAGAAAGCGCTGAACCTTCGCGCTCGTAATTCCCATTCAAGTGTGTGTACCGGTGCATGTTCAGGATGTGGCGAGCGGTTGCAACTGCGCGTCGGCTGCACCGCGTGCAGATTTTGGGCTGTACCATTCGTCACGACTTCGACTTCTAGCTGTACTGTTTAGTGAATGGCGCAATGTAGCAGCGATGGAGAAAACAAAGCGCACACAAATGACCATTGCGTGTGTTATATACGGCGAAAAGTTGATGAGTAAAAGCTTTGCAAAGTGGAAAACTAATATCGCGAGAATTTACTACCATCGTCGTCAGCTGCAGATTAACACAGAGAGACTGCAGGTGCTGTTGCTCTGCTCGTCCTTCCGAGCGTGGTTTTCATGGAGCCGGCAGCACAAAAAGCTCAACAATGTCATGCAAACACTGTCCGCTAAGTGTGACTCGCGTACAGCGTCTCGGGTGTTCATGGCTTGGCTCTTGCACGCTGACAAGAGTTCCAAATTGAAGCACCAAGCAGCATCATTCTTACGCTTCCGTCGACTGCAAAAGGCATTGCTGCACTGCGAAAGTTGACTCAAGAGCAGCGACATCTCCGTATTATCGGTCAGAAAGCTAAGCTCTTTAGGTCAGTGCTGGCAGGCAACCAGTCCTCAGACATTTTCAACCGATGGAAAACATTCACGTCATTATCTCGCAAGACACGCATCGTTACGCTCCGATATCTCCAGAACAAGCTGCTTCCCACTGCTTGGAGTGCTTGGGTGCAGTATTCTCAAAACAGACGAGAGAAGAACGATAAATATCTGGCCGCAACATTATGCTGGAAGAACGCGTTCTTACGAAAGGCTTGGAATGCTTTGGTGCTTCTGCACAATGTCGAACAGGAGCGGTGTCTTGTAATGGCACGTTCGAAGCTGCATTGTCGCAACTATCGACTACGAAAAACAGTGGCGGAATGGCGCCAATGGAGAAAGGAAAGTCACCATTTCCGTGCAGTCTGTGGAAAAATCATCTCCCGTTGGCGTATGCAGACAGCGTATCGATGTTTCTGCGCATTGAGTGACCATGCTGTCTACCACAAAATAACTCGAGCGAAACAAGCGGTTGTCACGATTAAAACACGCACAAGTGCGACGCTGAGGGCATGGTATTCATGGCGAAAATTGCTTCTCATATTGCGATCAGGCAAACGTCGATTATTTCAGCGCTACTGGACATTGTGGCAGCGTTCAAGAGAGTCTCAAAGAATTCTGAAGGACTTCCAGGCGCAGATTCGAGCCCGGGTTTTGCGCAGCACAACGGCAATGTATGGCAAACTGGAAGCAATTTGTTGCGACTTGTAAGGTCGAAAAAGCCATGGTGTTCATGTCCGCTGCGTTCGCTGATACGCAAGTAGTGAAGCGGACCTGGATCTGCTGGCGGAAATACGTTGCCCAGGTTCGTGCCACGAAAGCACAGATTGAAGACGCCCTGGTGCACATGAAGCTCCAGGGTCAATTTAAAGCATTCCGCTCATTGCAGGAATATACACAACACCGGAAGTGGAAGGCCAAAGCTAACTTTCGAGTGCAAGCATTCCAGTTCCAGCGGATCCAAGCTCGGTGCTTTTCGGAGTGGAAAATAGCCGCCACCGAGTTGATCACTCGGCGGCAAAAGCTGGCTCACTATCTGAATGTGATAAAATACTCGTTTCAGCTCAAGAGCTTTAGTGCGTGGATTTCATTTATCGCTCGACGGAAGATGCTACGCTTGAAAGTGTCGGAGTCTCTGGCATTGCACACAAATGTGCTCTCGCGTTGTGTTCCAGACTTGGAAATCATTTGCTATGACGGCCCAAAGGAACAAGAATGCCCACAACTTTTGTGTAGCTAAGACCTCAGAACTCGCAATTAAGCGCTGGAAGCAGTACGTTGTGCTTTGCAAAATTGAAAGAATGCTCGGTACGAGTGCTAAGCGTCAAATGGAGGTGAGCTTCCTGTCCTGGAGAAAGACGGTCGTCGCAACTCACCAAATTCGAGCGTTCCGAGCGAAATCGGCCAGAAGACATTGGCTTGGGCTCGTAGGAATGGTTTTCCGGACATGGCAACAACGAAGTCGAACCCATGCTCATTGTAAAGGCTCCTGGCCAGCGTTGCAGTTGGAAACCACCTGCGATACCGCTTTATGTTATGGCAGAAATTTACAGTACATCGAAGGCGTTTGTCGAAGCTGCTGTTAGTGGTGACAGACCCATCTACGACTTCAATTGTCGACCCTCTTGGAAACGAAAGTGCACAGTCAATTGTTGCAGCAGAAGGCAAGACTTTACTTACCAGTGAGGACCATGAAAACACAAGTGTAAGTAGTCTCGATGTCGGCCAGATTCTCCGCACAAGTGAAAACCACCGTGAAATTGTCTTTGTTGGGCAGGGTTTAGCCAAGAATGCTCGCGTCTTGCAGCGGTTCGAAGTGAAATGGGACTTGCCTCAAGCATGGCATCGTTGGCGGCAGATTTTCCACGCACAGCTCTTTTATCGAATGCGTCGTTTGCAGTCTCATTTCATCCGCTGGCAGCAGTTTGCGCACCAACAGCGTCGGACTCGGTGGATTGTGATCAAGTTAACGAACCAGCGCAAGGCAACGTCAGCACTGACGGTATTCCGCTCATGGGCTGAACTGGTCACTCGTGTCAAACAGCTCCAAAAGACCGGTTGCGTGAACGGGAATTGTGGGTATTGGTGACCACGGAGATGGCTCGGAGAGCGCAAGCAGCTAAAGTCGCATTGGCAAGCGTGGAAATTTCACGTAGACGAAACTCGTCATTTACAGTCAAGTCTTGAGGCGTATCACCAAGCCCGTGTTCTGACGAAACACTGGCTCGTATGGTGTCACGACTTCCGACAGGTAATGCAGGAGGCTCGACGCAAAGCAGAACAAATCGATGCACGCATGCACGGATTTCGCTTGCATCGCGCTGTTCGAACGCTGCGAGAGCATCAGCAAAGGATGAAAAGAGCACGCCTTGTCCTTGAGTATTTTGGCAACCGCCGTTACGATACGTTGCTCCCCGAGGTTCTTTCTCAGTGGCGGCAGTGGTGTCGACGACAACGGAGATTACACATTGTCTTGCAGTAGCTCAATTACGAAAGACTCGACGCCACTTTTCCGCATGGAGGGTGTGGAAAACCACTCAGAAGTGGCAACGGAGAGTGGTGGACAGCATGCTGTCAAAGGGTTCTACGCAGTGCCAACGGGGTGTATGGATGCGATGGCGTAGATACGTGAAAAGCCGCGTTGTGAAGGACCTGGCGCTTCAAAAAGCAGCAATTTTCCATGCGCGCACACGACTGCGAAAAAGGTGGCTGCGTCATACTCAACGCGTGGTTAAACTTCGTGTACGAGCTGAAATTGCACACTTGGAGATGCGTGTCTTCCGTGGTCGTCGTGCAACACGTCACTGGCACGAGTACAGTCGCGCCTGTCGGCTACGCCGCTTGTATCACCGCTTCGTGTTGCGGAAACATGTGCAGCTGTGGCAATCGGCTGTGAAGAATGCTGTGGCCATGCGCTTTGACGAGTTTTTATTGCGTTCAAAGACGAAGAAGATGTTGTGTGCGTGGCACCAAGTGGCCTCGAAACACCACTATTGGCGACAGCTTTGTGCATCCTTCGTGGGGAAGCAGGAGACACGGACCATTCGGCGTGTACTCTTCCAATGGCAGCAACTGGTCAACGCACGACAGGCTGAGAGAGTTGCATCACATCATGCAGAGCAGAGCGCGCAGCGGAGTTGGCAGTTGTGGAGTCACATAACACAGACAAACAAGCAGAAGCATCAAAAGCAATTTGAAGAGGCGGCCGAACATGAGGAACGCACGCTGTTGCGTCATGGTGTACGCGTATGGCAAGCTGCTATGAAGAAACAGCGAGAACGCCGCTTTATCGTGCTTTCTTGCGTTGTCAAGTTTGAATCCTTGACCGGAAAACGCGTGCAAGAGGTCGTATTCCGCGCGTGGAAGCAGATCATCCAGCGCGAACGCCGTTGTCGAGTGGCACTTTTCAAACGTGATTGCAACACTGCCAAACGCGCGGTGTCGAACTGGTTTGTGTGGACTCGTGATAAGCAGCAAATGAGACTGAAACTGGACAGTGCAGCAAACTACCATACACATCGGCTCGTCAGTGCTGTCTTCTTCTACTGGCAGACATACGCGTTGGCTTGGCAAGATGCAGCCAAGCCCATTGCTCGACGACACCAACGTCAATTGACTCTCCCGGTCAAGACTATCACAGAGCCGTTCAGAAGCGACATACGTGAGGACAGTGAGGACAGTGAGGACTCTGAATCTGATGTCCGTAGACCAACAAGCCCGTCATGAAGCGTCTGCGACAGAAGAAGGTGAGCAGGATGAGGCAAGCGGAAGGAGTGACTTCCGACGCAACCGAGACAACGGAAACGACGGTGACGCTCCCAGACGCAGTGGAGATCTCAATGGACGTGAAGAAGCGATTGATGTTGCTCGGTAAATGGAAACCACAGCAGAAATCCCAGTCGTTGCTCTAGGATCACTTCAACATGGTCAAGTTGAAGTGGACCCCGTTCGCGCCGTCTGATTGGTCGATTATTTCATCTAAAAGCCACAACTGAGAAATAGCAGGTCCCCTGGAAAATGCACGAGTTTACTATCTTTTGAAAGTTGTTGGCATTGCTAGCAAGCGATTTTTTGTAATGCAAATAGTGTTTTGTGGGCTCGACTCGAAGAAGTCTGAACCTTAACGGGACCGAAAGAACGAGTCTATATTGTATCACGACGGACTTGGATAAAATAAGTGGACACACACAATGCAAGTGGATACTTTCATTCGAGATGTCCAGTGTCGCTGCATATTGGAAACCGTTGCTTCGAACCTACGACGTGTGAAACTGAATTGTCGAAAATGCACTTTCAATTGTTTTGCAATTTCTTGAGGTTGTCTGGTCTAATCCTGACGGAAGCTCTTCCGATCTTCCTTTGATCATCCTAGAGTAGGTAAAGGCAAGGACGGCAAGAGTCAAGAAAGCAGACTTTGCGTGAGTAGGGCGCGAAATGCCAAGATAGGTTTGATCTTTTTGGCGACGACGAGAAAATTCCATCCACGATTACGATATTTGAAAGGAGACAACAATTGGGTCAACATTTTCGAAACGTAGAAGCTGCCAACTAACACATGTGGGGAGATCTTATCGGTGGTGCATTGCATTGCTGTAGAGTCTACAGGTGTAGACATCGCGCAGATGAATAATGTCGCCACGTACGACAGCATTAGGAAACTCATTATTGTCGAAGAGGTTTAAAATAAAAAAAATAGGCGAAAGTTGCGACGATTTAACTATGATTTAGCAGCGTCGGGTGGTTTTGACGAGTCGCAAGTGAACACTTAGATTTAGTATCTCCCTCGATTTGACCGCGTTTCACTATCAGTGCTGACCCCTACCAGCTGTTTTCCAGCGCCCCAACTGGCTAAAACGGCAATAGCAGTTGAGCAAAAGTGTATAGTTTTACGTTATATCGGAGCTGATCGGTGTGGCTACAGAGGGCATCGAACTAGATTGAATCAAACTGCTGTGCGAGCACCGCAAGTGTTGGATCGCCACATCGATTTCCTCATTAGTGTGGCGTGCGACGCTATTGGTTCAAACTTCAGTTGATGCCTATCTTTTCAATTCTCCACCCTCTATACATGAAAATCTAATGATAAATAATTCCCCACCAACCTGAACTCAACGCACACACTTGAGCATACCTAAGCTAACATATGCCAAGACGTCTCAGAGCCCATGTAACTCCAAATGCATGGTTAGAGTGATCCCCTGACGCTTTAACCTAAAGTTTAGCCCTACCTTAACCGTTTGTGTTGAAAGGAATGGCACTGTTCAGCATACTGAAGCCAAGTGAATTGCGGAAGGTCGCAACTCGCGGTGTGATTGGCTTGTTTTTCCGCCCTGCTGCTTTTTGCATGGCTGAAAAACGCACAGCCTATCGCCAAAGCCTGGTCTCGCCTTTTCCTCCTATCCGCACAGAGCTGGCTCTCCAGTCTGTCAATCGCAACATCGCTCACGGACAGCCAGGCACAAAGGGAAAACCTCAGCAGGAACTCGTGTGTTGTGTCTAAAGCGAAGCGGCGGGTGTGGCGCGTTTTAGCCGTAAGCGACGAAGCGAAGCAGGACGTTTCCCGCTCACCCCACGTGAAGTAATAAGTCGCGCGGCGTATCTAACCTTCTCTACCTATCCATCGTTAGGTGGCGGTTTAGCACACTTTTCCCCGGCAGAGAACGAAAAAAACAAGTTTAAGCATGCGCGTCTTCTCGAAACGCCAAGCGGCGCTTTTGGCCCTGGCGACGACACTTTCCAATCTGGTCGTCTCCCAAACGTCCACTTTAGTAGGGTCCATGACTTCAGGTAGCGGCGACTCGATTACCAATGTCGGAACAGTGTCCTGTGTGTTCCGGTATTCCATGCCGACAGGGACCAATTTACCCAGTGGAATGTCCACCTCGGTGTCCGCCTCTTCTGGCAGTGGATCGGAAGTGTACAGCTCCACTGATATGTCCGGTAGCGTCGGAGACAGATCGGAGGGCAGTCCAGGTACGGTTGGCATTGGCTCAGACAGTTTCAGTGGCATGACGTCCGCCTCCACGGACAGTGCGTCCAAGGAGGGCACTTCGTCCTCAAGTTCAGGAACGAGTGGATCACCGACGTCCACCACGAAGACACCGACATCCACGACCAAGACACCGACGTCTACTACGAAGACACCGACGTCTACCACGAAGACTCCAACGTCCACCACGAAGACCCCAAGTTCCACACCGAGTACTGATACGTCTTCGTCGGATTCAGCAACCACCATTCCATCCACATCGACGCTTATTGGGTCAAACGACGGCACCCGCCGACTGATGGGAGAAGCAGGTGAGGCAGACACCACGACCACGACTGGTTCATCGTCCGCTAGTGGTACCACTGGAATAACAGCCACGACGACCCCGAGTGCGACGACCAAAACTCCATCAACGTCGACAACTACGACCACAACCAAGACGCCGGCGTCTGGGACGACGACAGGTACTACAGGAACAACGACCACGGCGACGACCACACCTAGTACCACGACCTGGACGCCTTCGACGACGACAACCACGACTGGTTCGTCATCGACGTCAGGGACGGTGGGGACTGTTGGCAGCACTTCAGGATCTACGACGGCCGTCGAGTTTAGTTGTGACTCGACGTTCTACGGAGCTTGGACCCAAATGGGACTCACGTGCGAGGGCACGGAGTTGGACGTGACGGCTGCTGCGTCGTCTTCGCAGTGTCGCATTTACTCGGGCACTTCGTCGGGTACGGACATCTCGAACCTGGCGACATGCATGTCAGTGTGCAGCTTCCCGGCCTGTAACAACGGCACGTGGGACTACTCGGCGGACGATGGCATCAGCTCAGAGGTGTACGCAAATCTGGACTTCATTACGTTCATGGGTTACGCTGGAACGCTGGCTGCTGAAGCTGTTGCGGGTACGATTCAACAGCCTTTCTCCAACCTTACGTTTACGACCGCTACTGAGTGCGAGTACGAGAGCGACGACTCGTTCGGGACTTGCAACTGTGCTGGTATCCAGGGTGCCACGTCGTCCTCTAGCACTGCTGGGACGACAGCGTCGTCGTCAATTCTGCGTACACGGTGCCTGTGAACAAGGTCTGGAAGACACGAACCACTGGCCTGATGGTACTTCAAGACCACCGTTGACAAGGCTGGTATTGCATCGACGACAATTGGTGGCAGTGCAGCTACTGTGTCCGTTGTGGCTGGTGGTGTCATGTCGGTGGCTAGCGGTGTTGTCGGTGGTACCTCTGCTAGTGTGGCTTCGGGTGTGTCTGCAGCGGCAAGTGTGGGTATCACCATGGCTGCTGTTGACCTTTGCCAGTTCTCCGTCATGCTGAACCAGATGAACGTGGACGCACGTCCTCGTTTCCTTGAGAACATGGGCAAGAAGATGTCACCTGCTGCCTTTACGTTCCTGCCTTTCGGCAAGACGAACACCTCGGACGATGACTCTACGACCTCGGCGACACGTCGTCTGGGCAGCACGAGTGGCAGCTCTGGTTCAGGTTCGAGCAGCACCACGACGGGTGTGCAGGGTATGGAGAAGTACGCGACTCTGATCGGTGTCCAGCCTGACAAGCTCTTCTACCTTGCTGTGGCTGGTATTGCGTGCGTCGTTGCCTTGTTGTTCGGACTCTATGCTCTCGCTATGGGTGCGGCTTACTTTTTGTGGAGGACTTCCCCACGTTCAGTCGCAAGTGGTTAGACAAGGCTATTGGTGTCCTCATGATGGTCTTGATTCTGTCCGAGTATGTGGTGGGAGCTACGGCCATGTACCAGATCTGCTACTGTATCGACCACGACTCTGTGGATGTGAGTTTCTTCCTGGCAATTGTGTCACTTTTGGTGCTGGCTTTCGGTACCATTCTGTATGGTGTTCTTGTGATTAAGAACAACGAGGACGAGCTGCGTGATCTGGGCACCAAGGACCACTTTGACAAGAAGTTCCACAATCGTTATGGTCCTCTGTATGACGAGCACAGCTTTGAAGGCCGTTTCTTCTTCGCGCCCAAGCTTCTACTCGCCTTGTTGTGTGGTATGACCACGGGTATGGTCTGGATCCAGGGCCTGTGGCAGATTATTGTTCTTATTGCGTTGCACATTGTGTTCCTGTTGTATCTGGAGATCAAGCAGCCGTACCCAACTGCATTCGTGCAGAAGACGTCAAGCTTTGTTATCATTATCAAGATCTCGGCGCTATTCCTGAGTTTCTTTTTGCTGTCTAGCGCCACGAGTTTCACGGAGAGCATCCCGGATGATCTGCGTGAGGGCGTGGGCTTCGCCATCGTCGGTCTGCAGGTGCTTGTGTTGGTGTGTCTGATGATTCGCCAAGTCTACATCTTCTACCGTACGTGGAAGCTCAAGCGTGATGGCGTGTCGGACGATGACGGCAAAACCGTGACTGTTCAAACGACGAACGCTCGTGAAGGCTCGGAGGCGTTCTTCGCTCTGGGAGGTGAGCCGCAGTACTACGGAAATCAGAGCCGTGGCAACTCGCTGGCGGTTCTGGGCGACTCGACGCCGAAGATGAACGACCCTCGCCAGTACGCGCAGGAGACGCCGTCCAACGCCAACGATAACTACAACTACAACGGCAGACTTCGCGGCCTGCAGCAGCCTGCAGGCGGCCACGGCATGCAGCGCACCCACACGGTAGTGCAGCACGAGGGTCACCGTAACAACGAAGTGGACCTGTAGAGCCGAGGCGAGGTGTATCCGACCAGACCAGACCAGACGTCACGTTTGAGAACCGATAACTAGGTTTTTGTTTTGCATCGTCTACTTAATTCTATGCGGCTTGCATACTTTTTGTATTCTTTAGGCTGTTGGCGATGTCTTCCTCTTTCTTGTATGTAATCGTCTTGGTGATAGGCGTTCCAGGGGTAGCCTTTAGACGAAAAGTGGACATGTAGCGAGTTGATTCTCTGGGGCTGCGAACGCGCTCAAATAGTTTGGAACCACTGGTTACCAGTGTGGCTAGGACACCCCGCCGAGTTAGATTAGATCAGCTCCTATCGTATATTGCCGCGAGGAAAACTCGCCAGTCTCTCCAGAGTTTTTGGCAGCGGCTGGTATCAACATCCCAGAATGGACGACAGTATGAAACAACCATGGGGACCATTTGGCTCTTGTGAACAACGAGCATTCAGTGCATCTTATGACGGATCCACAATGCAGAAGTATTTGATAACCAACAAGTGAACAGCAGAGAAGCAGTCCAATTGGCCTGAAAAGCGGCAGATTTCCACACTAGCATAGTCATCACACTACACTACATACCTGCAAGGTTGGCGAATGGCATAGTGCTACGCAGTCATTCAAAACGTTCAACCTAGTGATCAACCAATTCTTCTCCGGGCGTGGACTTTACAGTTTCACTGTAACCAACCAACAGGACTTGTGGGTTGGTGAGGAGCATGGCTATCAGGCAGGGCAACCAAACCGAATTATGGCTGCAGGGACAAGACTGGAATCTCCAAATTCAAGTCATTCTTTCTCAGGCAATACATCATTTGGTAACGCAGTCTTACGAACAGCCACAAGTTCAAGTTCACAGTGCTCGACCCCTGACAGCTAACATGCTCAAGCCTCAACAAACTCAAGTATTACTTGGTGATCTCAACTCCCATTCCTGGGTAATGGAACTTATCAAGATACTTGCCGCAGCAGTGAAACTACTAAAAACAGGGTCAAACTCCACAAGTATTCACAGAGCCGTCGATGCACAAGAAACTCCAGGCTCAACTAGAGTGGCTACCCCATCAAGCTAATCATTAAGAAGAACCGCAACAAGACTCAATCAGGCACAGCCTCCAGCGATATCAGGACGCTATACGTTAAATAACAGTAAATAGAGGAACCTCTGAGCCCCCCGCCTCATGTAGAAAGATTGAGAGAGATTGCAGCAGATTGAAATTCAATTCTGTTTCCTCACGCCTTAAAATTGGGCGACACTTTCATCAAGTCCGTCGTGATACAATATAGACTCGTTCTTTCGGTCCCGTTAAGGTTCAGACTTCTTCGAGTCGAGCCCACAAAAACTATTTGCATTACAAAAAATCGCTTGCTAGCAATGCCAACAACTTTCAAAGATAGTAAACTCGTGCATTTTCAGGGGACCTGCTATTTCTCAGTTGTGGCTTTTAGATGAAATAATCGACCAATCAGACGGCGCGAACGGGGTCCACTTCAACTTGACCATGTTGAAGTGATCCTAAACGACTGGGATTTCTGCTGTGGTTTCCATTTACCGAGCAACATCAATCGCTTCTTCACGTCCATTGAGATCTCCACTGCGTCTGGGAGCGTCACCGTCGTT
>VKKV01000506.1:0-219424 GCA_008080845.1 Phytophthora kernoviae | reverse complement strand
GTAGCACGCAATAACAGACAAGAGCTGTTACGGCGGGCACATGGACTTTGGTTCCACCAACGTGAAAGCGGTGCCTTCAGAGCATGGACACAATTTACTATCACTTGTCGCCAAATAAAGCGGGCTACTGCGAAATGGCAGAACCAAGCGACTGCCAAAAGCTTCGGGTCCTGGAAGCGCTTTGTATCTCTGCAGAGGAAAACGCGACGAGATCAAATTCGCTCTACGCACTTCCATGATCGACGTCTCTGTCAAAAGCTGCTGAGAACTTGGCGCTCAACTGTTCGCCGTGGTCGTTTATCGCGGCAATTCGTACAAATGTGGCATCAGAAGTCTTCCCATCAAGCGTTCGACACGTGGGTCGACCATGTTAGACTACTTCAATCCGGACGTCGAATCCTCGCAAAAATGCACAACAGAACACTCGTTCGGGTATTCACTGCGTGGAAGGAGCAGGTAGCAAACAAAACTAAGCAACTGCAAGGTATCCAAGCGCGGTTCGTGCTGTTGTGGCAAATGGACGCACGTACCAGCAGTTTTGCTCGTTGGAAACGGCTTGCTCGAGTTCGTTCTCTAGTTCGTCGAAGACTCGGTGTACAACGCGAGCAACTGCTTCAAAACGTTGTCAGGCAGTGGCGACGCGTTACTGTTTGTCGTCGGCGGTCTCGACATTGTGGTTTGCGCATAGCACACCGTGCTCGACATGTGGTCATACATACCTCGTGGAGTCATTGGCACGCTAAGATACAAACCCTTCGCTGCGTCAAAATTATGCAAGGAATAGTGACGGAAAACCGGCTCACGAGCGACCTTCGCCAGCGCATTTATCGGTGGAAACAGTTCACAGCACGTTCTCTTGCTGTGAAGGGATTTAATCAGCACCGATGCATCAAGCTTATGAGACTGATGCTTATCGATGGCCTCGAAGCTTCGTGTTACTGAAGCGCAAGGAGCGAGAGCTGGCAAAGCAAATCGCCGGCGTGCACGATGCGTCTTTGAAAGAGTGGCTTGCGACGAAAGTGCAGCAGCGCATGGTGGTCATTGCAAGATGTGAGAATATTCGACAGTCAGGCAGCTCGAAGCGGTTGCTAATTGGAGCGTGGGGGGCATGGAAGAACTGTCATGTCAAAAAGCAGGCTCAGAAACTTGCGATTCGTCAACTACGAGGGCAGATTTCTCGATTGGAAGAGCAGGATATTCCTTTACTTTCTTCCCGACTGTCGAGCATGCTTCGTCGTTGGCAGTCCGTTCAGGTTGCTAGAGGTTTTGCGCATTGGCTTGATATCACTTTGACATTACGTCAAGCTCGTCTTCACACGATCACGGCAATAAGTTGGTGGCACAAGACGCAATGTGAACGATATTTCCGCGGGTGGCTACAATTCTGCCAGCAGCAAGGAATGGATCGCAAGATTCACGCGATGTGTACTCGATCTAAACTGCGACGTTCTTGGACGCTGTGGACGGCGTTTAAACTTGAGTCACTCGATAAGAAAGCGCTGAACCTTCGCGCTCGTAATTCCCATTCAAGTGTGTGTACCGGTGCATGTTCAGGATGTGGCGAGCGGTTGCAACTGCGCGTCGGCTGCACCGCGTGCAGATTTTGGAGCTGTACCATTCGTCACGACTTCGACTTCTAGCTGTACTGTTTAGTGAATGGCGCAATGTAGCAGCGATGGAGAAAACAAAGCGCACACAAATGACCATTGCGTGTGTTATATACGGCGAAAAGTTGATGAGTAAAAGCTTTGCAAAGTGGAAAACTAATATCGCGAGAATTTACTACCATCGTCGTCAGCTGCAGATTAACACAGAGAGACTGCAGGTGCTGTTGCTCTGCTCGTCCTTCCGAGCGTGGTTTTCATGGAGCCGGCAGCACAAAAAGCTCAACAATGTCATGCAAACACTGTCCGCTAAGTGTGACTCGCGTACAGCGTCTCGGGTGTTCATGGCTTGGCTCTTGCACGCTGACAAGAGTTCCAAATTGAAGCACCAAGCAGCATCATTCTTACGCTTCCGTCGACTGCAAAAGGCATTGCTGCACTGCGAAAGTTGACTCAAGAGCAGCGACATCTCCGTATTATCGGTCAGAAAGCTAAGCTCTTTAGGTCAGTGCTGGCAGGCAACCAGTCCTCAGACATTTTCAACCGATGGAAAACATTCACGTCATTATCTCGCAAGACACGCATCGTTACGCTCCGATATCTCCAGAACAAGCTGCTTCCCACTGCTTGGAGTGCTTGGGTGCAGTATTCTCAAAACAGACGAGAGAAGAACGATAAATATCTGGCCGCAACATTATGCTGGAAGAACGCGTTCTTACGAAAGGCTTGGAATGCTTTGGTGCTTCTGCACAATGTCGAACAGGAGCGGTGTCTTGTAATGGCACGTTCGAAGCTGCATTGTCGCAACTATCGACTACGAAAAACAGTGGCGGAATGGCGCCAATGGAGAAAGGAAAGTCACCATTTCCGTGCAGTCTGTGGAAAAATCATCTCCCGTTGGCGTATGCAGACAGCGTATCGATGTTTCTGCGCATTGGTGACCATGCTGTCTACCACAAAATAACTCGAGCGAAACAAGCGGTTGTCACGATTAAAACACGCACAAGTGCGACGCTGAGGGCATGGTATTCATGGCGAAAATTGCTTCTCATATTGCGATCAGGCAAACGTCGATTATTTCAGCGCTACTGGACATTGTGGCAGCGTTCAAGAGAGTCTCAAAGAATTCTGAAGGACTTCCAGGCGCAGATTCGAGCCCGGGTTTTGCGCAGCACACAACGGCAATGTATGGCAAACTGGAAGCAATTTGTTGCGACTTGTAAGGTCGAAAAAGCCATGGTGTTCATGTCCGCTGCGTTCGCTGATACGCAAGTAGTGAAGCGGACCTGGATCTGCTGGCGGAAATACGTTGCCCAGGTTCGTGCCACGAAAGCACAGATTGAAGACGCCCTGGTGCACATGAAGCTCCAGGGTCAATTTAAAGCATTCCGCTCATTGCAGGAATATACACAACACCGGAAGTGGAAGGCCAAAGCTAACTTTCGAGTGCAAGCATTCCAGTTCCAGCGGATCCAAGCTCGGTGCTTTTCGGAGTGGAAAATAGCCGCCACCGAGTTGATCACTCGGCGGCAAAAAGCTGGCTCACTATCTGAATGTGATAAAATACTCGTTTCAGCTCAAGAGCTTTAGTGCGTGGATTTCATTTATCGCTCGACGGAAGATGCTACGCTTGAAAGTGTCGGAGTCTCTGGCATTGCGCACACAAATGTGCTCTCGCGTTGTGTTCCAGACTTGGAAATCATTTGCTATGACGGCCCAAAGGAACAAGAATGCCCACAACTTTTGTGTAGCTAAGACCTCAGAACTCGCAATTAAGCGCTGGAAGCAGTACGTTGTGCTTTGCAAAATTGAAAGAATGCTCGGTACGAGTGCTAAGCGTCAAATGGAGGTGAGCTTCCTGTCCTGGAGAAAGACGGTCGTCGCAACTCACCAAATTCGAGCGTTCCGAGCGAAATCGGCCAGAAGACATTGGCTTGGGCTCGTAGGAATGGTTTTCCGGACATGGCAACAACGAAGTCGAACCCATGCTCATTGTAAAGGCTCCTGGCCAGCGTTGCAGTTGGAAACCACCTGCGATACCGCTTTATGTTATGGCAGAAATTTACAGTACATCGAAGGCGTTTGTCGAAGCTGCTGTTAGTGGTGACAGACCCATCTACGACTTCAATTGTCGACCCTCTTGGAAACGAAAGTGCACAGTCAATTGTTGCAGCAGAAGGCAAGACTTTACTTACCAGTGAGGACCATGAAAACACAAGTGTAAGTAGTCTCGATGTCGGCCAGATTCTCCGCACAAGTGAAAACCACCGTGAAATTGTCTTTGTTGGGCAGGGTTTAGCCAAGAATGCTCGCGTCTTGCAGCGGTTCGAAGTGAAATGGGACTTGCCTCAAGCATGGCATCGTTGGCGGCAGATTTTCCACGCACAGCTCTTTTATCGAATGCGTCGTTTGCAGTCTCATTTCATCCGCTGGCAGCAGTTTGCGCACCAACAGCGTCGGACTCGGTGGATTGTGATCAAGTTAACGAACCAGCGCAAGGCAACGTCAGCACTGACGGTATTCCGCTCATGGGCTGAACTGGTCACTCGTGTCAAACAGCTCCAAAAGACCGGTTGCGTGAACGGGAATTGTGGGTATTGGTGACCACGGAGATGGCTCGGAGAGAGCGCAAGCAGCTAAAGTCGCATTGGCAAGCGTGGAAATTTCACGTAGACGAAACTCGTCATTTACAGTCAAGTCTTGAGGCGTATCACCAAGCCCGTGTTCTGACGAAACACTGGCTCGTATGGTGTCACGACTTCCGACAGGTAATGCAGGAGGCTCGACGCAAAGCAGAACAAATCGATGCACGCATGCACGGATTTCGCTTGCATCGCGCTGTTCGAACGCTGCGAGAGCATCAGCAAAGGATGAAAAGAGCACGCCTTGTCCTTGAGTATTTTGGCAACCGCCGTTACGATACGTTGCTCCCCGAGGTTCTTTCTCAGTGGCGGCAGTGGTGTCGACGACAACGGAGATTACACATTGTCTTGCAGTAGCTCAATTACGAAAGACTCGACGCCACTTTTCCGCATGGAGGGTGTGGAAAACCACTCAGAAGTGGCAACGGAGAGTGGTGGACAGCATGCTGTCAAAGGGTTCTACGCAGTGCCAACGGGGTGTATGGATGCGATGGCGTAGATACGTGAAAAGCCGCGTTGTGAAGGACCTGGCGCTTCAAAAAGCAGCAATTTTCCATGCGCGCACACGACTGCGAAAAAGGTGGCTGCGTCATACTCAACGCGTGGTTAAACTTCGTGTACGAGCTGAAATTGCACACTTGGAGATGCGTGTCTTCCGTGGTCGTCGTGCAACACGTCACTGGCACGAGTACAGTCGCGCCTGTCGGCTACGCCGCTTGTATCACCGCTTCGTGTTGCGGAAACATGTGCAGCTGTGGCAATCGGCTGTGAAGAATGCTGTGGCCATGCGCTTTGACGAGTTTTTATTGCGTTCAAAGACGAAGAAGATGTTGTGTGCGTGGCACCAAGTGGCCTCGAAACACCACTATTGGCGACAGCTTTGTGCATCCTTCGTGGGGAAGCAGGAGACACGGACCATTCGGCGTGTACTCTTCCAATGGCAGCAACTGGTCAACGCACGACAGGCTGAGAGAGTTGCATCACATCATGCAGAGCAGAGCGCGCAGCGGCGGAGTTGGCAGTTGTGGAGTCACATAACACAGACAAACAAGCAGAAGCATCAAAAGCAATTTGAAGAGGCGGCCGAACATGAGGAACGCACGCTGTTGCGTCATGGTGTACGCGTATGGCAAGCTGCTATGAAGAAACAGCGAGAACGCCGCTTTATCGTGCTTTCTTGCGTTGTCAAGTTTGAATCCTTGACCGGAAAACGCGTGCAAGAGGTCGTATTCCGCGCGTGGAAGCAGATCATCCAGCGCGAACGCCGTTGTCGAGTGGCACTTTTCAAACGTGATTGCAACACTGCCAAACGCGCGGTGTCGAACTGGTTTGTGTGGACTCGTGATAAGCAGCAAATGAGACTGAAACTGGACAGTGCAGCAAACTACCATACACATCGGCTCGTCAGTGCTGTCTTCTTCTACTGGCAGACATACGCGTTGGCTTGGCAAGATGCAGCCAAGCCCATTGCTCGACGACACCAACGTCAATTGACTCTCCCGGTCAAGACTATCACAGAGCCGTTCAGAAGCGACATACGTGAGGACAGTGAGGACAGTGAGGACTCTGAATCTGATGTCCGTAGACCAACAAGCCCCGTCATGAAGCGTCTGCGACAGAAGAAGGTGAGCAGGATGAGGCAAGCGGAAGGAGTGACTTCCGACGCAACCGAGACAACGGAAACGACGGTGACGCTCCCAGACGCAGTGGAGATCTCAATGGACGTGAAGAAGCGATTGATGTTGCTCGGTAAATGGAAACCACAGCAGAAATCCCAGTCGTTGCTCTAGGATCACTTCAACATGGTCAAGTTGAAGTGGACCCCGTTCGCGCCGTCTGATTGGTCGATTATTTCATCTAAAAGCCACAACTGAGAAATAGCAGGTCCCCTGGAAAATGCACGAGTTTACTATCTTTTGAAAGTTGTTGGCATTGCTAGCAAGCGATTTTTTGTAATGCAAATAGTTTTTGTGGGCTCGACTCGAAGAAGTCTGAACCTTAACGGGACCGAAAGAACGAGTCTATATTGTATCACGACGGACTTGGATAAAATAAGTGGACACACACAATGCAAGTGGATACTTTCATTCGAGATGTCCAGTGTCGCTGCATATTGGAAACCGTTGCTTCGAACCTACGACGTGTGAAACTGAATTGTCGAAAATGCACTTTCAATTGTTTTGCAATTTCTTGAGGTTGTCTGGTCTAATCCTGACGGAAGCTCTTCCGATCTTCCTTTGATCATCCTAGAGAGTAGGTAAGGCAAGGACGGCAAGAGTCAAGAAAGCAGACTTTGCGTGAGTAGGGCGCGAAATGCCAAGATAGGTTTGATCTTTTGGCGACGACGAGAAAATTCCATCCACGATTACGATATTTGAAAGGAGACAACAATTGGGTCAACATTTTCGAAACGTAGAAGCTGCCAACTAACACATGTGGGGAGATCTTATCGGTGGTGCATTGCATTGCTGTAGAGTCTACAGGTGTAGACATCGCGCAGATGAATAATGTCGCCACGTACGACAGCATTAGGAAACTCATTATTGTCGAAGAGGTTTAAAATAAAAAAAATAGGCGAAAGTTGCGACGATTTAACTATGATTTAGCAGCGTCGGGTGGTTTTGACGAGTCGCAAGTGAACACTTAGATTTAGTATCTCCCTCGATTTGACCGCGTTTCACTATCAGTGCTGACCCCTACCAGCTGTTTTCCAGCGCCCCAACTGGCTAAAACGGCAATAGCAGTTGAGCAAAAGTGTATAGTTTTACGTTATATCGGAGCTGATCGGTGTGGCTACAGAGGGCATCGAACTAGATTGAATCAAACTGCTGTGCGAGCACCGCAAGTGTTGGATCGCCACATCGATTTCCTCATTAGTGTGGCGTGCGTGGACGCTATTGGTTCAAACTTCAGTTGATGCCTATCTTTTCCAATTCTCCACCCTCTATACATGAAAATCTAATGATAAATAATTCCCCACCAACCTGAACTCAACGCACACACTTGAGCATACCTAAGCTAACATATGCCAAGACGTCTCAGAGCCCATGTAACTCCAAATGCATGGTTAGAGTGATCCCCTGACGCTTTAACCTAAAGTTTAGCCCTACCTTAACCGTTTGTGTTGAAAGGAATGGCACTGTTCAGCATACTGAAGCCAAGTGAATTGCGGAAGGTCGCAACTCGCGGTGTGATTGGCTTGTTTTTCCGCCCTGCTGCTTTTTGCATGGCTGAAAAACGCACAGCCTATCGCCAAAGCCTGGTCTCGCCTTTTCCTCCTATCCGCACAGAGCTGGCTCTCCAGTCTGTCAATCGCAACATCGCTCACGGACAGCCAGGCACAAGGGAAAACCTCAGCAGGAACTCGTGTGTTGTGTCTAAAGCGAAGCGGCGGAGTGTGGCGCGTTTTAGCCGTAAGCGACGAAGCGAAGCAGGACGTTTCCCGCTCACCCCACGTGAAGTAATAAGTCGCGCGGCGTATCTAACCTTCTCTACCTATCCATCGTTAGGTGGCGGTTTAGCACACTTTTCCCCGGCAGAGAACGAAAAAAACAAGTTTAAGCATGCGCGTCTTCTCGAAACGCCAAGCGGCGCTTTTGGCCCTGGCGACGACACTTTTTCCAATCTGGTCGTCTCCCAAACGTCCACTTTAGTAGGGTCCATGACTTCAGGTAGCGGCGACTCGATTACCAATGTCGGAACAGTGTCCTGTGTGTTCCGGTATTCCATGCCGACAGGGACCAATTTACCCAGTGGAATGTCCACCTCGGTGTCCGCCTCTTCTGGCAGTGGATCGGAAGTGTACAGCTCCACTGATATGTCCGGTAGCGTCGGAGACGGATCGGAGGGCAGTCCAGGTACGGTTGGCATTGGCTCAGACAGTTTCAGTGGCATGACGTCCGCCTCCACGGACAGTGCGTCCAAGGAGGGCACTTCGTCCTCAAGTTCAGGAACGAGTGGATCACCGACGTCCACCACGAAGACACCGACATCCACGACCAAGACACCGACGTCTACTACGAAGACACCGACGTCTACCACGAAGACTCCAACGTCCACCACGAAGACCCCAAGTTCCACACCGAGTACTGATACGTCTTCGTCGGATTCAGCAACCACCATTCCATCCACATCGACGCTTATTGGGTCAAACGACGGCACCCGCCGACTGATGGGAGAAGCAGGTGAGGCAGACACCACGACCACGACTGGTTCATCGTCCGCTAGTGGTACCACTGGAATAACAGCCACGACGACCCCGAGTGCGACGACCAAAACTCCATCAACGTCGACAACTACGACCACAACCAAGACGCCGGCGTCTGGGACGACGACGGGTACTACAGGAACAACGACCACGGCGACGACCACACCTAGTACCACGACCTGGACGCCTTCGACGACGACAACCACGACTGGTTCGTCATCGACGTCAGGGACGGTGGGGACTGTTGGCAGCACTTCAGGATCTACGACGGCCGTCGAGTTTAGTTGTGACTCGACGTTCTACGGAGCTTGGACCCAAATGGGACTCACGTGCGAGGGCACGGAGTTGGACGTGACGGCTGCTGCGTCGTCTTCGCAGTGTCGCATTTACTCGGGCACTTCGTCGGGTACGGACATCTCGAACCTGGCGACATGCATGTCAGTGTGCAGCTTCCCGGCCTGTAACAACGGCACGTGGGACTACTCGGCGGACGATGGCATCAGCTCAGAGGTGTACGCAAATCTGGACTTCATTACGTTCATGGGTTACGCTGGAACGCTGGCTGCTGAAGCTGTTGCGGGTACGATTCAACAGCCTTTCTCCAACCTTACGTTTACGACCGCTACTGAGTGCGAGTACGAGAGCGACGACTCGTTCGGGACTTGCAACTGTGCTGGTATCCAGGGTGCCACGTCGTCCTCTAGCACTGCTGGGACGACAGCGTCGTCGTCAATTCTGCGTACACGGTGCCTGTGAACAAGGGTCTGGAAGACACGAACCACTGGCCTGATGGTACTTCCAAGACCACCGTTGACAAGGCTGGTATTGCATCGACGACAATTGGTGGCAGTGCAGCTACTGTGTCCGTTGTGGCTGGTGGTGTCATGTCGGTGGCTAGCGGTGTTGTCGGTGGTACCTCTGCTAGTGTGGCTTCGGTGTGTCTGCAGCGGCAAGTGTGGGTATCACCATGGCTGCTGTTGACCTTTGCCAGTTCTCCGTCATGCTGAACCAGATGAACGTGGACGCACGTCCTCGTTTCCTTGAGAACATGGGCAAGAAGATGTCACCTGCTGCCTTTACGTTCCTGCCTTTCGGCAAGACGAACACCTCGGACGATGACTCTACGACCTCGGCGACACGTCGTCTGGGCAGCACGAGTGGCAGCTCTGGTTCAGGTTCGAGCAGCACCACGACGGGTGTGCAGGGTATGGAGAAGTACGCGACTCTGATCGGTGTCCAGCCTGACAAGCTCTTCTACCTTGCTGTGGCTGGTATTGCGTGCGTCGTTGCCTTGTTGTTCGGACTCTATGCTCTCGCTATGGGTGCGGCTTACTTTTTGTGGAGGACTTCCCCACGTTCAGTCGCAAGTGGTTAGACAAGGCTATTGGTGTCCTCATGATGGTCTTGATTCTGTCCGAGTATGTGGTGGGAGCTACGGCCATGTACCAGATCTGCTACTGTATCGACCACGACTCTGTGGATGTGAGTTTCTTCCTGGCAATTGTGTCACTTTTGGTGCTGGCTTTCGGTACCATTCTGTATGGTGTTCTTGTGATTAAGAACAACGAGGACGAGCTGCGTGATCTGGGCACCAAGGACCACTTTGACAAGAAGTTCCACAATCGTTATGGTCCTCTGTATGACGAGCACAGCTTTGAAGGCCGTTTCTTCTTCGCGCCCAAGCTTCTACTCGCCTTGTTGTGTGGTATGACCACGGGTATGGTCTGGATCCAGGGCCTGTGGCAGATTATTGTTCTTATTGCGTTGCACATTGTGTTCCTGTTGTATCTGGAGATCAAGCAGCCGTACCCAACTGCATTCGTGCAGAAGACGTCAAGCTTTGTTATCATTATCAAGATCTCGGCGCTATTCCTGAGTTTCTTTTTGCTGTCTAGCGCCACGAGTTTCACGGAGAGCATCCCGGATGATCTGCGTGAGGGCGTGGGCTTCGCCATCGTCGGTCTGCAGGTGCTTGTGTTGGTGTGTCTGATGATTCGCCAAGTCTACATCTTCTACCGTACGTGGAAGCTCAAGCGTGATGGCGTGTCGGACGATGACGGCAAAACCGTGACTGTTCAAACGACGAACGCTCGTGAAGGCTCGGAGGCGTTCTTCGCTCTGGGAGGTGAGCCGCAGTACTACGGAAATCAGAGCCGTGGCAACTCGCTGGCGGTTCTGGGCGACTCGACGCCGAAGATGAACGACCCTCGCCAGTACGCGCAGGAGACGCCGTCCAACGCCAACGATAACTACAACTACAACGGCAGACTTCGCGGCCTGCAGCAGCCTGCAGGCGGCCACGGCATGCAGCGCACCCACACGGTAGTGCAGCACGAGGGTCACCGTAACAACGAAGTGGACCTGTAGAGCCGAGGCGAGGTGTATCCGACCAGACCAGACCAGACGTCACGTTTGAGAACCGATAACTAGGTTTTTGTTTTGCATCGTCTACTTAATTCTATGCGGCTTGCATACTTTTTGTATTCTTTAGGCTGTTGGCGATGTCTTCCTCTTTCTTGTATGTAATCGTCTTGGTGATAGGCGTTCCAGGGGTAGCCTTTAGACGAAAAGTGGACATGTAGCGAGAGTTGATTCTCTGGGGCTGCGAACGCGCTCAAATAGTTTGGAACCACTGGTTACCAGTGTGGCTAGGACACCCCGCCGAGTTAGATTAGATCAGCTCCTATCGTATATTGCCGCGAGGAAAACTCGCCAGTCTCTCCAGAGTTTTTGGCAGCGGCTGGTATCAACATCCCAGAATGGACGACAGTATGAAACAACCATGGGGACCATTTGGCTCTTGTGAACAACGAGCATTCAGTGCATCTTATGACGGATCCACAATGCAGAAGTATTTGATAACCAACAAGTGAACAGCAGAGAAGCAGTCCAATTGGCCTGAAAAGCGGCAGATTTCCACACTAGCATAGTCATCACACTACACTACATACCTGCAAGGTTGGCGAATGGCATAGTGCTACGCAGTCATTCAAAACGTTCAACCTAGTGATCAACCAATTCTTCTCCGGGCGTGGACTTTACAGTTTCACTGTAACCAACCAACAGGACTTGTGGGTTGGTGAGGAGCATGGCTATCAGGCAGGGCAACCAAACCGAATTATGGCTGCAGGGACAAGACTGGAATCTCCAAATTCAAGTCATTCTTTCTCAGGCAATACATCATTTGGTAACGCAGTCTTACGAACAGCCACAAGTTCAAGTTCACAGTGCTCGACCCCTGACAGCTAACATGCTCAAGCCTCAACAAACTCAAGTATTACTTGGTGATCTCAACTCCCATTCCTGGGTAATGGAACTTATCAAGATACTTGCCGCAGCAGTGAAACTACTAAAAACAGGGGTCAAACTCCACAAGTATTCACAGAGCCGTCGATGCACAAGAAACTCCAGGCTCAACTAGAGTGGCTACCCCATCAAGCTAATCATTAAGAAGAACCGCAACAAGACTCAATCAGGCACAGCCTCCAGCGATATCAGGACGCTATACGTTAAATAACAGTAAATAGAGGAACCTCTGAGCCCCCCGCCTCATGTAGAAAGATTGAGAGAGAGATTGCAGCAGATTGAAATTCAATTCTGTTTCCTCACGCCTTAAAATTGGGCGACACTTTCATCAAGTCCGTCGTGATACAATATAGACTCGTTCTTTCGGTCCCGTTAAGGTTCAGACTTCTTCGAGTCGAGCCCACAAAAACTATTTGCATTACAAAAATCGCTTGCTAGCAATGCCAACAACTTTCAAAAGATAGTAAACTCGTGCATTTTCCAGGGGACCTGCTATTTCTCAGTTGTGGCTTTTAGATGAAATAATCGACCAATCAGACGGCGCGAACGGGGTCCACTTCAACTTGACCATGTTGAAGTGATCCTAGAGCAACGACTGGGATTTCTGCTGTGGTTTCCATTTACCGAGCAACATCAATCGCTTCTTCACGTCCATTGAGATCTCCACTGCGTCTGGGAGCGTCACCGTCGTTTCCGTTGTCTCGGTTGCGTCGGAAGTCACTCCTTCCGCTTGCCTCATCCTGCTCACCTTCTTCTGTCGCAGACGCTTCATGACGGGGCTTGTTGGTCTACGGACATCAGATTCAGAGTCCTCACTGTCCTCACTGTCCTCACGTATGTCGCTTCTGAACGGCTCTGTGATAGTCTTGACCGGGAGAGTCAATTGACGTTGGTGTCGTCGAGCAATGGGCTTGGCTGCATCTTGCCAAGCCAACGCGTATGTCTGCCAGTAGAAGAAGACAGCACTGACGAGCCGATGTGTATGGTAGTTTGCTGCACTGTCCAGTTTCAGTCTCATTTGCTGCTTATCACGAGTCCACACAAACCAGTTCGACACCGCGCGTTTGGCAGTGTTGCAATCACGTTTGAAAAGTGCCACTCGACAACGGCGTTCGCGCTGGATGATCTGCTTCCACGCGCGGAATACGACCTCTTGCACGCGTTTTCCGGTCAAGGATTCAAACTTGACAACGCAAGAAAGCACGATAAAGCGGCGTTCTCGCTGTTTCTTCATAGCAGCTTGCCATACGCGTACACCATGACGCAACAGCGTGCGTTCCTCATGTTCGGCCGCCTCTTCAAATTGCTTTTGATGCTTCTGCTTGTTTGTCTGTGTTATGTGACTCCACAACTGCCAACTCCGCCGCTGCGCTCTGCTCTGCATGATGTGATGCAACTCTCTCAGCCTGTCGTGCGTTGACCAGTTGCTGCCATTGGAAGAGTACACGCCGAATGGTCCGTGTCTCCTGCTTCCCCACGAAGGATGCACAAAGCTGTCGCCAATAGTGGTGTTTCGAGGCCACTTGGTGCCACGCACACAACATCTTCTTCGTCTTTGAACGCAATAAAAACTCGTCAAAGCGCATGGCCACAGCATTCTTCACAGCCGATTGCCACAGCTGCACATGTTTCCGCAACACGAAGCGGTGATACAAGCGGCGTAGCCGACAGGCGCGACTGTACTCGTGCCAGCGACGTGTTGCACGACGACCACGGAAGACACGCATCTCCAAGTGTGCAATTTCAGCTCGTACACGAAGTTTAACCACGCATTGAATCTCTACTAAAGGCCACGCATTTGAGCAGTCTTCAATTTTATCGCCCGTAACAGGCAGCAACTCGAGTTCCCTTGATAGTTGTCTCTCTTAGTCACCGACACTACCTTCACCTGGCGCAAAAGGAACTAGGCTACTACTAGCAGATTGGCTACAGCTTTGATTGACTGCGTCAGTATCTAAGCATCGAATGCGCAGGTGACGACACCAAGCATTATCGAATGCTACATTATGAATGGCAATCCTCTGCCGTTTAACTACGGTAGACAAGTTGTCTGGGTGGACTTGATGATGTTGATGACTGAGACTGTACCGTGTTTTGTGAATTGCAGCGAAATGTTCGGTCGTTTCATCCGCTCTCCTACAATTTTATATATGCGGAAATGCTAAGTTTGACTGGAACCTCCTAATTCATAATCTTATTACTCGTTTGTAATTACATACTTCATTCAAAAACTCTGTTCACAACCCTCACTGTCGTCGCTCCGCGACCGTCGCCGATCTTTTGCGAACAACGACCGCAGTGCCATTCGCCATCTCACCCGCTCTGTATCAAAGACCCAAGCAGCCGCCTAACGGTTCAACCATGCAGCACTCGCAGAGCGACGTAGCGCTAGGCACCAACGGCAGCTGGGCCGACCTCAAAATCGCTGAGGGCCTCAAGAAGCGCTCCAATACGGCGCAAAATCTCAATTTTATGGTCCGTTTTCCGAATTTAAATGACGCAGCAATATCATGACTAATATTCGGATGTCTTCTTATTTTCGTAAATGACAGTTGAAGAGCAGAAGCGGTTGTATCAGGAGCTGCCGTTCTCGGTGCTGCCGGGCATGCGGCGGCAGTCGTTCCAGCGTGAGCGAAGCTTCTCCAACCTTAAGTCTCGCAGTTCATGGGGCAGTTTCACCAATCTCGTGGCCAGGGGAGAAGATCAGCCTCTCTTGGGGGCGGATGATGAGTTCCCTGAGCCTGGCTATACATTCCCATTGCTCTTAAGCTGTGGGGTGGCCCTTATGAGCGCTTTCCAATTCGGATACAATACTGGTGTCACCGGGGGCATTAACCCGGACGTGATTTTCCCCGGACATTCGGACTTGCAATGGGCCATTTGTGTGTCCATCTTTGCTGTTGGAGGACCCATCGGGTCCCTTACAGCTGGACATATGAGTACGGCTCTTGGTCGTAAAAAGGCGTTGTTGGTGGACTCGTTCTTGTTCATTATTGCTGGTGCTATTATGGCGCTGTCCGTCAATATCTATGCACTGATTCTAGGACGTTTCCTGGTGGGTTTCGCCTCTGGAACAGTCAGTGTGGTGGTGCCGCTGTATCTTGGCGAGTTAGCGCCTCCGAATCTGCGTGGCGCATTGGGTACCGGGTACCAGCTTTTTATGGTGATTGGTATCTTGGCAGCGGATCTGCTGGCTTTTGGATACTCTGGGGAGAGCCACGGCATGACGCAGCCTGGCTGGCGCTTACTTTTCGGCTTTACGGTCGTGCCTGGACTTTTGCAATTGGCTCTGGCCTCGTTGCTCACGGAAAGCCCTCGTTGGTTACTGACCAAGAACAGACCAAAGGAGGCAGCCGACATTTTGCGCCGACTGCGTGGATCGAACGACGTTTACGAGGAAATCGACAGCATTTGCTCGGCTAGTGACAACGAGTCGGGCGCGAACACGGGCATCTGGGACGTGCTTAGAGATCCTAGCATTCGCTTCCCGTTGGTGGTGGCTATCGTGTTGCAGCTTGCACAGCAGTTCAGTGGCATTAATGCCGTTATGTTCTACGCGAGCTCATTCTTCAAGAACGTGGGGTTGAAGGACCCGCTGGTCGGAGCTACACTGGTGTACACGGTGAACGTCATCTCGACGGGCGTGGCGCTGGTTCTGATGGACACGGCCGGTCGCCGACCGCTGCTTATTTACTCGGCGGTGGGCATGATCTTCTCTAGTATCGTGCTGACGTTGGGTCTAATGAACGCGCTGCCCTTCGCCAGCATGGCTAGTGTGGGTGGCGTCATGTGCTTCGTGTGGTTCTTCGAGATCGGACTGGGACCGATCCCGTGGTTGATTGTGGCCGAGATGTTCCCGGCCAAGCCGCGTCCGACTGCCATGAGCATTGCTACCATGGTGAACTGGTCGTGCAGCTTCCTGGTTGGTCTCATGTTCCCTACTATGCAGAATAAACTGGCCGAGTACACATTCGTACCCTTCGGTATCGCGCTATGCATGGCGCTCGGCTTCATCCTCAAGTATGTGCCCGAGACCAAGGGCAAGACCATCCAGGAGATCCAGGAGGAGCTCCAGCGTAGGTACTAGTAGCTGTCTCTACGCAACGCCATGCGAGAAAGGCATGAGAGTGTTAGCGTTGGACGGTGGCGGTGGAATGCAGGTAGCGTCAGACCGTTCCAAGAAAATAATAGCAGAAGCAATGTTTCGACCATGCTGCAGGGCATGGATCATAACGTCAACTACATACGAACGTGTTTTACATTAAAGCAAACGCACGGACTTATCCTGAACGGAACCCCAACATGAATCCGGCCGCAAAACCACTACCAGCAGGCAGACTGAATTCCAGCACTTTCATGAGCGATTTGTACATTGAATCGAGATCCTTGGTGTCGAACACGCCGTCCTGATTGATGTCGAGGTAGTTCTTGACGTCGCGCTCCATCTTCTTGTAGTCCACGTCCACATAGCCCGAGTAACTCGCGCATTGCAGCAGGATAAACAGTGTGCCAACCGCTATAGCTCCCAGTTTGGACACCTTCTTCATTGCAAAGCCAGCACACGCACCCATACAGAACCCCAACGTGATCTGGCCACCTTTGCCCGAAGCCAGAAACTCGTCCACTTGCTTCTGCAGATTACTGTAGTCCTCCGGCAGTAAAGCTGCCAATTGGGCGATAGCATTCGTCGACAGCTCCTGCAGCTTCTTCTTGGCTTGTTCCAGTGGGTCCTCACCTTCTCCCTTGCTGGAGCTGCCAGCACAAGCTACAGGCTCTTGCTCCTCCAAGAGCGCCCAAGTGCTGCAAACTCCTGCTGCCATTGCAGCAGAGCGCCAGTAGCTCAGTGCATGTCCTTCAGTCGGTTGTTTCCCTTGTGCTCCGTCTCAGCAAATTCTAAAGCTCTTCATCGCCAAATTAAAAATAGAATTTGATGATACATATTTTATGGATATATAACACAAAGTTTTGGTCGGCTCGTACCTGGACTGTGAGCTTGCGACGGCTACTGTGGCGCTGGGCTTAATGGACTGGACACGATAGCGAATCAGCGGAGAGGTGGTCGTCTGCGTTAAGTGGCGAGACTGCTGCAGCACGTACTGGCGCGGAGCACCGCTCGAGAGGAGAGCGCGACGCAGCATCAGAGGGGGGTGAAAAAATACGCAAAAACCGATTTAGAATTTGTAAGTTTATAACCGCCATGTTGAGCTTTGTAAAGTGATACAAATCTCAAGTCGATAAGTTCAGATTTGTCACGGTGAAGTGCTTTTAGTCTGCAATGTTCGTCATGACACGGCTAGTTGAAGGTCCTGTCGTCATTGTTTTTCTTGGTGAGTGCGCATGCAGAAACGACTGGCACCTGTGCATATCTAGACCATCTGAGTACACGACACCGAGATCGCAAGAGACTCGCACTGAAAACAAAATTTTACTACCAACCAACCAATTAGTTGAGACGCTGAACACGAGATGGCGACCTCAGATAAGGCAACGATTGCCTGCCTCTTGCTCGTGAGATGCGCCTAAAGTCTATCTCTGTTGTGACGCGGTGCTGTTCGATCAGCATACGCGCACTATACACACCAAACATTTTGTGCAGTGAGGAGGTCGCTACGTCGCATAAACTTTTGGGAGATTATGATTGTCAAAGTGCAACTCGAACTCAACGGCACGATGGTCGTGTGCTGCCGAGATTTGCAGAAAGGTGCGTCGAGGCGTTGAGACGAGAAAACCTCTACATTCCGCCGTACAAACCAGATCTTGTCACAATGAAAAATAGCTCTACTGTTTCGATAGGGCGACGCATTTACAGTTAGTGGATACAAACTGGCTGGCTGGCTCGCTTGAAGCGCTGCCATAAGTTTAGCAGCGCCATCATAGAGTTGTCCCCATGTGCTCTGACTTTTGCCCTGAGCGTCGCTTATCGTGCAGCAGCAGGCAGAGAAAGGACCAAGAGAAACGAGTAGTGACGCGGCAGCTCGCACATTAGATGAGTGGCAAGCGGAGCTGCTGCTGCGGCGTGGACAGTGCCGCTGATGCGTACACCATTATTAAACAGACAGATGACGGAGTCCCTAGGAAGGACTCCTTCCAGCACTGTTTGAAGGACTGTGCAGCCCTAGTGATACGTGTGCCGGCAGCGGTGTTTTTGAAAGTGCTTTTCTAGGACACTCTGTCATCCGTCACTCACCTGCGTCCTATCCAAGCGAGATCACGACAGTCGACACAGAGGCGCGATCCATCGTGCAAAGACCAGCGCGACAGCGCTCTATACACCTCGGAATCCGTAGCTTCCGTTTCGCTTGTCAAGCTCGCATCGACGCGTTGAAACAGTTCGCTGTGATTTCGCTGTGATTTCGCTGTGATTTCGCTGCAGTAAATCCTATAAAGATTTTGCGAGCGTCGTGGCAACGCCGCCTCCGCGATGAATCGACACTTTGAAGACACTACTAACTTCCTCGAAATTTCTTAGAGTGTCGTTGCAAAAAGCACAAGGTCAAGTGCAAACTGGCGTAGGCAGCCACATGAGTTCACGTACAGTACCGCCGCCCGTGGCGGACAGCCAAAATGTTTGCGATGGTAAACACAAACGCAAGATACAGAGTTTCTGTCAAGGTGTCTGTCAAGACCTCGGCAGACGATTCGAGAATGGATGCCAGTCGAAAGGTTCCCACAAATTTGTCATTCTTTAGCACCTTCGCACCCAAATGAAGATACGTCAAGCCACCCTCTTGTTACCAATGTGTATAGTGACCGACGCCGAATGGAAACTACTTACCACCTTGACATTCATCCAGGACAAGTGAGCTTGAGCTTAGTGTAAATGCTGTCCTTACTTCCATCATCGAAGGTTTGGTAATACTCATGATCGTACGAAATGAAGACATGTTCACTCACAACAGCTTGAGTCTTTTTGACGGAGTCCTGTCCCTCGTGCCATGGAGATAAGGACGATCGATGGGTCGAGAACAAGGAAGCGTTGTCTTTGGTTTGCAAAAACGCCTCGCTCGACGAGACGGTCGTCAACGTCCTTCATTTTCGCAAAAGTCAGATAGCCCTCAAGTCCTTCAGTCGGTCAAACATGGGCAAGTTTAACGTGCATGAAGTTGCATTACCGGACATCAAGCTGTCGCCCGAGCGCGAAGCTGCATTGTTTACCGAGGTTGAAGCCTTGGTGCAGAGCACACTTGAGCTGCGAAGTGCCTTTGCAGCGGGCGGCCGTCAGCTCGACACTGCTTCCTGGAAGCTCGTGAAGACTAAGGACGATGTGCGTGCTTATCGATCACGTCGTGCTCTGCACGGTGTGGATCCGACCGATTCCCGGGCGGGTACGTCGGACGTCCTGTCGTCGTCGTCGTCATCGAGCTCCAGGTCTACCATGAACAAGCTCTCCAGTATCGCATCATCTAGCTCTTCGCACGATAATGAACGTCTCAGGGTGAAGAAGACGGCGCGCCCGCCTGCTGTCGTGCTTTCTGGCACTGTCGACGGTACGGCTGAGGACGCCGTGCTTGGTATGCTTGCCGACACGGAGCAACATTCGATGATGCGTCAGTCGTACCTGGGAACGGAGCTCGAGGACGCTCGTTTGCTGTTTGTTTTGGTCCGTCCGACACCCGAGAACCCGTACACGTTTACCGGTGTCAAGTGGGGTCGCCAAACGTACGGTCGCTTCAGTCAGGCTCGTGACTTCCTCTTCCTTGAGGCCACAGGTATTACCAAGGACTCGCGTGGAGAGATGGTTAGCTACGGTTTGCGGCAGTCCGTGGACCTATCGGATATATTGACGCTGCCGCGTTCGCAAGATGTTCTGCGTGGTCAGTTGTCGGTGTGCCAGACATTCGCCAACAGCGGCATTCCCGTGGCCGGCACCCGTCACCACTCAGTTGAGATGTTCTCGCGCGCCTTCTTGCAGCTGGACGGCGACGTTCCTGTGAACGTCGCTGCGGCGGCTTTGCAGACAAGATCATGGCCCTCGTCAACGTCATGGATTGTGCCACTGCCTACAAGCTGACGTGGCTGATGAAGCAGGCTTCTCGTCAGGCTCGCCCGGGCACTAGTGTTCATGGATCAAACAGCCACTGTGCCAACTGCACACGCAGTATGAATAAGCTAAGCAACCTGTTGCTACAGCGCGGGGGCGCTTGTCAGATCTGCCGTCGCAGTTTCTGCGGCAAGTGCTCGGTGAACAAGAGGATCTCAATCAGCATCGGTACAGAGGTCATTCAGAAGAATATGCTTTTCTGCCTCGAGTGTTTGCTGGAGGCCAAGCAACTCCCGGCACGCGACGTGGCTGTGGATTTGCAGAAATGGTAGACGTCTTCGTTTCCGACGTAGTTAGAATGAGAGAGTGCGTAGTCCGTGAATGGGACTATGTGAACCACGGAGAGCTACTTGCGACGAGTAGGGAGAGCTCGTAAGTATATATTCCTAGGGGTCTCTATAGATATGGATTTCATCAATGAAAGATCTTCATGCTCAATTTTGGAGCTTGTTACATCCTCAGTACAATTGCAACACATACGCGTGACTACTAAGCGCGAGGTTATCACCGCAGAAGAGTATTTTAATGCTATTTAACATGTAAAGTGTTCTTGCTCAAAAATCGTATTGGTGAGTAAAATGCCAAGGAGAAGTGACTGCGGCAATGATTGTTGTCTACTGGTCAATTTGTACATGTACACTGCCTACCGCTCTTGTCGGGATGGATAAGCTACGTGGTAGCGATAGAAACAAGCAAACTTAGCCACTGAAATGAAATGCATGCTTATTTGTCTCAAAAAGTACCTTTGAGTAATCGACGCGCCGAATACCGCTGAGCTGGTTAAACTGCAACAACAACCGAGTGAAGTTGCCACCATCGTCGTCGCGACTTTTAAAGTTTGCTGCGCTGTAGTTGTGCACCATTTTGGTTCATTTCCTGTGGTGCTGACTTCGAAGTTAGCAACAGCAGATGTTGTCTTTATCCATGTTCAAGGTGTTCACAACCAAAGACTTCACTATTAGAGCGGGCAGGAAATGCCTGCATCATGCGTCCCATCAACAGCATATTTGCATGACCCGCATGGATCGGATCGAGCTCGCTTGCCTACTGTTCTTCCTCGCAATATAGCACATTTGAAACGTATAATCTTCTGCCCCGAAGGCAATGACTTTGCACTAAATTAGGTTTCAAACCGGGTGCATGTGCTCAAGTCTCCATTGACACGCAGTCAGCATGCCGCACATCCCACCAGCATCCGAGATAGAGGCGACTGATGTGCTGGTGGACCCGATGATGCCTTTTGCTGCAGCTCGACATAGGTGGCACCGCCATTCAGCGCAGACTTTCCGGTCAATCCGTTCAGTCAGTATTCATCCATTTCAAGAAAGGCTCCAGAGAGCACAAGTCCTCGACCTCAGCCCACCATGCCGAAGTTTAATGTGCACGACGTCGCGTTGCCGGAGATCAACCTCACTCCAGAGCGTCAGGCGGCGTTGATCGCTGAAGTGGACGCCGTGGTGCAAAATACACTCGAGTTGCGCGGTGCCTTTGCAGCGGGTGGTCGCCAACTGGACACTACAGTCTGGAAGCACGTGAAAACCAAGGATGACGTGCGCGCCTATCGTTCACGGCGAGCGTTGCACGGTGTGGAGCTCACGGATTCTCATGCCGACACAAACGATGTCATGTCGTCTTCATCGTCCTCGAATTCGCAGCGGTCGACCTTGAACAAGCTCACCAGTATCGTGTCGTCCAATTCGTCGGATGGCGAACGTCGTCGCATCAGGAAGACTTCTCGACCACCTGCAGTTGTGATCTCCGGGATCATCGACGGCACGGCTGAAGACGCCGCGTTGGGCATGTTGGCCGACACGGAACAGCACGCAATGATGCGTCAATCTTATCTAGGCACGGAGCTTGAAGACGCACGTTTGTTGTTCGTTTTGGTTCCCCGACAGCTCAGAACCCGTCCAACTTTATCGGGTTGAAGTGGGGTTGCCAGTCTTATGGTCGCTTCAGTCAGGCACGTGACTTCCTCTTTCTAGAGGCTTCGGGTCTCATGAAGGGTCCTCGAGGTGAGACCGTGGCGTACGGTGTCCGTCAGTCCGTCGACATGTACGATGTATTGAAGCTCCCTCGTCCGGCAAATGCTATCCGTGGTCACATGTCAGGATGTCAGACATTCACGGACACATTCAGACAGGTCGGGGATACTGGCCGCCGCACGGTCGAGCTGTTCTCCCGCGCCTTCATCGAAATGGAAGGCGACATGTCCGTTAACGCTGCGGCGGCTGCTTATGCTGAGAGTCTCATGGCTCTTGTAAACTCCATGGAGTGTGCCACCTCCTATAAGCTCACGTGGCTGATGAAGCAAGCTACTCGTCAGGTTCGGCCTGGTCCCTCTAGTGTTATTGGCCGCATGGCGTCGGCCAGTCACTGCGCCACTTGCACGCGGAGCTTAAACAAATTAAGCACTTTGCTGTTGCATCGGGGAGGCACCTGTCAAGTGTGCCGACGAGTGCTTTGCGGTAAATGCTCGGTGAATAAGAAGATTTCAGTGGGGATCGGAGCCGACGTGATGAAGAAGTCGATACTCTTTTGCCTCGAATGTTTGCTTGAGGCCAAGAAGCTACCGGCTCGAGGAGTGGCTGTGGAAATGCTGAACTGGTAGTCAACTCATCCGTACACCATAGCGTAATTGGACCATCCCAACCACGAATGCAAAGCACTGAAGTATATTTCCTGTCCTCATTGTGTGAAATTCGGCGTAGATATATATCAATGCAATAGTATGATTGCATTTATTGATTCCGCAGGTTTGCTAGCACGAGCATGAAGTTGATCGCACCCCGTAAGATGCATTTACCACAGCGCTTCGCTGTATGTTCTCAAAAACTTATTAGTCTTGCCATTTTGCTTACTCTATCCGGATACGCCTAGTCATTGGCTTGAACTCAAAAGCGACTCGTCTGGCAACACAAAGTCACACGTGCGCGCCCTCAATGAGCCGGAAAGAAACAAGACCAACGGGTAGAGGTGTAACGCGCGAGTAATCTTGGTAAGTGACAGACAAATCCTGACGCCAAGCTCCAACTCCGCCAGACGGAGACCAAGAGCAGGCGAAGGCTTGCAGCGTCGGGACTGCTTGCCATGAACGGGTCACATCGACGACAGTTAAGCAGCGTTGCTGTCATGGTAGGTCGCACAGCAGCATGCAGCTAAAGCCCCATGTCAAACTCAAATCATCGGGGCTTCACGTTGCTGAGGCTGCAATATTCTGAGACAACGTGCGACAGCAGCACACGAAGTCAAGCACAATCACTAAAGCCAGTACGGCTGGCATCCGTCCTCACAATTAGTTATCTCAACATCACTACTTAATTGCATTGCGCCCATGTGCTAACTTGTTCAACATCACGGTAACTGCCAGTGTGTTGCACGCTCTCCACCACGCACTTACCATAAAGAAGAATTCAGCGCTATGCCCTCTATGATCGACTGGAACGTAGCTTCGCCCTCTCTCTGAGGAGGATGCCGAAACGCTACTATCTACCTTCAAGATCTTTACGATTGACAAATCCCAGCTCGTTTCCTGCGCGCTGTGGTGACCCACAAGATGCATGTCAGGCTGCTGGAATGTGCCTCTCATGCGTGTGCAAGCTACCGCCTACTCGCCGTGCCCATGGCGTGGTAAAACCAAACATGCGAGCTGCTGAACGTCGTCATCTGCGCTGAAGTCAGCTCTCATACAATGACTATTCCGATGAACAACAAGAAACGGTTTGTCCTCAAGTACTGCAAAGGATACGATGGCGTTCATGTTCACGTGGCGTGTGGGCCATAATGGCCATCCAGTGGTCCGTATATGCTCCGAAAGAGATCCAGTTTTGATCGGCTGGAGCTCGAAGCGACTCTTGTTTCGGCTGGATCGCGATCCAGATTCCTGCGTGCTGCATATAGATGAAACTTTCAATTTGAACCAAGCTGATTATCCTACTTTCGCCATCGGGATTTCGGACTACATGCATTCCATCTGGTTGCCATTTTCGCGTCTTCTCAAAGACAACATGTTCAATATACTGAAGCACTGTAGTTACTTCGTTGAGAGTATGACGGTGACCGGTAAACAAGTCAACATGAAGTACGTGGTGGGGGACGCACAGTTGAATGCCTTTCGACAAGCCTTTGAGGTCGACTGTACCCTATGACTACATAATGTGCTTCTTCCATGCTTTGAAAAACGGACGCGAGAAGATTAATGGATTGCCAAATGGCTTTGCGGCATCCGTAACGCGAGACATCCACGACATGCATTATTCTATCAACATTTGCAGCATATTTCGATAAGCAATGGTTCTCAAGCCCATTCTTTAAGTAGCAGTGCTATTGGATGTCGCGGGCACTCGTAACGACCAATAACCCTGTTGAACAACGCAACAATACCATCAAACGTGGCTACACGTTGCGCGTCCGCATGAAAACGGGCAGTTTGCTGGATCAGCTTCACGCTTGCTGAACGAACGAGAGCATGACACTGAAGCCACCCAGTCCCAATGGATGTGGTAAAGCGGAAGGCTCGAGATTTGGAGTTGATGGGGGTTCTGCACGAACATTCTATTGACCGCAGCAGCATTGTATTCTTTCTGGACACCAACGACTGATCCGTACTCTTGCCAACACGCCTGTATGTGCTATTTCAAAGCCATGCCATCGCGTTGTTGATAGCAACTCGCACCATGCTCATGGGGATATTAGCGTTACTGGCCAGGTGAATGTTAATGCTACTCGGATGGAGCTGGAGATAATGCCGCCAACTAGATGGGAGGTGAACATTGATGAGTAGATTTGTGGGCGCCACATCTTCATGAAGAATGGTTGCTGTGTGCACCTGATGTTTGCATTGGCTTCTAGAGGATAGTTTGAGCTACACGTCCAGAGAAAGCAGGTGTATAAAGGTCGCAACAAGGCACGACGTCAAGCTAGCGACCGCCAATGACCAGGGAGCCCTGCGCGAAATAGCCACGTACTACAACGAGTATGCTAAATGAGCTGATTCGTAGTTATAAGCACAAACGCACATAATATGTATCATCCTAGCATGTAGCAAGACAACAGGACACATGCTGCTCATATTCTACAATTCGAAGGTTTGATAACAATGATATCTGCACCATTGTATGGTCTGGAGTCCTTACAGGCATCGGTGGCCTACATAACATGGCAATCTTACCGCATATTTGGTATCAACTCACGAACCACCCTGCTGAACCACACTCAGCGCAATTTTAGGGACAGAGTTAATGCTTAGGCATGGGCAGGATCACTTAAAGGTCTGTTTTAGGCAACTATTGAACGCGCGTGGGGCCCGTCGGAGCTCTCTAAGAGGCGGCATGCCCGTATGCAGTGGGTGTGGTGTCTGATGTCTTCTTCAAGAATGCCTTCGGCTGGTGGATATTGGATCGAATGAACCGGGTCGTAACACAGGCACACCAGCTTCGAAACTCGATTGCACTTTGACTGCGCTGTGCAGGAGGACATCGTGTGTGTCGATGTAGTGTTGAGTGCTTGAGTTTTGTGTGTTTTTGTTATTTCCTTCAATGCTCCGGAATTGCAAACTCGTTAACTGTGATCACAAGCGATTAGCCAGTCGCCACCAGCTGGAACGACTGCAAGAATGCCTATCCACACGGTGTTGAAGCGAAGACCCCACCCACCCACTAATCAGCCCACAGGCTGGATCCATTGCCGATTTCGAGTGCATCAGAAGCGAGAAAAATTAGAAGTCGAGCGATCAATTGCACTCTCAATCTTCGCGGTGGTGAACGTCTAAGGAACTCTCGGACACACCGAGGGACTACGGACAGCGGTGCTGAGCACATACCACCGAGGGCGGACTAGTCTAAATCCTACGGCTTCAAATCACTGGCGCCATTACTTGGGTAGATAAGCGTGGCATCATACATATGAGAATCTTTGGCTCGAGATGCAGCAGCCCTCCACGGTGATACCTCAGGCGTGACACACTGCATCACCGAAAAAATCAGTCTCCATGAGGAAAACGGAGTTCAGCAACCTGTCAAAGGTGTCGAACTTCTTGCGCGTGTGGATGAAGGCATGTCAAAATTCGTGGACGCTGAATAAGACGCGTGCATTTCTGCCGCAGCCATCAGGCCGTGGATAGCACGGAGCCGAGATAAAAGCCATCGATGGGGCAGGAAGCACGTCGGGCTCTTCTTCCTGCCTTTGGCCCCATGTTTGGATGCCTACCGGTTCGGTTATGGCGCCAAATGCACCCGAGAGTCTCGACTGGACGATGCTCCACGGTCTCTGTAACTCTCACTACACGCGCGCTTACTATTCCAAGTAGATTTGATCGTCTCGCCAAGTGCTAATAGAAGTCTGGCATACAAATTCCACGGCCCCTTTCTTGACGCATTTACGACATCCACAGTAGGCACGACCCAACGCTGCCAGAGGCAGGCGAGCTGTGGTTTCTCTTCCAGCCGAATCAATCAGCCCCATCACAACTGCGACGTCTTTCGTTCCAGTACTTTCAATTCGAGACGCTGAGCTGGTAGCACTCTTCGAAAGTCCAGAGTAACGCCACCTTGAATCGATTCAGCTGTCGTAGCGTTCATTCACCGAAACAACAGGAAGTACACAAGTGACTCGCTGACTCACAGCCATGGGCAAGTTCAAACTACCTGAAGGTGCACTGCCAGAGCTGAACCTCACACCGGAGCGTCAGGCTGCTATGATAGCCGAAGTGGACGCTGTCGTGAAGCATACGCTGGAATTGCGTGGTGCATTTGCTGCCGGTGGCCGTCAACTGGACAAGGAGGCTTGGAAACATGTAAAAACCAAGGACGACGTGCGAGCCTACCGTTCGCGTCGTGCCCTGCACGGTATCGCTCATGAGTCATCGGATGTTTTGTCGTCGTCGTCTTCTTCCAATTCCAATTCGCACAACAGGTCCACATTGGACAAGATCACGAACATCGCATCGTCAGGTTCGTCGGGTGACAGTGATCAGTACAGACTAAAGAAAACGTCCCGACCACCTGCTGTGGTGCTTTCGGGAGTCATCGACGGCACGGCTGAAGATGCAGCATTGGGCATGTTGGCCGACACGGAGATGCACGCCGTGATGCGGAACTCGTACTTGGGAACGGAGCTTGAAGACTCCCGTCTCCTGTTTGTGCTGGTCAAACCGACCTCCGAGAAACCCCTTAACTTTATCGGTCTCAAGTGGGGTCTCCAGTCCTATGGACGCTTCAGTCAGGCACGGGACTTCCTCTTCGTAGAGGCTTCGGGTATCATGAAGGGTCCGCGAGGTGAGACTGTGGCGTATGGTGTTCGTCAGTCTGTGGATCTGTCGGACGTGATGAAGCTCCCGCGGCCATCGCACGTCCTTCGCGGACACATGTCTGGATGCCAGACATTCGCCAACACTGGTCTGCCGCCCACCGATGCACGCCACCGCTCCGTCGAGTTATTCTCCCGTGCCTTCCTGGAACTAGACGGCGACGTGCCTGTCAACGTAGCTGCAACTGCGTACGCAGAGAACCTCATGGCCCTCGTGAACGCCATCGAGTGCGCCAACGCCTATAAGCTCACGTGGCTCATGAAGAAAGCTGCTCGTCATGCCCATCCAGGTTCCACGAGCGCTTTCGGTCGTATGGGCGGTGCTAGTCACTGTGCCAATTGCACCCGCAGCTTGAACAAGCTCGGGAACTTGCTGCTGCAGCGAGGAGGCACGTGCCAAGTGTGTCGTCGTGTGCTCTGTGGCAAGTGCTCCGTAACCAAGAAAATCTCGGTGGGCATCGGCGCTGAAGTGATGCAGAAGAATATGCTTTTCTGCCTCGAATGCTTGCTGGAGGCCAAGGAGCTTTCCGCACATGACGTTGCTGTGGACATGCTGAATTGGTAGGCAAGACACACTCATCACTGAGGTAGTTAGGCTGCGTGTGGCTCCCAGATAAATACAAAAGCGGAGCCGGAAGACTTGTCGGGAACCGTCTCCTATATACATTACATTGCGTTGCGTTGTTAAGACGAACAGGGTACGAAGGCGAATCCTCGGTTTGTTTCTGTGGCATCGTCCGAAATAGGACCGAGGTGGTGCAGGCTTTCGCTTGTCAAAATAGCGCAGTGCGGTTCTGTGCGCGGCCTCTGTAGCGCCAGTAAAGGACAGCTACAGTTGAAAAAAAGCATTCGTGAGGTGTCTGAAAATGGGTAGAATCAATGTTGCCGCTCACAGGAAAGATGTCATCACCCCGACAGCTCCTACTCTTGCGGACGGGGTAGTTGCCGCCTCATTCAGGATATTGCCGCTCAACAACAACGAGAACTTCATCCCTAAGAAACAGCAAGAGGACCGTGACGGTATTCGCAGCTCAAGCCAAGTGTCGTTGATCGAGAAAGATGTGGTGTCGCTGAACTACCGTGAACGGCCTCCATTAAAGTTAACAGCTTACAGCTCATTGACGACCAAACGCGCGCGGCCAGCAGAGGCGACCCGCCTGCATGCAGCTTTGGGGATTTTTCTGCTGTATGTCGCGCTTGCCGTCACCTCAGCGCCGCTTTTGACGGCTCCATTGACGCAGAGAGTGACTGATGACATCGGCTCAGTGGTCAAGAAAAATGCCTCGTATGCGCCGGCCTATTTCCTAGGTCCTGGGTTTTCGACGCCTACAAGTATGCCATGAACAGCAATGCGACGGCAGTCACTTGGTACCCGCAAAGGAAAACAAACCCACCAGCTTTTTGAACTTCACCTTTTGGACCAGTCCGTTTATTCGAATGGCGCATGTGCCATCCTGGATGACGAAGGTCCCGAATGCATCTTGATGACAGGCCACCAAGGCGGTGTCAGCGCTTACGGGTTGTGCCGCAACGGCTCTGAATTCGTCAGCGTGCAGTACGTGCAAATTCTAGTGACACCGGCAGATATTGGCGGACCGGTTGCGTCGGGTACTTGGGTCGAAAATGGCCGAGAGAGTCTCTTGGTAGGCTTGAAGAAACCTCCAACATGTGAGAGCGGCAATAAATTGCAGATCTCTCCTAACATTAACGACATTCGCATCATGTCGGGCTCTTTTGTACCTGCGGCTACAGGTCCGACCACGCAGTGGTTCGAGCTCATGAACCTCCCGACGTCAGTGCGTGAGCGGATGTTCTACCTGGTTGCCAAGACAGGTGCAGGCCAGGGATTGACAATCCCAGCTAGAAAACGACAGAGCTTTGACAAAATCATCGCCTCCAATACCTTCGGCGTCACACTCGCTGACAAACTGGAGATCGTGGCGCCCTTCAAGGGCAGCAAATGCGTCAATGTTATTTTGTATCGAATAGCTGGGTCGACTACATCCCTGCCTAGATTGCAGTTCACGTTTGCGGTTGCGGCTCAAGCATTGATATTGCTGGCGTTCATGTTGATCGTCACTGTGCGCAACGGTGCGCTGAACACGTATCACTTGGTACAGCAACTCCTGCGACTACCAACGTTCTGTGTCATTGCGATACAGCTATTGTACGTGCTGTACTACCAGATTTTCGACATCATGTACTTATGCGGCAACACTAACAGCGAGCTGACTACCATCTACAACAAGAAAATAGTGTATGTGGCAGGTGTGACTTATATTTTGCTGCATCAACTAGACGTTCGCGCCGCTGTGACTTTGTGGCCAAAGATGGCTAACAACGATGCGTTTTACTTCTCCCGTATGGCTTGGATGATTGGAGCGTTGGCCATCTTAACGTGGAGCCTCAACAAAGGAGACTCGGCACATTACATCGTGGCTTCATCGACGACTTGCGGGCTTGGAGCTGTCGAGTGCAACATAGTCAAAAACACTCTGATGCAGCACTACGTTGGCTTGGCACTTTTTCTCACTCACCCGATCGTTTATGGGATCATCCAAATTGTGCAGTATCGCCAATATCGTCACGAATACGAGCCTCCAGACAAGCGCACGCCCGACCACGTCACATCTTTTGAGGGATATGGCTGTGGTGGTCCGCTGGGGACTATTATTACTACAATACGCTGGTGTCCAAGACGAGAGAAGATGGCACGACGCAATTTTTCACGTGTTCGAAGGCTGTGCGAGACGAAGGTTTTGTGCTCCTCGGAGGCTGCGACGTGCTCATCCGAGCCAAAGACTTGTATATCATCATGGGCATGAAGTTGTTCACGGAGAGGATGGCCAGTACTATCAATTTGTCAGTGGTGTTGGCACACATTGTTGATGGCCATCTCACGCCTATGCGTCGTGTCAGCTACAGGACTCTGTATTTCGTGGCCTTGCGCTGGAATGGTTGTATTTCATATCCTGACATTGGTTAAGTCTTGAAGACCACTGCACAAAAGACAAACATGTCGCCGTCTTCGCTGCATTTGTCCAAAATGACTTCTTGACAGAGATTTTAATTGGTCATCCTGTAAATGAACCCTCTATACTTCGGAGGACGTATCTCGCAGCACCATGAACAAGTGTCGGGCATTCACCACACGTGGACTGTCGATCTGTGTTAGAATCGGTATGTCATCGATGAACAAGCCCTGTTGATATCGCTGCGCGATTATCCATGTCTGCTAACAGCCCCGAGCGCCATGTCCTCAATCGCACGAGGATACGCGCCTGGTACATCGGCCAACTGTGAGTGTGAAGGCCAAAACCCCTTCAACGCAACCCACGATACATCCTTGTCATAAATATTCAAGCTCGACATCTAACTTATCTTCCACAAGCCGACAGACTAACGCTTTGACGGAGAGTTTGTCTTCAACAGACAACATCAGTGTTGTTCTAAATGGCATCATCACGCTGCACAGCTCTGCCCAGCGATCTCGGTGAACTACAGTCATGGCATAGAGACAGTCAGTGCGTTTACTTTTGCTTCGTTCACGATATCGCTGCTGACATTACAGCTCAGCAGCAATAGGAGGACAAGGAAATACAGCTTGGAGAAGTTGCCAGTAAGGCGGAAGACGCTCCTCCTCAGCAATAAAAGAAAACCGTGTGCGTTCAGGCTGAATACATCCACTTTTCGTCATCATAATTATCTACTGTTATCGTACTCCTACCGGCTTGCCTTTCATCTCGTTTGGCCCAATCGTTCACTCACTACTTTGCCCAACGAGAGAAAGATTTCACTCACTTGACGGTTTGCCGGAGCTTGAGGCAGACATGGACGTGGACAGACTACTGTGCTTTTCGTGAGACGACGTGTGCCCTCTGGCAGCGTCTCCAGCGCCACACCCAGGGCGAAAGTTTCATGGCCAGCCCCATACATTCGCCGCAAAGTCCATGTCCTTCTCCATGATAGCGCCGTCGTTGCCAAAGTCCACACCTACTCGCTTGGTGATGGAACACTTGCTACAAAAGACACGACGACAGACTTGACAAGCTGAGCCTGACTGAACGAGCTTGCTGAACTTGCTAAGAGAGTGGTGGCACCCTGCACAGTGCGTGGGGGCTCGTGATTTGGCAGCGAGTGATATGGCGTGCTCTCTGGCTTCGCGTTCACGAGCAGCCATTTGCCACTTGAGCTTCTTCACATAGGCACACTGCACCAAACCACCTACAGACAGCAACGTGTCCTTGAAAAGGCTCACTATCACATCTTTCCACATATCTCCACCCATATCGTTGAAAGCACGCGTGAAAACTTCGACTGAGCTTTCAGAATGGTGGCGGAGGATAAAGCATGCAGAGATTCTTGATCGAATGACGCCAAACTCGGACAACTCCGGGACACGATCCAAAGCGTAGCTGTGCATGAGAACGAAGGCAACTTTCTCGCCATTCGAATCCCGCGCCAACCCCGTTGACTCCACATACACCATATCGCGTTGAGACAAAAAGGAGCCGAGGGTTTTGGTTGCCCATTTGACTCCTAAGAATCGGAATGGATCATCGACAGTCGGGGATTCAATCGTAGCCAAAATCTTCTGGTCGTCGTAATGGTCTCCGATATGGGCATCGCGCAATCGCCAACGAGCTTCGTTGTCCGCAAAGAGCACCAAACGCTGCATCTTCCACTGTGCCTTCCATCTTGCCGGTGATGACGATCAAAGGCACTCGTTCCGGACGAGCGCGTTCCAAGATGGAATCGTCCGTCAAGTAGTCCGAATCGTGGCGTTTAGCGCCCGAACTCGTGAAGACTTGTTGTGTGATGCACTGGCCCCATCGGAAGACGGTAAACTGTCAAAACTCATTTCCGAAAGCGACAGAAACTCCGGTGGGTCCAGCGACGCCGAACTCTTGCGACGACGTGAGCGGTACACGTGCAGTTGGTCTTGCGTCTTGACATATTTCCACCTCTCCGGATTCAGTCGTCGGTGGTGCGCGATGAAGTTTTCACTGGCCTGCAACGTCTCGGCTATCAATTCGTCCGTATAATTTACGATGGCCTGCTTCTCCGAGTCGGAGAGCTGCAACGGTGGGAACACGTTGGGCGGGAGCTTGGATTTACCCATGGGAATCGCCGTGTTTGCCTGTCAATAAATTGATCAACGATCAACGCTGCGTCTCTACTCGATGGTAGGAAGCGCAATGAGGTCGGAACGTGGTGACTGGAGACTCGGTCTCCGATGTCTGGTGGTTGGGTTTTGATTGTGGTAGGGTGCAGCAAAGGCGTCGGTGATGCAAAGGAGCACAAGCAAAGGAGGCGAGAGGGACGAGGAGAAGTCACACCCGACTCGGGCCAGTTTTCAAGACCCCAGCGTGGCATCGACGTCACGGCTCTATCGCGCTCACAAGTAGAGTGTTAATGCGACTCCACGACGAATGGAAAAGACCGGTCGATGCGCTGACAGTTGTTGCAGCACAAAGCCACGCTTGAGTGCCAAGTTGACAGGCATTTTTCAGATGTCAAGGAGATATCGTTGCGTCACGGTATCAACGTTTAAAGTGCTATCGACTTAGAGCAATAGTTTGCCTCGGTAGGAGCGTGAACTTCGTGAAGATAAAACTCGAAACGGAGTGAAATCGACGCCGCCAGTAGCACGAAAATGATACGTAGTGGGACCCACACCTGCAACGCTGAATGGCGGGGCAAATCGCAGCCATGAGCCATGTCTCGCTGAGCGTAGATCGAGCGAGGAGTGTGCTGCAAATCTCCAAGAACTCCGTGATCACGATCGTGGCGGAGTCAGCACTTCAACTGACGGTCTCAGATAATGTTTCGTTGGGCAACGAGTTCGAGCGGAGAAATTACTCGGTTGATGCCCTTGGTGACGGACGCCAAGCGCTAAACATTGTTGCATAAGTAGCTTGCATAACTGCAAGGCGGCCATGGAAGGAGCGCATCAAACGATCAATCTCCAACAGTTGGTCGGAATCCGATAAATTTAAACGGAGATTTAGCCGCAAGCACCCGTGCGTGCGGCAGTGACTGCCCTGGCTGATAGTATTCTATGAAGCTCGAGCGTTTGTTTTGAAGGCCCTCCACCACCTTCCGAAAATTATGTGAGAAACCAAGCCTCCACTACAAAACAGCGGTTTACACTTGCCAAGTGTTTCAGCACCGCTACGATTCCCTGAGCTTCCTAGCGGTCACGGAGGTCGGGTGCCTCAAGACTCTCGCAGTTGCGGTTAGCAACGGAGCTTGCATGCAATCCAAAGATTCTTACCGATAAGACTATCTACTGCTCTGATGGAGCCTTATACTCTACGAGGCTAACCGCGTACGTAGCTCTTAAATAGCTGCGGCTGCGGAATAAGACGTTACTGTTCATCAAGCTGCTTGAACTGCAGTGATGTGGCAATTGACAAGCTTTCTGTGGTATTATCCCTAGTTGGTGCCGTGCCATGGTTGGGCATGCGGCAGAAGCGTGGGCTTTGAATATTCATGTGAGCTTCATTGCTTACGAGACGGCAGTGTAGTTGGGGTACAATTCCATAAGAATCGTAATCGTGTTCTAAGTGAAGCCTTCGGATTGCAGAGCCCCGACAGTATCGGCGGTGAGGGTGCGATATCTCGGAAATCATATCCGCAACGCATCCGGTGGATGCGAAAAGTCTTCAACGAACTTCTTTGTCCCGACAAGCCCTACAACCCCATCCCGCCATTTGCTTGGGATGTACGGCTGGTACTGCGTTGCGGCGGCAATGCCGCCGTTTGGTTTTGTCCTCTGAGCTACTTGCAACCCCAAAAGCACTTGCTATTTTTCGCGGACAACCACAGGTGAGCAGTATGCCCACAGTGGACAACTATCCGCCGAAACCCTTTTCCTGCCTGCCACCGATGCCAATGCTCTCGAGGAGTTGGCCGATCAACTCGTAGCTGAGACTTTGAAGGCGAGTGACGACTTGATATCTCAAGGGCGTGTGATCGACACGACACGATGGAAGGCAATGAAAACGAAGAACAATGTGACAGCTTGGGTACGGAAGCGCGCATCCAGCGGATTCCGTCGGGGTCGGACAGCGAATGATATGACTGAAGCAGTTCCAGAGTCACCACAGATGCCAAAACTTTATGACAATCACCCGAGCGCAACGTACTTGGATGACAACGAATCCGAGGATGAATTTCAGGATGACTATAGTTTTGGAAGTTTATCCGAGCAAAATGTGCTGGAGAAATACCGACCCTCCTGCGTGCCGATGGTTATCAGCACAGGGTTTATTCCAGGGACGATCGAGGATGCAGCGCTGGGAATTTTTGCTGATACTGAAGCTCGAAGCCGAATGCGCTATTCCACCAGCAAGGAAATAGTTGCCGACGACGTACGCATTTTAGCTCGGATTCACGGACCGACTGGCGACGATCCGTTCCGCTTCTTGGGAGTGAAGTGGTGTGCCCACACTAATCCCGGTGCTGTCGGACGGTTCATCAAGTCTCGAGATTATGCCAACATTGAATCCACGGGGATGGCTCTGGATGCAGATGGCAATCGATTTTACTACTTGCTCATTCATACGATAGAGCTGGATGAGGTTCCGGACTACCGGGAGTTTGGGTATGTGCGGATGACGTTCTCATCCTGCCACGTCATACGGCCGTGCAGAACTGTCGGACAGATCGAGATCTTCTCTCGCGGATATATGGACGCTGGTGGTAATGTGGCTGAGTGTTTGTGCACGTACATGTACTGCGATGGGTTGATGGCCATACCGCAGAGTATTGAGGAAGCGTACACGCAGAAACTCATATGGCTACTTCGTACACAACATAGCTGCGGTAGCAGCAGTATATGCCCTGACACGACCGGCACCTGCCAATGCTGCGACAACAAGCTAAGTTCTGGACTCACGAAGTTTCTGGAGAGCAGCTTGATGTGCTACCTCTGCAGACAAACAATTTGTCGCAAGTGCACAGTAAAGAAGACGCTGCCACTGGATATCGATGGTTCTGGCCAATTGGTCGAGAAAACATTGGACTTCTGTGTGAGCTGCTATCTGGAGGCCAAGAATTTGTCCGCGTGGGAAGTAGCGATGGACATGCTCTCCGTGAATGAGCAAGTGTAGTAGGCTGTCGTGTTGGCAAAATACACAATAGAATAAAACATGATCTAAATATCATCGAAGTTATAAGCTGTTAACTGTGAATCGTTTATTGTCGAGAAGTGTTTTCCGCTTTGCTTTCCCCTTCTCTTGCTGCTGAGCTGTAATGGCAGCAGCGATATCATGGACGAAGTTAAAGTACACATAGCGGCAGTCAAACTCCATGTCATGCCAGTAATTAACTGAGATCGTCGGGCAGAGCTGAGCAGCACGATGATACCAAAGTGACGGCAGATACAGCACCTCGCCAGCATTCACCACGACTTCGAGCGGCTGCAGCTCCGCGGCCATCGGGTACCGCTCGGTGTCGATGTTCAGCGGATCAACAGGGATCCATGGCGTGTCGCCTTTGTCAGGAGAAGACAAGATACACCACTCCGCGTGCTGTGGATATTTCTGGTGGAAGCGCTTTGTCGCAGCGAGATCAATCACGTTGGTCTCATGTTCGCCGGGTTCAGGCGACGCAGCGTGGCGATATCGGGCCGGCGGGAACTCTCGCTCATATAAGCAACCAACAGCCGACGGCGCCAGCAGAGTAAAGTGTTTCTGGCCTTTCACCACACAGTACATGTTCTATCGTTCAAACCACAACAAAATCATCAGCACAATGAACCAACTCAACATCTTACATCTATCAAAACCACACCTCGTAGTGATCTTTATGCATGGTTGACACTGCTCGTTCATCCCCGATCCAGATATTCACAGCATCCGGTTCATTGCCGAACGCCTGCATCGCTAGTTCCATTGCTGGGGGCACCTCGTCGAACAGAGCCGGAAACTGATCTCTCAAGCTGTCATTCTGCATTGCAACAACCACAGTCAATACAACCGCTCCCGACTGCTAACCAATATCTCTGTCAACCGACCTGATGTGACAGATATGGCACCCCATCGAACTCCTTTCGGTCTTTCAACGCTTTCAGGAATTCAGCTAGGGGCATCTCTCTCTCTTCAGGCATGACAAAAATCTCTTGATGGTGCCCCGGCAATTCCAATACGGCGTCTCCCAAGCCAAATGGAGTGACGTCGACTGTCACCGGGTCATTACCAGCTTTTGCAATCAGGTGGTCGTCACTTTGCCAATTCGACAGAGTTTTCTGCCATTGAGGAGACGTCATGGCGTTCACCAACACAACCGGCACATTGCGACTGACAAATCGACGGTGAAATTGTAATGCAGTTAGAGTCGAGGCATCAACGCGAGGAACCGAATGCAAAGGCGCCCAGAAATCGCGAGTTTCGCTCTGCAGACGCAGCAGAATCGCTTGAATATCGGAGCTCATGCTGACCGTTAGAAGCTGGGACTGAAACACGAATTGAGACCCTCAAAATACATAAAATACCATCCACTAAATTGTGTATTTCACGTATTTTATACTCTCAAGATATCGACAACAACTGTTTTAGCATCTATAATGTTGCCCACATCCGACAAAAATGTCCAACACGGATTGTCCGGGACGTATCTGAGCAATATTTTCATATAGTAACGACAATTCTGAGGGTGGCTATAGTTTCACGCGGTTGCCGGAGCAGAATTTCATGGGGACGTGCTGTCCTTCTTGCGCGGCAATATAGCTCTGAAGTTGTCGTTCTGGGCACAATCGATGAAATTGCTCTGGGCTTTCTTGCAGACTCGGAAGATCAAAGCCGGATGCGCTCTCAACGATGTCCGAATCCCTGCCAATACAGTACATGCACACGGATCGGGTGACAGTTCTCGAATCGAAGGCCGTCTTGTCACGTGAAACTTCAGACAGGACTTGCGGAGTTCCTGAAAATAACTGGCCTGCACATACTGTCTGTCGCAAGTGCACGATAAGGAAGATGTTACTGGCGGAGCAGCAGCCGTAGTAGCATTTTATTTGAATTGCTATCTGGATATCTGAAAGGCAAGAAGCTGTCGGCATGGTAGCGGGTGATCAGCATGTCCCCTAAATCTTTAGATACAAAGCACAGTAGGAAAGCAGCAAAGGCTTCCTGAACCTGTAGTTTTAAAAACTCGAATTCGTTGTCTGGTTCCGTTCGAGTCGACTGGTGTCACTGAGTTCCTGCCTGGTCTGTAGTGGCAGCGCGACCAAGATTGTGAGAGCACGATTCCCTCGCGAACGGACACACCGAAATGACAGCCGCTCAGTTATTTAGACACCATACTCTAGTGACGGTAACACGTATCTGTCGGCGACAGACTGGTAATAGTGTCGGTATCGACGATGCCGACTACCAGGATGCCAGCATGGGTGAGTTACCTCGACATGAGGAGAGAGCTGCTGTGGCAGTAGTCAGCGCTTGACCAAATCCCGCCGTTATCATCGATTTGCTCGCTCTATTGTGGACTGCCTGTCCTCCTGCGCCTGAAGTCTGGACCTGTACAGTACATGTACTGCAACAAAGCGCCGCTGTTTGCTCGTCGCGGGTACATGTACGGTACCGCCCATCAAGCACTGCCCGAGACGGACTCAGTTGCCATTTCTCTCGCAATCAGCCGCACCGAGTTTCTGCCCGAACGTCATTCCGAATGGGTGTTTATCCCCCGCAACCATTCACTCTTCCTGTTGGCAGAGCAAATGATCTCGAGAACCTCGCAGACCAACTTGTCGCCGAGACTCTTAAGACGAGCGACACCTTCACATCACAAGGACGTGTAGCCGATAAATCGCAATGGAAAGTGGTGAGGCAGAAGAACAACATGACCGCGTACAGGACTCGAAGACTCAGCAGATTCCACCGAGCAAGTATTGCGAACAAAGGAAACCGACGCGCCTCCACAGATGCCAAAGCTGTATTCGACGAATGACAAAAAGTTATATCATGCGCTGACAGAGACGTTCCATGGCAGCATGTACTTGGATGACGACGACTCTGAGGATGAGCTTAGTGGTGGACTCAGCTTTGTCAGTTCTGAGCTAAACGTGTTGGACAAACTACGGCCACCCCGGGCGACCTTGGTGTTCTCTGCAGGAATTGTACCAGGTACTGTCGACGACGTTGCAATGGGATTTCTCGCCCACACGGAATCTATACAACGAGTAATGAATGCTGATATTGCAGCTGATGATACGCGTACGCTTTGTTGTCTACACGGACCAACACACGACGACCCGTTCCGGTTTTTGGGGATCACGTGGAACTCTCACGTAGCTACAGGATTTGCGGGTCGCTTTATCAATCCTCGAGACTACGTGATTCTCACCTCTACCGGCATGGCTCTCGATTCGCGCGGTGAACGCTTCTTCTACTTGCTCAAACACTCGATCGAATTGGACGAAGTCCCCGATTTCGAGAGCTTTGGCTCCGTACGAGTAACGCTTTCAGTTTGTTATGTTGTGCGACAGCACAGTGAAGGAGAAATTGACATCTTCTGTCGGGGGTATATGGTCCCCATGGGCAGTATGAGCGAGCGTTTCTCCACGTACATGTTTTGCGACGGTCTTGTGGCCATACCGAGGCTTGTGGAGGAGGCGTACAAGAAGAAGTTGATGTGGTTGCTTCACACACCAGAGCAGAGCAGTATCAACACGAGTTTTCGTCCACGATACTACCTACTTGTCCATGCTGCCAAGAGAAGTTTCGCACTGGATTGGCGAAGTTCCTGGAAAATAAGTCGACATGCAGTCTGTGTGAACTCTCTGTTTGCCACAAGTGCACAGTAACGAAGACTGAGGTAGCGATCGCCAAGGAACGGATCGAGGATGAGCTTGCATTCTGTCTCAATTGCTACCTCAAGGGCAAGAAGCTGTCCGCATGGCAGGTAGCAATCGACATGCTCCGAGAGGCAGAACCGGACTGCAGTAGAGCGAGTAGTAAGTTAGCATAACAATGAACTTGTGGATAGACGCACGGCTTACTGATAAAAAGCCAGGAGTGACTTGGCGTGTTAGCTTTTGAAGCACGCTGAGAAAGCTCACACAGCCTGCGCTGGCGCAGGCGACAAGACGTCAAACACAAAGCAAGTAGCAACCTATCAATTCTGCCCCATCTCCAGCGGCACGACTGGCGTGACGTTGTAGTGGTGCCGACACCGAGGTTCACCACGAAATACTTGAGTGCCACTCCTCACTTTCCTAGCAACCAGACACACCGAAACGATATGAATCTAGTCGACGAGATCTACCCTCCAAGACCGTTCCATCTCAATGTCAGTGATGTAAATGCACTGGAGATACTGGCAGATCAACTCGTAGCTGAAACGCTCGGTACAGGCGACGATTTCATCGCACGGGGAGAGCTGTCGACAAAACGCGATGGAAGGTGGTGAAACAGAAGAACAACATGTCGGCGTATCGAGCACGGAAGCGGTCAATGAGCATATTTCGTCGAGACCGGATAGCGAGCGATGTGACCGAAGCAGTAGCAGCATCACCGCAGTTACCAAAGTTTCTTTCAACAAACGACAAAGATGCACTGGCTGGGTATCCTAGTATCACTTACTTGGACGACAACGGATCCGAAGACGAATTTTTAGATGAATCCAGCTATGTGGTCTCCTCACAACAGAACGAGCTGGAGAAGTCAATACCTGCTGATGTACCGATGGTCTTCTGCACGGGCATCGTTCCAGGTACCATCGAGGATGCAGCATTAGGCTTTTTGCTGATACTGAAGCTCGAAGCCGAATGCGAAATTCCAACACCAAGGACATGGTCGTCGACGACGTGCGTATCTTGGCTCAGATCCACGGTCCGACAGAGGATGACCCGTTCCGCTTCTTGGGGATCAAGTGGTGCGCACATTCTACTGCTGGTGCTGCCGGACATTTTATCAAGTCTCGAGACTACGTCATTATCGAATCTACGGGGATGGCTCTGGATGCGCGAGGCAATCGCTTTTGCTACATGTTGAATCACTCGATTGAGCTACACGAGGTGCCGGATTTTCGGGAGTTCGGGCATGTACGGATGACATTCTCGGCCTGCCATATCATGCGGCCATGCAATACTGTAGGACAAATCGAGATTTTTTCACGCGGCTTTATGGACACTCGTGGCATTATTGCTGAGCGCTTGTGCACATACATGTATTGTGATGGGTTGATGAGCGTGCCACTGGCTATCGAAGAAGCTTACGCGAAGAAACTCACGTGGTTGCTACATGCGCAGCAGAGCAACGATAGCTGGGGTTTGTGTCCACCTTTGGATATGTCCGACAGCTGCAGATGTTGCAAGAGCAAACTGCTTACGGGCTTTGCAAAGCTCCTGGAAAGTAACTGGATGTGCTTCCTTTGCAAACACACTATTTGCCGCAAGTGTACAGTAAAGAAGGAGCTAACATTGGATGCCAATGGCCCGACCAAGCAAGTGGTGGAGTTCTGTGTGAGCTGCTATTTGGAAGGAAAGAACCTGTCGGCTTGGCAAGTGGGGATTGCGATGCTCTCTGCGTCGCGGATAGAAACGACACAGGATCAGGAACAGTTCCAGTGAAGTCATGGAGAGATACAAACGTAGTGAATGGACCAAGATTGTCGCGGGAGGTGCAACGCGGTGTAGCGGATATGCTTCTGACCCATCCGGTGGGAAACTTGAAGATAACGCGTCAGCGAAACCACCTGGACGCAGCAATTTGCTTCTTGTCTCCAGTGATCTCTTTAGACAGCCCCACCCCCGCCATTTGGCTAGCGGCTGGTGGATACTGGCATCATGGGTGTGGCTCCACCACGAGTCACACTGGAGCCACTGTTCAATTTCGCCAGGGTCATTCGAATGCCATTTGGAAATTACCTACAGGCGGACAAGAAAGCAGGATGGTCGCTAACTACCCACCGAAGCCATTCCTCCTGCCTACCAGCGATGCAAACGCTCTTGAGGTGTTGGCGGATCAACTTGTCGAGGAAACTCTGCGCGCAAGTGATACCTTTGTGGCGCTAGGACGTGCGGTTGACCCGACACGATGGAAGGCTGTCAAGGCAAAGAGCAACATGAATTCTTACCGAATTCGTCGTGAACGGAGAGAGCAGTGAAATTGTAGCTGCCACAACGTCTCCACATATGCCAATGTTGTATCCGACGGATGACAAGAACATGCAGAATGAGATGTATCCGAGGATGACTCTAAGTGACGACAGCTCCGAGAACGGGATCATGAGCTCCACGGGCGTCTCGGGGCGAAACGTGATGGAGAAATATCGGCCAGCCCAGGTGCCGATGGTCTTCTGTACTGGAGTCGTGCCAGGCACAATTGAGGATGCAGCACTGGGATTTTTGCCGACACCGAGGAACGAAGTCGCATGCGCAACTCCAACAACAAAGACGCTGTGGTCGATGACATGCGCATCTTAGCTCGTATTCAAGGGCCAACGAAGGACGACCCATTCCGGTTTTTGGGGTCAAGTGGTGTGCTCATTCCACTTCAGGTGCTGCTGGATGCTTCATCAAGTCTCGAGATTACCTCATTATCGAGTCCACAGGGATGGCTCTCGACTTAGATGGCAATCGCTTTACCTACATGCTGAATCACTCGATTGAGTTGGATGAGGTCCCGGATTTCCGCAAGAATGGCCACGTGCGGATTGCATTCTCTATTTGCTACGTACTGAGGCCGCATGGTGTCGGTGAGATCGACATCTTCTGTCAAGGATTCGTGGACATCGGTGGTAAGATTCCCAAGCGCCTGAGCACTTACATGTTCTGCGACGGACTGATGATCGTGCCTCAGTTTGTCGAAGACGCGTACGCGAAGAAGCTCACGTGGCTGCTTCGTACCCAGCACTTCGGTGGCAGTGGCCTCCATCCGTTCTCCCAAACGTCTCCGACTTGTCCGTGCTGCAAGGATAAACTGCAGACCGGTTTCGCAAAGCTCACAGAGAGGAATACGGCATGCTGCATCTGCAGACGTACTGTATGCCAGAAGTGCGCAGTCACGAAGACATTGCCGATAGATGTCGGTGGCCCCGGACAATTGACCAAGAAAGCGATGGACTTCTGTCTCAACTGCTATCTGAAGGCGAAGGAGATGCCAGCGTGGCAAGTGGCGATCGAAATGTTTTCTGTAACAGAGCAAGACTGGATGCACTGCAATGGATCACAAAGTGGATAGACTGCTGCTCAACGATGCATTGATGAAATAAATGCGTTAACGTTTGACACAGTGTGAGACCATCTCTGTTATCCCAACCCTCATTGTGCAGAACACCCCATCACACAAGCAAGCAAGTTCTTGAGATCGGACGGCTTGTGGTTTACAAATGTATCTAGCGTTCGTCAGGCACAGCCGAATAAGCATCAACAGCCGCTTCTGGATTGCCTAACCCAAACCAACATCACTTTTCGATTCGCAATGGAACCATCAATAGTAAACTTCCCGCCTATACCATTTGTACTCAATGCAGAAGATGAACGCCACATAGAGGCATTAGCCGATCAACTTGTCACCGAAACTGTGCATGCTAACTTGGAGTTTTCATCACGAGGTGGAATGGTGGATCCGAGTTGTTGGAAAGTTGTTAAAGAGAAAGACAACATCGTCACATACCGAGAGCTCAAAGGTTCGCGTTCGTCACGACGAGAGAGAGTTTGGAGTGAAGATACGGACACCGTTGCTATCTCACCGCAGCAGCCATCGTTTTACCCGACAAGTGACAGATCACTCCAGGAAGCTTTATGGCGAGAGGGATCGCCAATCTGGACGACGATTCCGAGGACGAAAGTGGATGGTATCGCCAAAATTTTGGCAGATTTGGAGGCACCCAGCGCGATGACGGTCCCGGTACCAGTGTACTCGAGAGATACCGACCAGAACACGCACCGCTAGTCGTTGCATCAGGCACTTTTCCTGGTACAATTGAGGACATGGCGATGGGCTTTTTGGCAGACACAGATGACCGCAGCCGGATGCGCCACAACACCAACAAGGATGTGCTTGTTGACGACATACGCATGCTCACACAGATTCATGGTCCGACAAATGAAGACCCATTCCAGTTCTTGGGGATCAAGTGGTGCTCGCATATTCCAAGCCGCACGGTGTCATTTGTGGTGAAACCTCGCGACTACGTGGTGTTCGAGTCGACCGGTATGGCAATCGATCCAAATGGTCAGCGTTTTAGCTATATGCTCAACCACTCGCTAGAGATTGACGAGGTGCCGGACTACCGGGACTTTGGACAAGTGCGTATTGCGTTTTCGATCTGCTATATTTTTCGGCAGCGCGAAATTGATGATAAAGCCGATACTGTCGACATGTTTGCACGGGGATTCATGGATGCTGGTGGACGCTTCACCGTGCGTATTGCCACTTCTCAGTTCGCTGAAGGACTTTTAGCTGTTCCAGGGATCATGGAGGAGGCGTATATGAAGAAACTCACATGGTTACTGTACCAGCAACACCTTCGAAGCGGAAGCATCAGCGGCACGAGTGATAGTAGCAGCAGTTGCGGCTCGAGATCTATGATTAGTATATCCGGCAATTGCCCGTGCTGCAGCGATAAGCTATCTTCGCGATTCGGAGGACTTATCGACCGTACGACTGTTTGCAGTCTTTGTCGACAAACCATTTGCCACAAGTGCACTGTCAAGAAATCGATCCCGTTAGCGGCAGCACCCGGGCGACATCTCAAGAAGAAGGACATAGAATTCTGCGTAAATTGCTTCTTGAAAGCAAAGCGGATGTCAGCGTGGAATGTAGCAGTAGCTACGCTATCAAAGTTTACAGCATAGCTTAACCAGACGGTCGACGCAGAGTTTTCCAACGATGCAGCTATAGAGATAGAGAAATAGACACTTGTGCGCGGCTTTACCATTGCATGTGCCCCGCTAACTGTGCTTTCGATTGCAAGCTGGTAAATTCATGCCCATCGACACGTAATCAAAGGACACGTATTCGGTGTCCATCGTCTCATGTTTCGGTGTTCCTATCTTCAAACCTTGAACACAACACAGCGAAGGGTAGGATAGCTAACTCGGTGGGAATGGTAAGAAGTAATGCGAAGCGCATTGTGCTGCGTTGTTTTGTGAGCTTTAGGCTAGTAACTATCATGTGGTTGTTTGTCAAGGTTAGATCAACTTGCTCAGCGTTGATTTACTTACGGCTTGGGCAGTGTAGCAACTGCTACTCCATGCCGATAGCTTGGCCTTCAGGTAGCAGGTCAAGCAGAACTCGAGACTCTTTTATTCTGCGAATCCATCGGCAGATTCTTTTTACGGTGCACTTTTTGCAGACCTTATGTCTGCAGAGGAAGCACGTGGTTCGGCTCTCGAGCAGCTTCTTGAACCCCTTTGTGGGCAACTTGTGGCAGCATGCACACCCGTCACTTGATGCACTATCATCTCCTTGGTGGTTTTGACGCCTCGTGTATGCATGCACAAACCACGCGAGCTTCTTCAGATACGATTCCTCCACGACTTGCGCAGTTGCAAGCATTGAATCGCAGAACATCTGCGTGGATGCGGCGGCACTCAAATGGCCGCCAGCATTGCAGAAGCCGCGGAAATACACCTCCACCTCGCCTTGGCTATTGTACGGACGCACAATGCGGCAACTAGAGGAGCGAAGGCGCACCAAACCTTGCTTACGGAACTCAGGAACGTCGTCAATCTCGATGGAATGCGTCAAGAAATAGCAAACTTTCTCTCCATTCGAGTCCAGCGCCATGCCGGTGGACTCAAGTGCCAGAAGATCCCGCGGTTTGGACACGTGACCGGAAGCGTAGGAATTCCACTTGATGCCTAAAAACCGGAACGGGTCTTGCTCTGTCGGGCCGTGAATCTTGGCGAGTATGCGAATATCCTTGATAGTGACATCCTTAGCTGACGCTGAGCGCATGATACTTCTGTCATCCGTATCAGCTAGAAACCCGAGTCCAGCGTCTTCAACAGTGCCTGGAATCACACCTCCACCGAAAACCACAGGGGTATGTGGTGGACGCGACTTGTCCATCGCACTCTGCTCCGGCGCGTCCGAGCCAATGCGACTCTCTTCATAGTCATCGTATCCCCCAAGAGACGACCCGTCCTGTGAATCTTCGTACGACAAATGCGTGTGGCTTCGCCCCATTAAGTCACTCATGGAGCTGTCGGCAGAGTAGAGCTTTGGTCGATGCAGCACTGACACCTCAACGGCTTCTTCCGTCTCGAGTCTGTCACGTTGCGATCGACGTTTACGTCGCTGTCTTGATCGGTATGCAGTCATGCTACCCTTCTCACTCACGAGACGCCATCTCTCCAAGTTAACGGAACGTCTATCCGCGACAAAGTCTTGACAGGCCTGCAAAGTTTCCGCTACCAATTGATCTGCTAGTGTTTCGAACTGCTGCTTGTCCTGGCGACTCAAAATCAATTCCGGGGCGGGAATAAGTGACCTGCATCCCACGAATCTCCGAATCTCATAGCTGCTGCCTTATGGGTTGCTAGCGTGTCGGAACGAGAGTGTTTCACAAAATGAGACCGAACCGAGTCTATCGACTACAAGACAGCTGGAATAAACTTGCCAATGTAGCAAAAGTTGAAGCGAGGTGAGAGTGTGAGGGAGTAACAGAGACCCTACGTCACCTCATCCCCGCCTTGATCTCGGGCTTTACAGCCAGCAGCAAGGACAAACAGGTTGGTGAAGAAACGTGTCGGAGCGTGGTTCGGGATCCTTCAACTGGGATTAGAGTTTCTTCTTCTGGTGGGCAGCAGCCGTCGACACGTTGTGCGATGAAGACTCGAGACGGTGCCAAGATGAGCCAAATCCCCGTCTAACCAAGTAAAAACGGCTGAATATAATTATAGAGAGTTCAATACTAAATGCAAAAGTGCACTACATTATTAACATAAGAAGGGAAATGTCGCATATATTCCAAATATTGGTGACCTGCTGACTCGTTTCGAGTCGGAAATATTGTGATAAAGAGGGTGATACAATGGGCAGGAAAAGGGTGGCATTGTTCATCATTCGGGTGAAGTCCATGGAAAAGATGTAAAATCGCCTGGAATGGCCTCCTAGTATGACTGCGACACTGCCGCTCTCACAGCGAAGAAACGAGGCTAGTGACTCCCGAAGATCGGGACGAAGCTCCAATAAGCTGCCGCAGTCCAGCCGCGTGTCAAGGCAGAAACCTGTCGGAGCATTGGCCCGATGGTGATCCGCTCGCTCTTCTGCCAGTTCTACCCTAGGAAACGGCGTTACGTCGCAACGACTTCCAAATGGAACCTCATGCTAACAGGAGCCCTGCTGGTCACCCGCCAGGTGACTCCACTAAAAGTTTCATAGAATCTCGTTGTTTGAAGATCTCCAGCCAACCACATTGAGACCTTTTCATCGTTATCCACCGGCTGGCTTGCAACACACAGGGTTAGCTGCAGCCATGTAAGAACGCATGGTCTTGACTTGATACGAGATGCATGCACCACGAGCAACCAGCCGCAACGTAATCGTGTGGGTTCGGTCAGCTGGAAGGTACTGGGCGATGCAGCTCCACCGAGAGCGGTCAGATGGATAGGCCGGAACAAGATGTTGACTCCGGCCGTCGTCACACCGAGGCGGCGTGCCAGGGTCGAGTCTGTTGGCGGCGAACATGTAGCGTGACGGAGAGGTGGTTCTAGCCGTTGTAGGACACCCAGTTGGGCGCGGTGAAGAAGCCGTCACAGCCTGGCAGTCTCGACGTGGCGACGAGCTTCTTGAGACAGTTGGCTTGAGCTCCAATATTTGGTGCAGTCACGATGGTGCGTCCCTTGATGGGCTGACGGGTGTAGGCTGACGAAGTGATGGCAATTCTTTCGGGTCGACTTCGAAGAAGTTGCACCTGCATAGCAGTCACTCAAGGTACATGTAGATGCACTTCGGCCTCTATAGCCACTACGACGTCCTTCGTCAACCGAACATGAGAGTGCCGCAACCTCCTAACGCAGACGATAGAATACGCTTTGACCATCTAGAGATAGCAACACCTTATGGGGATTATGGGCAACGATCTCGGATAGCCTCAGCTTGGCTGTAGCGCTCGCTACTTTGATAGCCAACATGAACAGATAACCTGTTGTCGGCCTATGTATGAGTTTTCGATTTGAAAGCATCGACGTTTACAGAGGCTAGGAGAGGTGAGGCAGCGCAATCCATGTAACTGCGCCTATTTTTCGTTTGACATTTGATGTGTCTTGCGTTGTATTTCCAGAGGTGCACTTGGACGAGGTCGTCATGCTACTCCAGCACTTCAAAGTGGTCTCAAGCTGTGTTTACAAGCAGGTTGGGAAGCAAGACAATATGTCGGTGAGACGTGCTCATATTTCGTTAATGGAGTCCTAAGCTTAGTTTCAATTCATATTGCTCAACTCACATCGCACTCTCCCTACTTTCTTACCGACGCAGCTGAAGCTGCGTCGTCGCGACGTCCCAAGCCGACATTTGACGGGCCTCGAGCACGCATGACACGCAGAACGAGAGTTGACGCTGGATCTCCTCCTTGGCGTCCAGTGTCAACGTCTTCTGCACGGTGCACTTCTGGCAGATTGATTGGCGACAGATAGCGCACGAGCATCCTGACTTGAGAAAGCTGGTCAGTGTTCTGAGACTTTTGCCACAGACACCGCAGCCTTTGTCTGTTGCATCGCCGACGCGTCACTGACACGGCGACGTGCCATCAGCCAACTCAGTTTCTTGAGGTACGAGGCTTCAGCAATGCCTACGACATCAACAATGCCTTGGGAGAACACGGAGACGCCAATGACCTCGGGCATGTTGCCGCCCATATCGGCAAAACCTCGAGCGTACACTTCGATCTGCGTGTCATTAATCTGACGCATGATGTAGCAAATGGAGAGGGTCAGACGGACCACGTCGAGACGATCAGGGAGAACTGGGACCTCCGACAGGTCGACGGAGTGGGCAAGACTGTAATAGATGCGTTCGCCATCCGAATCGAACGCCATGCCAGAGGACTCGATAAACACAAGGTCTCGACGCGACAGTAATGGACCCATATCCCGAGTCGCCCACTTGATACCAACAAAGTTGAACGGGTCTTCTTCGCTCGGCAATTTCATCGAAGCCAGCACCTTTCGGCCGTCGAAACCGTCGTTCTTAACGTACAAAAAGCGTTCATGCCAGGCCTCATTGGTGTGTGCCAATCCCCCATAAGCGACATCTTCTACGGTGCCTTCAATGTTGCCAATCGCCGCAATGAGAGGCACATGTGATGGCTTCACTCTCTCGAGTACGCTCTCTTCAGGGAACACGGTGAAGGATCCACAGTCACTCGAGGAGCTGTGTGTGTTTTGTGAGAGACCGCTAGTTGAGGTCTCGACAGTGGCTTCATCCATGTCGTCTTCATCCGGAGTAAATCCGTGTGGTCGGCCAGCAGCGATAGCATCACGCTGCTCCTGCTCCACTGTGTTGTTGGACAGTAGTCGAGGTCGACTGGGGTCCTTCTCGCTCACTTGGTGCTTCGACCCGGAGCGTCGTGTCCGGAACACATGGACCTTCTCACGTGACCTGACGCGCTTCCACAGGCGAGTGTCCACTTGTCGGTTGTTGGCTATGAAATATTCGTAGGCTCGCAACGTCTCCGCTACGACTCGATCTGCCGTGTCGGTCAGCGAATGCTGCTTCTCCTTGGAGAGACTCAACTGTTCGGGAATCACGCCGTCTGCTGCTGTGTAGACCATGGCGCAATGTCAATTCCAATGCAAAGACGACAACGCTATGAGATGAATGGGGCAAGTTTCGAAGTGGCTACCCCCTCCCCAACAACGTGAACGAACCGGCACCGCGAGGATGAGGCGCGATCGAGGACGAGGAGGTGTCGGTGCCCGTGCGATTGGGGAGGGCACAGTCAAGTCAAGTCGGCCGCCAACCAAATCTCGATCAGACAGCTCGAGAAACGAGACACTTGCACGGAAGCTTGCCGCGCCTCAACGAAACTGCCATAGCCATGCTCGTCACGCTGGACAACGCGGCAAAGATCGGTCTCCATCTCCTTCCAAGCATTTTCTGCTTGAACTGCCGTCGCCTTGTCGTGGTACAAGTTTGGCAAACATAGGAAAGCCTCACGCGATTGGGCTCGGCTCGGCTCGGATATATTAGCTAGGTCTCATCTGCATGCGGTACGTGTACAGAACTCACCACCCATTTGATACAATCGATCTTCTAAGACTCAAGCCGGAGCACCGTCCATTTGAGGTGACATGGCTTGAGTGTTTGGATGAGCATGGACATGTCTTTTACTAAAGAGACTTAGATCATCACGACTACGTCTCTGTCAGTACCGTGGCCATCGTGGTGTCGACGCCGGAGCGACTCATGGTTATGTGCGCCAGGCCAAGCAACGCAACTGTATCCGATCCCAACAGCGATCAAGCTGTAAACTTCGCAGGACCAGCAGACCAGCACCAGGACGCAATACAAGAGTTTAAGTACGAAGCACTGCACCCGCTCTGCGGATTTCAGGTTGCTGCGCACTTGCACTGCTGCTGCTATTTACACATGAGTCAATGCAGTACGAATGTTGCAATCTGAGTCATCGGACTCATTGGATGGGGGTTATATTCTTCCAGTCATGTAATTCACCTCAGCCCCTCGACTTGGTCTCTCAATCCAACCAAGCTCTACACAATGTACGTCTAAAGTATATCAATACTAGCACTTCACATGATGCCGCTTTGCGGTTTCCCGTTCATGAGGTCTTGAGTGTGCCCGTGGCGACGTCCCAGGCCGAAAGCTTGCGTGCCTCCAGCACACATGAGAGACAGAAGGAGAACTGCTTCTGGACCACGTCCTCTAGCGACACAATCGACAGCTTCTTCTGCACAGTGCATTTGGAGCAGATAGGCAGTCGGCAGATCGGACACCCGTTGCTTGGCTGCACGAGGCTCGTGAGCTTGCTCACACCTTTGCCGCATACCCGCAGTTGGAAGATTGAGCGCCACTGACATCGCTATGGCGACGATGGCTCATGAGCCAATTGAGCTTCTTGAGGTACGAGCACTCGACGATCCCCGAGACACCGGCGATAGCTTGCGAAAAGAAGTTCACACTAAAACCTTCAGGCATCTCGCCGCCCATGTCCGAATAGCCTCGACAGAAGACGTCGATCTTGTCGTCATCCAGTTGGCGCATGATGTAGCAGCTCGAGAGGTTCATACGGATGATGCTGAGATGGTCAGTGAGTGGCGGACACTCCGGGAGCTCGATTGAATGTGCCAGACTGTAGTAGATACGCTCACCGTCCGAGTCAAATGCAAAGCCGGAGGACTCGATGAAGAGTAGATCGCGCCTCCTCATGAACGCTCCGTAGTCGCGTGTGGCCCACTTGACAGCGACATAGCGGAATGGGTCCTCTTCGCTGGGATTCTGCAGTATTGCTAGCACCTGACGGCCATCAAAGCCATCGTTCTTGGTATATGAGTTTCGCACTTGCCAGGCGTACTTCGTATTGGCAAGTCCGCCAAACGCTACATCCTCCACAGATCCATCCATGACTCCGCTCGCAGCAATCAGCGGCACGTACGATGGCTTCGATTTGGCCAAGACGCTGTCTTCAATGGCAAAGGACCCGCCTTCACTGGTCGAGCTGTGTGTGTTGTGACTAAGTTCGTCCAGCTCGTCCTCCTTGTCATCCGCGAAAGCGTGAGGGCGACCTGCTGCAATGGCATCTCGCTGGTGTTGCTCTGCTGCATTGTTCGATAGCAATCTCGGTCGACTCGGCTCCTTCTCATTCACGCTGCTGGCGCTCTCGCTATTGCCCCGCACCTTGCTTCCTGACCGACGGGTGCGATACACGTGAACTTTTCACGGGACTTGACCTTCTTCCACACTCGTCCATCAACTCGGCGCTCTTCCGCTACGAAGTCTTCGTTGGTTTGCAACGTCTCGGCTACGATACGGTCTGCTAAATCAGTTAGAGTCTGCTCCTGCTCCACAGAGAGATGCAGACGCTTGGGCAGAGCGCCATCTGCCAGGGAGAAGCTCTTCATCATTGCACGGTCTCCGATATCGACTGAATCCGTTTGACAATGCCTGGCGGAAAACAAAATGACCGCTGGATTCACAGTCTACGGCGAAGGCGCTGCGAGCAGGAAGATTTCGGCGCATAGACGACCGGGCGGGAGGCTGCATGTGGCTGCCCGGCTTTGGAGCTCTTGGAGAAGTCTGTCTGCATGCGAGACGCCTGGCTGACGTCGCCTGTCAGCGCAGGAAAGGAAAAAATGCTGGCTGCAGGACAGAGCAGCGCACGGGCAGGTGCCTTCAACCTTTCCTCGCTGCTTCGTCGAGGACTCTGCGTGGTAAGGTGGGCCACTATTGCCTGTGGTCGCCGCGAATGCGATGTCTGTTGCAGCGTCCATGAGTCACAGCCGCTGCAACTCTGACTAAGACCCTGGATCATTACTGATTGCAGGACATCTATCAAGGTGGACGCCGTCAACGTTCAGCAGGATCAATGGATGTGAAAGGCTGCCGATTAGTGCATTCAAGGGTCGGGACGAAGATCCCGGTGTTAAATAAGTTAACGTCGCTAGTCTAATTCGTTTGCTTGCATCACGGTTTCTGCAGCGAGGCCGTGGCGACATCCCAAGCCGAGAGTCCTCTTGACTCGATGACACACGATAAGCAGAAGGTGAGCTGCTTCTGCGCCACGCCCTTGGATGCATCTATCGTGAGCTTCTTCTGCACGCTGCACTTGTTGCAAGAAACGCATCGGCAGATCGGACAGCTCGAAGGCGACTGTAGCAGACTTCCGAGTTTGTTCAATGGCTTATGACAAACACCACAGTCGCTAGTCGAAGGGGACGCCACGCCAGACGCATTACTGCGCCGACGACGAGCCATGAGCCAGGTCAACTTCTTGAAATTTGAGCACTCCACAACACCCGCACAAGCCGACACATTCTGAGCTAAGAGCATGATGCCAATGCTCTCCATCATATCGCCCCGGGGATCCACAAACCCGCGTCCAAACATCTCCACACATTTGTCGCTAACCTGCCGCGTGATGTAGCACATAGACATCTGTACGCGGATGATATTGAACGACCATCCAAAGGCGGACAATCGTCCATCTCAATGGAATGAATTAAATTGTAGAAAACGCGCTCTCCATCCGAATCAAACGCCATGCCCATGGACTCGAGATACAAGAAATCTCGTCTTGTGAGAAACGTCCCGTAGTCTGCAGTCGCCCACTTGATCCCTACAAACCGAAACGGGTCCTCGTCACTCGGTTCTTGCAGTGTTGCTAGCACTTTGCGATCATCGAACGCATCGTTTTTGACGTACGAATTTCGTGCCAGCCACACCTCCTTGGTGTTTGCAAGCGTTCCGTAGCCGACGTCCTCGACAAGACCGTCAATTATCCCTGAAGCCACAACGAGTGGCACTGATGGGGGTTTGGCCTTAGACAAAATACTATCCACGAGTGTAAACGATCCATCGTTGCTAGATGAGCTTCGGGTATTGGAGCTGTCCTCCTTCTCCTGGACCGGGTCGTCGTCGTACCCGAACGGTCGAGCAGCTTGACGCTCCATTGCTGAGACCGACAGCAATCTCGGTCGACTCGGGTCCTTCTCATCGTGCGATTGACTGTGCAATTTCTGCGTCTTGCCTCGTCTCGATCGGTACACGTGCACCTTCTCCTTGGACTTGACAAGCTTCCACTGGTCATTGGGCAGCTCTCGGCCATTGGTGATGAACAGCTCATTGGCTTGCAATGTCTCGGCAATGATCCGGTCTGCCATGTCCATCAACGCCTCCTTCTGCGTCTTGGACACACGCACTCGCTCGGGCACCACGCCGGGCGCCGGAATACTCCTAGGCATTTGGCTTTAACGACTGTAACTTGAGTTTGGCAGGACAAGTCTCCGAATGAAGGGAGGGTATGAACCTTGGTGAGGCATCTGCTGCAACAGATGACCGATGACACCTGATGGAGCCGCCATGCTGACCGAGAGCAGCCTCTCTTTGCATGAGCAGCACATCTATGTGGTTGTCGGCTCGTCTCCAGATGTCACGGTTGCCAAACTTTGGGAGTCGCTACGTTGTGTGTGTGCGGCGCGTGTGGCGAAAGCTCCTTGGTGCATGCAATGCCCGCCAACGGACGCGACCGAATATTCGACGGTCTTCCAAATGACCGACTGTGACGATTAACGGAGACCCGCAGCGAGCTTTCGGTATTGAACACCAAGCTGCATTTTGAACCTCGTCGATGCAAGTGGTGGCGGGTGGCGGGTGGCAGACCGCGTGCCAGCTGGACGGCATGGAGCTCGAGGCAGTTGATGCTTCTCGGCCAGAGACGAGCGTCAACTTGACACTGGGTGACCAGAGCTTCGTTTCGTGGTCATAGAGGATATGATATCATGGCTTCAAGTTGGGCGATCCGTCGTTCGCGTCCGTAGCTGAAAAACTTAAGCTCGCTCTTTGATGTGTCAGGCTGCATGCCTCCACACGTCATGGGAAGCTGCTTGGTATGAGGTGCAGTCGATTGGATTGGCTGACTGTTGCCATTCCAGATTGCAGGCCCGATGATCGCTTCAAGACGGAAGCAAGCAAGGCCAATCAGTTATGTAAAAAAGATACGAAAGCTTGTCCCAACGTGCACGCGGCTGTAGCTGTGAGGTTCTGATTGGAGAGCCCGCATAGCTCTGCTTGAGGCTGGTTCCTAGAAACGTTCCGCTCCAGCGCCGGTAGCTCCCACTTCGTTATCTCAGCGCGACCATGCTTTGTCCTCGAGTTACCTCCCACGCCGTAAGGTCTCGGTGGCCGTCAACCACAAGATGCATCAGTTGCGGGGTCAACTTTCGCTTGCGCTGTCCGGCTTTGCAGTGCTTGGGATCAAGCTCTCGATAGAGATTCGCGATTGCTACTCTGTCAATAGGACTGTTGTACGTACCCGACTTGGTTGCTGCTTCAAGCAGCCCAGATGACGCGTAGCAGCAAAGCCTTATCCACTTTCTCGCGGTGTAAACAGTGTTGCACAAGCGAAACACGACGCACCGTTTTTCGAGATTCGCATCTCGAAGACGGCGATCGTTTCGCTAGTGTTGGGATGGAAATCCATCTGCTTCAAGCGTAGCTTCGTTCACCGTGAGCTTCACCCTGGTGAGGAGACGTCGTACTATCGACCTAAAAATCCGAGGGGTCTCATCGTTCATGGCGACATGAAGTCCTGAATATTAGGAGTTTGAGATTTTCTTGAGGTTGGTTTGAAATCTGCCGTCGACACGCGAATTGCTACTCTTGGAATTGGTGTCAGGAACAGTGAAGTCCGGTGACCTCAATGTGAACGACGTAGCCCACTGCATCGAACAAATCCACGACAACTGACCTTTCGTCAAGTGTGTCTCTGCATTCGGCGATTGCCTTTTGCGCAACATTTTCGACTAGGCCCCACACTCTGTTCGCGGCGGTGCGAATTCTGTTCATGTACACTTGCCGTCACCATCAAGCGCTTGCTATCATTCAACAGAAGTTGTCGCCTTCCGAGTTTCAAGATGTCAAGTTGGTGGTCGCTGGATGATATGACCCAAACAATACTGAAAACCGGGAGCACTTACGCAAGCTTCAGCATGAGGCCACTATGCGTGGCCTTGATAGCCACGTCGAGTTTCGCACCTCCGCGACTGAGCCCATGAAGAAGAATTTGCTCGCTTCAGACCAAGCGGTTCTGTACACTCCGTCGAATGAGCATTTCGACATTGTACCAGTTGAAACAATGGCGCTCAGCACACCGGTGATCGCGGTTAACAGTGGAAATCCAATGGAGACGGTGGAGAATGACAAGACTGGTTTTCTGTGCGAAGATACTCCCGAATGTTTTGCTGGTGCGATGCTGCAGCTTGTCGGATCAGGAAATAATGTGTGGGTGGAAAGTATGGGTCGAGTCGGCAGAGTGCGAGTGTTTGGTGTGTTTTCGCTTGAGAAGTTTAGCGACCAGCTTAAACAGCTGATTGAGGGCATGCTTTGATTCGTGGTGCAGCCTGCTGAATAGGGGAAGCATTAGAAGTATAAGCAATTGTTTGCGTTCCAAAGATGCATGCTAACCACTCTAAATTACTACTCGCAGTGCCGTGGCTTGCTAACAGGCGGGCAGGCTTATCGACGAGGGGTGGGAGCTTTTAGCCCCACGAAAAGCCAGACTCACGCAACGTTGCAAAAATTGCAGTAAAGGTGGCATTGCAGCCCTCCATCGATGATATACGAGACCATACGTTGCCTAGCATTATCTTGGAAGCACGAGTTGTGGTTAGAAGGCCTGATACTGCTACGCCCGGGCGCGCTCCTTAGGCTGGTGGACTAGACGTGCCTTTTGCAAATCGGAAGAGATTAAGTATTGGAGGTGCCCATCCGAGCCATTTCCTGTTTGAAATGGCAGTTGAAAATTGCGTTTGACAAGCATCGCATACGAATAAAGAGGTTTGTTGCTGTGATTGACGCAGATTCCACTAGTCTGCTCTCTGACTTGTCTGTCTATCGCAACCCACAAGAAGTCCAATGCTGCAGCCCTCAGTATCGTCACTAATACCTTCGAGTCGGTGGTGTCAAGAGGTCAAATCTTTGGGTATTCAAGAGAGATGAAATTCACGTTGCCGGACGGTGTTTTTCCACCTCTGAAGCTGTCAAGAAACGGCAAGATGCATTGGCAAACGAAGCGGAGGCTGTAGTAAGTGACACCATTGCAGCGAACGAAGCTTTTCTGGCTGATGGAACCAAATTCCGAACTCCAAAATGGCGACTCGTCCGCGTGAAAGAGGGGCTCCACGTGTGTCGCCAACGGCCGACAGCCAGGAACGCTAAGGCAGAGGAACCGGAAATCCACAGAGCAACGTGGTCGACGGACCGCTCAAGACTGAGGGATCGCACTCGTAGTCGCAACCGCGGGGAATTGAAGATTCTCTACCGTCAACAGCGTCTTTGGTGTCTGACGGCACAATCATGGAGAAGATGAGACGGCCGAGTGTGTCGTTGATGGCGCTACATGGCACGGTGGATGGTGCTCTAGAGGACACGATTTTTGGTGCCTTTGCCCCGACTGACCAGACATGGAAATGGCGAAGTTCGCACGTCAACGACCGTCTCGACGATGCGCGGCTACTGGCGACTATCAAAGGACCTTCGCGGCAAAACCCGCTAGGTTTTCTAGCTATCAAGTGGTTCGCGAAGGAACATCCAGCTGTGCTGACGGGGATTTTGCAGCGGCGAGATTTCTTGATTATGGAGGCTACGGGTTTGACGCATGACTCGAAGGGTGAGAAGGTTGGATACTTCTTGATGCACTCCGTCAGTCTGCGTGGTAAGATCCCTGAGCTGTCTGAAATGGGCATCATTCGTGGGAGAATGAGCTTTTGCTTTATCCTGCGCCAGAGCGGTCCTAGTAGTGTAGAGATCTATTGCCGCGGTTTCAGTGACCCAAAAGGCGACATGATGGAGCGTGTATCTGTTGCCATTGCGGCAGAAGCACTTCTTTGTGTTGCTGGTGTTGTGGATTACGCTTATATCAAGAAGCTCACGTGGCTCATGAGGCACAAAGAGCCACAACTCACGAATCAACGTCAGACGCGTCGTGGCAGTCGATGCGACTCGTGTAACAAGAGCTTCACCAAGTTTTCACTAATTGCAGCAGCGATTGGTTCTGCTACCAAAGGATCGGGTGCTGCTTGTCAGATCTGTCGTAAAGTGGTGTGCCACAAGTGCAGTGTGATCAAGAAAATGACCATTGACGTGTCTGACACTGGTGCAGTTAAACAACACCCTCTTCGTTTTTATTTGGGGTGTCTGCTCGAAGCGAAAGAGCAGTCTGCGTGGGAGATGGCTCTGAGTGCTCTTGATGCCTCACCCGAATCGCCATCTACATCAGAATTGGCACCCGGAACATCATCACACAGTTCTGCCTCCATTCCACGGAAGTCCATGCTCAGACGCAGTGCCAGATCGTATACTGAGTATCAACGTAGGAGCTCTCGCGTCTCTCAGCGTGGTGAGATGGTTGCGGACATCACTCGATCAGATCATCCTGATATCAATGTTCCTGTTAACTATCCCAAGTGTAATAATTCGCGCATCAATGGCAGATTCCAAAGCAGCCCAGGATTTCGAGCAGCACAAGAGTTGGTTGGTCATGAAAAAAAATATTGGGCTTACTCTCCACCTGCAAACAACAGCACTGCATCCCGAATTCGCCGCTCGGAGAGATCAAACAGCACGCGCGATGTGAGGAGTCGCACGTTTAGTTAGCCCCACCGGGACAGTAACATTCCTCGGTATTTTCGGCAAACGGGATTATGGATAAAGTTATTTTTCAGCCTCTTTCGTCCAAGCATATTGACTTCGAACATTCGGTCTACACAGTATCAAGGCCAATGCAGTTGCTTATCATGCTCGTACGGAAGAAAGAGCCAAAGCATGCCCTCAATCAGCTGTTTAAGCTGGTCGCTAAACTTCTCAAGCGAAAACACACCAAACACTCGCACTCTGCCGACTCGACCCATACTTTCCACCCACACATTATTTCCTGATCCGACAAGCTGCAGCATCGCATCAGCATCGCACCAGCAAAACATTCGGGAGTATCTTCGCACAGAAAACCAGTCTTGTCATTCTCCACCGTCTCCATTGGATTTCCACTGTTAACCGCGATCACCGGTGTGCTGAGCGCCATTGTTTCAACTGGTACAATGTCGAAATGCTCATTCGACGGAGTGTACAGAACCGCTTGGTCTGAAGCGAGCAAATTCTTCTTCATGGGCTCAGTCGCGGAGGTGCGAAACTCGACGTGGCTATCAAGGCCACGCATAGTGGCCTCATGCTGAAGCTTGCGTAAGTGCTCCCGGTTTTCAGTATTGTTTGGGTCATATCATCCAGCGACCACCAACTTGACATCTTGAAACTCGGAAGGCGACAACTTCTGTTGAATGATAGCAAGCGCTTGGGTCACGAGAAAGACATACTTTTGCGCTCGAACCGGTTGAGCGAGACGAATAGGTTTGGATTGCGGGCCAAGTCGGTTTGAAGTCTGCGTATGCAGCTTCATCCACAGGCGGGTACAAAACGCCAAACTTGCGCTAGGAAAATCGAGGAAAAGAGGCTTCAAACGTGCGACGCGAAATCATGCTGTTCGCCACGATCAAGTCTGAGCAAATCACAGCAAAAAACAATGATAAAATAGCTGACGTTAGAAAGATGGCTGATTTCAAGCCGAAACTCGGGTCTTACACGTCACAATCCCTTCCAAATAGCTGAACGGTGCGCGGTAGACCTCCTTGGCCTTTGACCCGTTCGTGAAGCTCTGCACTTTGTCCGGAAGTGGCCGGAGAAAACACAGGCTTGCCCAGTGCGCGCAAAAACGGAATGCTAATGGACACTTGACCGACAAAGAACGCGTCTACTTCGTGCATGTGCTTGATGACGACAACAAGTGTTACGGGCAGGATTCGTATCACTGTACACATTGTGTGAAGCTTGCCGAAAAAATTGCGCGGAAGCCAATCGCCGAATGCAAAGACGCACTTCGCGAGAGGTCTGTCACCGTGGGTCTCTTCGAAGCAGTGGGTTACGCCGTGATGTGCGGTAAACATGGATCACACCTCTGCTCCACAGCGTAAGCATAGCGTTCACAACGAGGTTCTCGGCACCACCGATTTCGAAATCGGCGTGAATACATCCGACATGAAGCGGGATGGCGCACCGCCGAATAACTTTTTGGATGGTGAAGACCAAACAAGAACGCTCGAGCGAGCCACAGTAGCAATAGCACGGTGACTACGGCGACCAAGCTAAACAACCAAGCTATCGACATCTCTCACAGCACAAAAACTGCAATGACGAGTGAAATTAGGAGTTTTTGTTTTGCGCAAACATCCACAGTATTTTGTCTACACTATCAAGACTTTCCACCTCTATTCAACGTGCTGGGCTCTGATTGAGCGGGTGATAATACGTTTGTAGCATGGTCACCAGTGACGCCTTTAGTCCCTTTCCAGCGCCACGCATCATAGTTGTTTGTTTTCAAGCCAACTGAGACCTCAATCTCTTTTTTTAAAATTGTTAGGATGCCGGACTTTTTACTAGTCTTGTTGGGGCTACTCGTGCTTTCCGTCGCGGGGTTCATATTTTCTCTCATCAAGTCACGTCGGGAATATGCGTGTCGCCAACGGATTGATGCTGACTGGATCCCTGTGACAAAGACGGTATCTATCGGCGTTTTTCACGGCGGTGAAGGTGGTGAACGCGTTCTTTAGGGTGCAATGCTTGCACTTGTGGCGCAGCTTAATCTTTCAAACAATACTTCGTCGCTTGGAATCCAAGAAAATGAAGAACCTCCATACTCGTTGCAGCTGATCTTCTTCACCGGCGTTGACGGATTGGCAGCTGAATAACTTATCGACACGGCAGCCAAACACTTCAATTTTCCGCGGTTGGTTGAGCTTCACGTCGCCAAGTTTATCCCTTTGGTGCCGCTCCACAACCGAGATCTCCTGGACCCAAGTCGCTACCCAAGATTTACACTGCTGTGGCAAGGCATCGCCCAATTCCGGTTAGCTTTAGAGACATTCGATGCGAGCCGTAAACGTGAATTTTACCTTCAGTTGTGGCTGGACTCTCGACTGTCCGTTCTCGTACTTGGTTGCAAGTGTTGGGTTCTGGGGGCCCTGTGATGGCCTATGCGCACTACCTCATGATTTCAACCGACATGATCGAGAGGGTTCAAAACCGTGAGTCTGGGGTCTGCAACAAAACAAGCATCACTAATAGCTCCTTGAGGTCATTGCTCAAGTACATTTACTATCGTTTGCTTGCGATGACGTACGGGGTGGTTGGTTGCTGCTGTACAGACGCCGCAATGGTCAATTCGACCTGGACTCATAACCACATCCAAAAGTTGTGGGAAAAGCACCGTTCATCGTGTATCCCGGATGCAGCTCAATTCAAGATTTTATGACGATCGACCTCGAAAACCAAGAACCGATAGCGCTTTCTCTCTCGCAATGCCGACCATTTTCTCCAGCTTCAATCGCTTAAAATATTCCACTCTAAACATGCCGAGGAAATGGCATCGAAGTTCCTCGAGTTCAAGCTTGTGCTCATTGGAAGCTGTCCGACTGAAGATAGCAAAAGGTTAGTCAAGATCCTCAAATAACAAGCACTCCTGTTAGGATGTGGAGTTCGTTGTGAACGCCAGCTTTGCAGATATCAAGCCCTATTTGCAACGAAGCTCTATAGGAATACACACCATGACGAATGAGCACTTCGGGACCAGCAAGGTGGAGATCGTGGCAGCTGGGATCATTCACATCGCTCACAACTTAGCAGGATCAAAATTTGGTATCAACAAACCAGACACGGGGTATTTGGCGTCGACAGCGACGGGGTATGCAGACAAAATATGGCAAGTGCTGAACGAAAAGCCTACGAAGCTTTTCGAGATGTGTCAATCCGCCCGCGAATCGACGCGCAGGTTCTCAGATGAAGCGTTTAAAGGCAATTTCTTGGAAGTTCTGCAGATTGGATTCCCCGAGAGTTTTCGTGGGCTCATGAACAGGTCGACCCCAAATAATTAACTCAAGAACCTAGCAGCATTGAGATTTTTGAAGCAGCAAGAACGTCGGCCAGCTTCCAGCACCTTCACAGCGTTCACTGTGCATAAATTCAAAAAGAAACGTGTAAAACTCAGCACTTGCGTCTACATCAATTCCTTGGCTCTGTCATTCATCCTTGTAAAAAAATTTACACGTATTCGATTAGCAGCTCGTCTAGCCTAGAATGTTAGACAGAATAATTGCTTGCTTGAACCGTACAGCGAACTCGGTCCATTAGACCATCAGATAGTCGGCATGGAGATCACTTTGCCAATTTCCCCAGTGCTCGTACACAATATCAGTTGTGATTTCGTCCACCTCAGAGAGTGTCAGGGAGGCCCCGCCTTCCGGGACCCACTCAGCATTGCCTTGTTTGATCTCAGCATCTCGACTTCGCTTGTTCGTCTCAGAATCTACGATCACCACGCTGAAACCTATCTTGTCCTTGCCACCAGGTAACTCACATTACACGACGTACGAGGAACACGTACCGGAGGTGCGTTGCACCGGCGATATTGTGAACCAGCAGGCACAAATTTCCGTCAAACTTCTGCAACACTTCTGCAGAGACTCTGTCTCGCTGAATGCGCCCCCATCCCAATGGAGTTTGAAGCAGCGGGTACAACTCGTTCCTCTGGTCTCATGACGTATCGTAATTCGAGTCGACTGCGCAATGAATGCGCTTTGATAAACACGTCGTCAATGCATGTGAAGATGACAACACGGCTTCCTTAATCAAATAAGCGGAGACTCGCGCACGATGCATATTCAACCAAGAAATTATCCCACGAACGAATCTGGTGACAAGTCCGTCGCAAACTCTGGGCTGAAAGGGTCAGGAGTTCTCACGATTTCTTCATGAGAAAACAGGTGGAAGTAAAATGGCGGTTCTCCACTGGGGAAGTGGACCCACCACCCTGGTAGTCTTTCGATTGTTGGTAGTATGGGCTCGTTTTTCTCGATCAGAGATTCGCTTGCCGCCAGCAGAAACTTCTCGTACTTCTGATGCTGTTCAATCTGCTCGCCAAGTGTCATATTCTGACTCCTTAGCCTCGCGTAATGCGTTTTCAATGCACCACCACTTCTATCTTGGTTTTGATCGCAGGATGCTGCTTGCTCCTGCACAATTGCGGCTTGCAGCTTCATCTCACTCTCAAGTTGGTGAAGCTCTTTCTTCAAGAGCATTTTGTTGTGCTTCTTTCTATGGCGAAATCGCACCATCTTGGCACGGCATCTCTACTCAGTCTGATTCTTCTTCAATTCTGCTGCCTGTAGTGGTCATCCTGCTAACTGCTACAAACGACGAAGTGGACTAGAGATGACCAAAATGGAGTGAAGACATCAAAAGCAACGAGTGAACATGGTGGAATTTCACCAAAATAAAAACAAGAAAGCATAGCAATTGCAAGTTGAATACAAACGACTTGTGCGCGAAAGGAAAGTGTGTGTGAACACAGTACGGAACGACTCAGTGCTCGAAGAGGACGGGGATCAAGTCAATATTAAGTTGACCAAGTTGGTGTTGGAGTTAGATGGTCTCCGATCGCACAACCATGCGCTTCGCGAGCTATGACGCATACCGATCCCTGCTACAAGAAGTACATTATAACCGCTTGAAGTTGAAGAATCTATACTGTCGGAGACCAGTGAGCAAGCAGCATGGTGGATCCATTTTCCCAATGGTGAACCGCCATTCTACTTTCACCCATTCTCACCGGAAACGCTAAAAGGCGAAATGAATGCAATCGGCCCGAATTTATCGCCTACCTCGTGCGCGAGGACACTCTTGGCTGGAAGGCTTATCGAGAGACATTTTAACTCGAAGTGACTCGTGAAAACTTGCTGCCGAAACGCGCGCAGTTTACGAAGTGCTTTCAATGCTCAATCGCTGACGTTCACAAGACTTCATGCGCTCAGGAAGCGATTCTGTGCCCTCTGGTTTTAATGCTACTGCGTTGGGGCTTCCACCAATGGAACCAAGTCGACATTCAAGTCCTGCAATCCTTTGAGGGGTAACAGTTATTAATCTTCCTGAGCCAACACACCTTGGGTATCTGTGTCTTGTGCAACGCGCTCAATGGAATCTGGCGAGTGACATACGGAAGTTGGTATTTAGCCTAGGGGTAATGGTCTCAGAAGCGAATAAACGCAGTCGTGATGCTGCAATGCCTCAAGAGGATGTGGGGTGGGTCACTCACGGCGGCATTGAGTTCCCGCCTACAGAACGCCTCGAGCACACACTGGGTTAGTTGTCATAGTGAAGCGGATGCAGTTTGTTGTCCAGTGGGAGCAAGCGATTGTGCTGTCCAATTTGCTCACATGCCAAGCGTAGGATGGTAGAAAACGGTTGGGCGAATAGATCAACTTGATGAATATGGATGCTACAGCATCTGGCGTGGAATTACTTGGTCTGACTCAGCGAGATATTATTCAGACTGCACTAACCTCACATCTGACAGAAGCAAAGGCATCTACATGTAGGTGACTACTTCAAAGTGTATGGTCCCCAAAACCACGAGCATGTGAGAGCATGTGAACCTTAAGATTAAGCGCAAATGTATCGACAATGTCCAAGCTGTCAACGACGGTGCAACTTGACGATGTAGCCTCGGATTGCGGTCAGGACTGTTTTGCTGCGCTCTCTCTGCAATAGTTTGTGCTGTGACACCGCTGCTGTCTGGTACGTGTTGGCTTGTAGTGAGCGGATGTTCAGAACGGTAAAGAAGCCGTATAGCTCACGTCACATTTAACCAACAAGACAGGAGTTTTATTCTCACTGGACATTGGCATCACTCGTTCACGTTTCTTAACTTAGGAGCTCAACGCTTTGAGTACCATGCCGACTGGCACAAGACCGGCCGCTAAGGAGGACAAGGGGCGCCAGTATCATTGTGCGCGGATGGTGGAGTTCCGCCGCAAGAAGAAACAGGAGCGGGAGGAGCTACACAAAGAACTTCGTCGCCTCCAACGCGCTATGAAGCAGCAGGAAGAATTTGTGCGTAACGAAGCAGCATCCAGCAGACAATTCAGAGATTCGAGCACGATGGTGTTGCTACGTGAAGTGATTGTGGAGAAAGAAGCTCTGTTGACCCAGAATATAGCACTTCGTAAGGAAATTGATCGCCATGAACCTATCCAGACGTTGGTGCAAGAGGAGCCTCAATGTTACAGTGAATATCAGTCTCGAAGCGACAAACTTATGCTGTCGCCAAGCGTAGACCAAGTGGGATGGCAGGTCCATGTCCCCAATGGAGAGCAGTCGTTTTACGTCCACCCGTTTTCGCGTAAAGAGTTTGACGCCTTCCCAAATCCATTTGACGCAGGGTATACTGCTGGCTCTTCGTCTTATTCGTATGCAGGAACATACCTGGGCTGGAAAGTGTACCGAGTGCCGACTCGTGAGAACCCGCTGTCCATACACGTGCGATTCACGAAGCGAATTCAGTGCTCGGTTGATACTGCCTTCAAGACCTGGTGGGATAAGGAGGCAGACTTGTTCCCAATTCTTGTGACGCCGATAGGCTGGGAATATCGTCAGCGTCACAGGGTTACAACTCAAGTTTTGCAAGAATTCGATCGTGACTCGCACTTGATGTTTCATAATATTCCAGGCCAGACACATTTCAGGTACATGTTCTTAGGGCGACGTGCGCAGTGGAAGCTACTGGATGGTAGACGCAAGATGGGATACAGCATGCTGATGGTCGAGCCGAAGGTTACTAAGCGCGCAGAGGAGCACCGAGACAATGTCAAATGGTTTACCGAAGGTGGGAATTATCTTACGCTGACTGAAGTTGATGATACCGCTACCGACGCTATGTGTGAGCAATGGGTCAACTGTGAAAGTGAGCTACACGCAGAGTATTTGATACTTCAGTGGATTCACCTCGCTGTCCGATGGGAGCAACAAGCTATCCGTCGAATTTGCTCACTTTAAACCCGTAAGCACAAGGTGTGCACAAAGGAGCTACTGTAGTGCCGGCAATCCGAAGCAACAGGCATGCATACCAGCATTCAACATTACGAGGAAATCTCTCCGCCGAAACATTTAAGTTTATTGTTGCTCAGTTGTAGATGATACCTTTGGTAAGGCCAAATTGCCATCCAAGTTGAATGCACCAATCTAAAGAAATACCTTTGCGGGATTATCTATCTGTTGTGGGAGATTTTTTCTATACATTCCTGTGTCGACTTGAAGCTGCTTCACGCGTTTGTTTTCTTGATGGGATCCTGATGATCAAAACACAACCAGCGATTATTCTCCACAACGAAGGTAGCGCCGCCCATAATGTTAGCTTATCTACCCTCAATTTTGCTGAACAAATATTTCCATCATATTGTAGGTTGTCTTTTCTCTCAAATATTTCGAGCATTTCATCGCCACGAGTTCGTGCGCTTTGATACAGTTCTATGTAGTAGTAATAATGAGGGGTTTTGGCGTCGCAGAGCTGGTTGGAGAATGTCTAATCTTTTGTTTTTATTTTGTACTTCCTAGTCTTTAACTCGACTATCTGTTGTGAATACACAGTGTTTTTATTTTTCCTGAACACTCGCTCGATTCTTGGCGGCATCAAAGACACCAAACAGCTCAGATTTACTGTCGCTCACAACTATATGTGCTCGACAGAGCCACTGCTTCTGTTTGAGACTCTCTTACATTGAGCGCCCCAAGTTATGCGATAACCTAGGGTATAAACAGCTTTTGGTATTGAGTTCAAAGACACTGCGGTCGCGATGTGGCCGTCTATCAGATCTCTTGAGAGGATGCTAATGTTTTTGTTGTTGTCATCTTGTCACAGCCAAAGAAGTTACCAGTAGAGCCACCACCACTATTCAGCGCATTGTTAACAAATATTGACAGACTCCATTAACTCGGCAATACTGCAGTTGAATCAGAATGTCGTAGTCAAGCCTCTTGTCATACGCAATTCAGGAGTGACAAATGCCCCATCAAACACTTGGGCCACGTCCTCAAGACTGCCCACAAGGCGAAGAATCGGTGTCAGCATATCTGCAGTCGACTCCATTCTCACCACGCGGCTGCAAACAACATCCCAGTCGAAGCGCACAGTTCCTGGTACCACAAGGCGTTGGTTTAAAAGGCTGACAGCAAGCGGTGACCACTGCTTTCCTTCATCGCCGTCTTCGGTATTGGTTAACAGGTGTGGATACACATTTCGCAGCGTGTTTTCAGTGATGGTGAGGCTGGTAGTCGTGGTGGCAACCAGCGAATCGCCTGGACCTTGCTCTAGGCATTTGAGTTGGACGTGTAGGTTTTGTGATAGAGCGAGAGTAACCTCCAGTTTTCTAGTAGCGCATCCACTCCACACAAGGTGCCGTCCGGCATGTCCAGCACCATTGTCGCTTGCAGGAATTTCAACTGCGCGGGACATTGGACCGGGTTCAGTTTTATTGCGGGAGACTCTATCTCTGTGCGTGGCACCACATATCCGTGCCGAAAAACTTTAAAGTACTCCATCACAACGCGCCACATGGCTTCGTTTGTTAGAATATCATGGCCGATCCTTTGTCTCTGCGCTTCCAGTTTGCACACACCTTCTTTCAGCTTCTGAATGTCGTCCTTGAGGTCCTCCTCAATTCTGCGCCGTCGTTCCCTGTATCTCGCTTCGTGCAGTCGACAAAGTACTCGGCAGCGCCTTTTCCGATTTTTCAATACCGTTGGAGCACTGACATTATGTTCCTCTCGCTCATTCGACTGAAGTGATTTATTGCTCTTCCTCTTGTGTCTTGGCGAGGCTGGGATCGCATTGAGAGATGTCAGACGTTTCTGAGCCACAGGGTTTTTCTTAATCGCTTCGATTATCTCCGTCGTTGGTAGTACGTCGGCAGGAAGTCTAAGTGACCGGTGCATTTGCATCGAATCGTTGGATGCCGAGCCTCGATGGTTGGCGATGTAGTTGAAGCGACTGTCGCGTGAATCGGTGCGCTGCATCACATTGCCAACAATAGCGTCGCTGAGCGCGTAGCTGTTGGGCGGCTGGAGAAAGCTGCTGGCGCTGGCCATTGTGTCACTTGATGTGGCAAGAACGATTGTGCACAGTCATGATGCGTATGTCAAAGCCGCAGAACGGTAAAACTTTATGTTTATGGTACTGTTTTTCAACCGTAAACGCAGGCCTATCCAGGGTAATTTGCATTTGAATATACTTGGAAGCTCTCTGAAAAACTGAGTGTGCAATCAGTATCGCGATGTACATGACGTATTTGCGCTACATGGTCAGTAACCTTGCAGGTGTAACGAGCTCTTCCCAACGAACAGCCTCATGGCCCCATTCAATTAGAAGGTGTTGAGCGTGAAGTTCGTTTTTGCAGCCACTGGTGCTGTCGTAGGTGACTTCAAGCGTAGAGTCATCGATCTGTGAGAGGGTAATGTAAGCACCTCCTTCACAAACCCAACGCACTTCACGACGAGAGAGTTCTGCCTCACGACTTCGTTTGTTAGCCACAGAGTCTGGAATGACCACAGCGTACGAGATCGTGCGCCTGCCATCCTTTGTGTCATTCTCCTACGAAGCAGCACATTCAAGTATCGTAAATGTAGTCCAGACGAGCTCTGCGGTATATTGGACACAGTCACAACTGTATCTTCCTCAAACTTTTGCAACTTCTGCGACGTGACATTGGCTCGATGTACACGTGGACAGACCTCCGGCATGGTCAATACCGACCACGACTCTTTGTCCAACTTGTCCATCGTTGAACTTGACATCCCAGCAGCACAATGAATCCGTTTGGAGAATCGCACACGCGTGACCATCCATTTGCCATTGCCATGAAGCTTTACCGGCATCCTCTCCACACGCCACCCAAGTAAATAGCCAATATCTTCAAATATTGTCGACTTCACCTCATTACTTTGAAAAATCTCATCATACTGCTTCACAATTGCAATGCATTCTGTCTTGGAAAAGGGGTGGAAATGGAACGACGGGCGCCATTTTCAAACCGAACTCGCCATCCGTCACCATGCAGCATACTATTAACTTCATCACCCACCAGTCGATCTCCTTCTGCAAAAACCACGTTTTGGGCCATTACACAATCGGAAATCCCTTTTTCAGCGTTTCATTCTCGACCCGCAAAGTTTCACCACTAAGTACCAAGTCCCGGACTTTGACTGCAATTTTTGCACCTCAGTGGCGGTTGTAGAGCACTCTTGGGCCGCTACTATAGGGTTTTGGGCACATTCAAATCTCCATTTAGTGACGTGTCGACGAAGTTGACGTTCCAGTTCTTGGTGTTGAGAACGTAAAGACGACTCCTTGAGCTTCTTGCGCTGTCGGTATTGCACCATTTCTTCTCGGTGCACACGTAGTTTACGTTGTTTTTTGTCCTCAATGGGAGGGGAATCGTCGTCCACCACCTTCCATTGGCGTTGACGTCCGGTGGGTTTCGAGTTCTTTTGGGCTTAACGGCGACGATCATGTTGGCGTGGGGCACGATGTCGTTCCCCGTTCCGTAGATCTGAAAAAATGGTTAATGGAGCTCGTCGTGTTGCGGCTTTTAACAATTTTGAGGATTGGTGACAGTGAGATGAGTGACATGTAGGCATTCGAATTGTATAGTCACTAAATTGAAACGTAAATATTAGTCTGTGTTGTATATTTTATCTTTGTGGCGTCAACACTAGCTGTGATGACGCTCTCCTGGTTTCCATGTTGATGTCATATAAGCGTAAATGAAGATGGGTAAGGGCCAAGGAGACTGTACATAAGAGATTAATCTCCAGCAGCTCTTGTGCGTCGAGCCTTTGACCGTTCGAAGCAACAGATCCATGCAGCGTGGTGAGCGCTTTTAGTGGTTTACGTGGCATGACGGCATGACGTGACCCCATTGCAATGCAGTGACTACATTCAGCAGCGCTGAATTGAGGGCACTGCAGGGAGCGGAACTTGAGTTTCAGTCTACTACTAGCTACGCATGTGAGTGAGTGACGTGTCACGGCTTTCAGATGGGAATCTCAACAGCAACATCAACAAAGACACTTGGATGAGGATCGAGTGACTTCGTCCTTGTGAGATCTTCTAAAACACCTTACTAAAACGCATCAAGAGACTGCATCAGCGATTATGCCAAGTGTCTATATCTGTACAGTGGGAGTATGACACAGCTAACCTTAAGTGGTGAGGCAATGACAGTGGCATTGAATCGCGTTGACAAAGCTGCAACACCATGCTGTAGAGGCATCCGTCACTCTGACACAATCGTCTTTGCACACATACGGAGCTTGCTGCGAAAGAGGGAGTGGATAAGCCTTTACCAGACGGCCTCAAATACTGTAGGGGTTTGCCACAGCAACCACTCGCTGCAATACGGACACTCTCCCACGTGATCGGTAGGAAACACGTCAGTCTGAATAAGGTCTGTAAGGCAAATTTGTCCACTCATCCACGACCAGCATGAGTGAGCCCCTGAGTTGTGAGCACAAAAGTGAGCTCTCCTTAGACCACGGTATTTCCGCGATCGAGGTGCATGCATGGGCCACGTCGACGATGCAATCATGGACGAAGGAGGTGAAGTCGCAGTGGAGGCGACAACAACGTTCCAAGAATATGGTCCGGCTCCGAGCTGCGAAGAAGATCGCGTACGATCAAATGCTCGACGAACGAGAGCGTCTGGAAAGTGAAGTGAAGCGGAGTTTGGCCAATTTAAGTCGAGCTGTTGCAGTGGATAGCGAGGACAGAAGAGTCAGTGAGGAAATTCTTCGACTCGCGCTCGAAAGCGACTCTCTACGAAGCGAAAACTTCCTATTCTATGAGAGACTCCAGCAATTCGTGCACTTTACTTCGTTAGCGCAAGAGACGGCTCATTACGTTACCCTTTCTCCAGAGTACGCTCTCAAGTCACAAAGCGTCCACGAAGCTAGCAAAACCTCGCAATGGGTCTCATGCCGACGCCAAAGCTCAATTGGTTGGCTGGTTTACTTCCCGAACGGCTCGCCGTCCTTCTACTTCGACCCGATCACGCTAGTAGAGCTCGATGCTATGATCAAGAACTGTTTGGACATTAACTCTCGAAATCCGCCGTACGTCGAGCCAGCGGGGACTCTGTTTGGCTGGAAAGTGAACTACGCTCCACTAGTTCGAAGAGCACAAGACAACGTGCTCATCGCGCGTGCAAAGTTCACTACGCGCGCTCAAATCCCGCTCAAGGATGCAGACGCCATGTTGAATCACGCAAATATCAATTCGTGGCCGTTCATTGTAACGCCATTGAATTGGTCGCCTGATCAGCGCGATGGTGTGTCTAGACAAGTACTGCAGGAGTTCGACAAGCAGACTCATGTCATGGTTTGCGATATCCCAGACGCATTTCACACTCGGTATATGCATACTGCTAGACGGTTGACGTATGTTGACGAAAGTGGCAGGCAGACCGTCGTTTTTGCTACTATAATCCTCGATTCTGAGGCCAATCGGCGAAATCGAGCTGCTGAGCAGTATTTAAACGATGTCCACTGGGTCGTCGAGGGCGGCACGATCGTCAAATTTACTGAAGTAGATGATACTTCGATTGAAGTTACCTACGACCACTGGGCTAGTTGCCAAAGCAAGTTGCACGCGTACCAACTCTTCACTCAGTGGGGCGAGTTTTCAAGTCGCTGGTCCCAGCAAGTGATGTCGATGGATCTACTCGAGCCTGAGAGTATCTGTGACGTTTAAATAGGAACATTCAAAAATAATGGCAAGATTTTCTCCATGTTGTGGACTTCGCTATAACCTTTCCTTGAACTTTGCCACAGTCCTACTACTAGCACTGCTTGTGGCTACCGTACATCATAACTTCTTACCGACGCGTGTAGCTCTGCATTACATTTTCATCATGTTAGGAAGTTCCCACCGCCGATCTCAACTTGAGATCTCGAGTGGCTTGATTGTGCTACTACCCCGAAACCAGCAGGTTGTTCAGAGCGTGGGTCCATCGCCACAGGTGGCTGTTTTCCACTCATCATCCCTGAGGTTAGCATGTGTAAGTGGCGCGACTCAGTACTTGCGATGCCTGAAAGATTTGTCACCATTTATCGAAGTCACTCTGACAAAGTAGCACCGGCGATACTCATGACTACTGACGCCGGCAGTCTCATTCCAGCTTCCTACTGATTCTGTAGCAGCATTGGAGTCATGATGTTGGTGCCAAGTAACTCTGGGCTCTGATCTCAAGCCAATCCGAGGGTTTGGTTGCGCCACAGATTTGAACCGGCAGGCCGTTCAAATCGTGGCTTCATTTCTACAGGTGGCACGTCTTTCCACACTTAATCCCAGAGGTTAGCTAGCATTTGTCAATGCTTGTCACACAGACTGGCTCCTGGTAAAGCTGCCGGCCTTAATCCAAGTCATTCTGACAAAGCGACAACAGCGCACGATGACTACCAACTTCACCAAACTCGACAATGTCCAGGAATGGGCTTGCGCTACGATACAGGAATGGTCAGCCGAAGTGCTGATCCAGCAGCGACTTCGAAAGAATCGAGACCGAACGGCACGCTATCGCATGAGAAAGAATTTTTTGGCAGAAATGCTTGCGGAACCAGCACCTTGAGGAAACTATGACGCGTCATCTTGTCGCGATACGAGCCAAGTCTTCTGATGGCGAGGGGCTACAGAGTTAAAGAGCATGGCCATTCAACAGCTTGCGGTGGAGCGTGAAGAACTGACGTCCGATAATCGGAGGCTTCAGGAGGAGCTGTTGAAGCACATCACGTTTCAGACTATGATAAATAGCGATTGTCTTAAAGTCGTGGGTCTACATCAGGATGTAATGACAGATGATGAAGAATCACAAGGCCCAAGAATCAGAACCTCGCGTTGGATTGCAGCGCCACCAACGTCAAGTCGATATGAAGAGGGATGGCGCGTGTTTTTCACCAACGGCTCTCCATCATTTTACTTTCATCCCTTTTCTCGTGATGAATTTGACTCCATTCTCAAGCATTGCGACGACACTTTGGTCTTGAATCCACCACATATTCAGATAGCTGGGTCTCTCTTTGGGTGGGATGTGCATCACGCCCCGCCAACTCGAAGGACAGAGGACAACTCGATCGTTGCCCATGCGCGTTTCACCAGGCGGGTCCGATGCTCTCTGCATGATGCTGATAAAATGCTGGACACCTTAGATGTTGACGCATGGCCAATCTTGGTTACACCGGAAGCCTGGGGATACGATCAACGCGGCCAGACGTGCTGTCAAGTTCTACAAGAATTTGATACTGACGCGTACGTTCTAGTGCGTGATATTCCAGGGACGCACCACCTTCGCTACGTCATTATGGCAAGACGGTGCGTTTATAAGCAAGCGAATGGTAAGACTGTGGGTACGTACGCCATGGTGATCGCTCATTCAGAAGCTAACGCGCGCAGTCAGGCTGTGGAACAACCGAGTGACGTTGACTGGAGTTGCGAAGGAGGGACTTACATCAAATTTACCGAGGTGGATGAGACGACAATTGATGTGACGTACGACCACTGGGCCAGTTGTCAGAACGAGTTGCATGCACAACTCCTGTTCGTGCGATGGGCCGAATTTGCCGTCTGGCTTCAGCAGTGGGTGCTACCAACACAACTCCTGAGCTGCTAATAGATTTTTTCACTGCGTACTGCTAAATGGTGTAAGCGAGAAGATTCGCTTACTGATTATTTGACCTTCTCAATTTGTGGTTCTAGCTGAGCTACGACTAATCGAATACTTTAGTCGACTACTGTGCGAAAGAGTACTCCAGTGCGAAGTGTGCGGCGTAGTTGGACGTGACGAATGCGGAAGTTGTCGACATTTCGTCTATAAACGATGTAAATGAGGCGAAGCAAGTAAACTTCGCTAACAAGGTTTTACATGTAGTCAATTCGTTGTTCATATGCATACCAATTAAAACGTTAAAGGTTTTGACGGCAAAACGAGTTGCTCCCACCGCGTAATAACTGACCCGAAAGTGACGAATTTGCTTTGAGCGCGCTGTTCATTTTCGCAGATTGCCCAGTGTTCAAATGTAACATCGACGTTTCCACCGTCGACCTCGGTAAGTGTCAGCAGAAGACCGCCATCTTTGATCCAACGGACATTCTGCTGAGTTGCTGGGTCAGCATCCTGGCTGCGCGCGTTGGCCTCCGAGTCCGTGATTACAAGAGAATACTTGAGCATGCGCTTGCCATCATCTTCTGCCCACACCTCACGCTGAACAAGACCCAGGTAGCGATAATTAATTTCACCAGGTAAGCTGCGGACAATCACACACGAGTCTTGGCCAAGTTGCTGCAGCGTCAGCACGTTGATCTCCTCTGTGAGACCCAAGTTCCTTGACGATGGAAGTAGAGGCCACTCGTTCGTGCCATCCTCCTTGCGCATTGTGTCTCGTATCACTTTGATAGAACACTGCAGGCGTTTGCAGTATTGCGTACGCCCTATCAGCAAGTTACTTGCTTGCCTTTTTATGAGTGGTGCATGGTACACTTCCCACCCAAAGAAATTCCCCGCACACTTGAGATCTTGCATTGTCGATGCGGCCAGGTGGGCTTGAGAGCAGCATCGAACTCGAGCTGGGAGAATGGTTGAAAGAAAAATGATGGATCGCCTCCAGGGAAGTGAACAAGCCAACCAGCTTGTTCTTCAACTGCCTGCCACCTTGATGGCGATACGCGGCGCGCTGTGACGTTCTTCGAGCTGGTAATGCTTGTACTCGCGAATTGATTTGTTGTGGGTTGGGACTCGAATTTCAAGCTGGCATTTTGGATGACAAGCACGTACTTCTCAAATGCTGCGATTTTCTCCCGAAGGGCGACACCCTCATCACGTAGGAACTCGCGCTCCAGCACAAGCCTTTGCATTCTGCGCTGGAGCTCCGCTTGAGTTTCGGATCCACTGCTATTGTCTGCTTGGCGCAAAGCTCTAATTCGGGTCTCCAGCTCCTGTTCGAGTCGACGATGCTCTTCCAGCATCCACTCGCGCTCAACCTTCCTTCGGTTGCGGAAGCGCGCCATCCGGTTACAGTGAAGTTTCATTTTGCGTTGGTTTTGAGCTCTTGAGGCCACAAGCTAAGCATGACTCGTGTCGGCGCCAAGTCGAAACCGAGGGCTAAGAGATCGATGACATCGTCTGTTACCTCCAGTTCCTTGTCGGTATCGCCTACGTGAACGTTGTCAGTTGTGGCGATTGGCGACCACGTTGCGGAGGCCATTGTTGAGGAATAACGTAAGAAGAGGAATGAATGAGTAAGACCACACTGGCGACCGCACTGTTGGGTACGTGTGGAACCTCTACCACGATTACTGTTAAAAGCTAAACCATTCTAAGCGTAAACAGAGTTCGCAAGCCCATCCGGCAAAACCCCTAACGTCGTGCGAAGAAACCATAGCTTCCTCTCGAACTTTGGCAGGCTTCCCACTAGAATCGATTGCAGTACAATCAATACTACGACTGAGCCAATGCTTCTGTAAAGCTGGAGGGTAGACGAGCTTGAGCTTGCTTCGGTGCCGTGCATTGCAGCCGCTGATAGCTGGCTCGGTAATTTTCTATTATACTAGTACGTGTTGTTATTGACTGCAGTTTGGGTTTGGATAAAATTGACGGTGAGAAAGGTTGATACAAGCACATCGACCTGGCACTCCATGTGCTTGTAAGGTGATCGTAGATGATGTGACTCCAATCGATACGGTCTATTATAAAACATGGGAATGTGCAAGACGTCTGGAATTCCCTAACTCACGTCTTGGGGTTAAGACACGGATTTAAGGCTGGCTTATCGTCTCGCGTCTTGGTTCTGTGTTTGCGGTCCCTCTTATACCAACGCTCTGATCCCGCTGCCCAACTGCTGGATTGAGTTGACCGACTCATACTGACTTAGCTCGATATTGCGTTGTATTATTTGGTACTACTTTACGCTCTTGTCAGGAAGAGCTGAGGCACCTTAACCAGCGTTACCAGTACATGAGCACAGCATTGCAATAGGCTGTCATCCATGAGACCAGGCGAGCGCGATAAAGTGTCGCTCCACACTTAATCGATATGAAAACTGTAGGGTGAAATAATACAACAACTTCAGGGTGGATATTGAACGGCGAGTTGATCAATGTATGATGTGACTAATCCTTGTGCTAAGCAATGCATCATTTTTCATCATCAACGGGCTCACTTTGCATCCTATCGAGACAAACAGAGGACTGATAAATACATAGCAAGAAAAAGCGGGTATGCAAAATGGCTGCAGCAGATCGACAGAAGAGGTTCTTGAACAAATCGGTTAGTGTTGATGCTGGGCTGAAATGTATCTGCGCGCACACTTATTCATTCTACACGGTAAGCTGCGTTGTGCTTTCATCATACTGTAAGGTATTCGTAACGTAAGACATGCAACCGAATAGGTCAAGTCCTTGTAATCGAGGATCGCGTGAATAGCTGTAAACAGTCTATTCCATAGGACCCACGCAAGCAGTGTTGACATTTGACAATCATGCCTTGATTGGTCCACTTCGAATTAATACAAATTTTGGTAGCACTCACATCACGACACGCCACGAGATCCCGTCATTTCCAACTACACCCTGAAGTAGCTCAATCATCCTCAACCAATAGGCTACAGCAAACCACGATGGCATCATGCTGCGATGGAGATGTCGTAATTCCTGATCTCACCGCTTCGTTGATATATGAATTCGACGAAGAGTATAATGAGACCCTAGACTACGTGGAATTGCGACGAAACAAGCATCGCACCAAGATGGTGGAGTTCCGATTGAAGAAGAAAGAACAGAAGCAGCAGTTAAACAATGAACGCCGTCGACTTGAGCGCCAGTTGAAGCTGATTATCACGGCAGTGAAGAATGAGTTCGGCCAGCCTACAGAAAAGCATGATCGACGAAGAGTGACGGCTCTACAGGAACTTGTGGTCGAAAGAGAAATGCTTCTAGATAGCAATGGAGCGCTCCGGGCGGCGGTCGCCCAATATGAAAAGCTCAAGGGGTCGTGCTGAACGAGCAACAGTTAGTATTGGAGAAAAATGACTCGACGGTGTTACCTCTGGACAAGCAGCCCGGGTGGTGGGTCCATTTCTCGGACAACGAGCCGTCCTTCTTCTTTCACCCGCTGTCTCAACCAGACTTTAATGCTGTCCCAAACCCGTGTGATCCCGATTTCGCGTCGAGTTTCCTACCCGCAGATGTGTTCGCTGCGCGGCTTTGGGTGGGAAGTGTACCGCAGCCCGTTGACTCAAGATGTTCTGCAGAATAAGTCTACGCTGCTGCGCGTGCGATTCTCAAACGACTTCGGTGTTCACTTGACGCAGCCAGCGTTGTATCGCGTGCACAGGAGCAGGAGCTGTGTCCGATTCTTGCGACTCAATCGGTTGGGGTACTGAACGTCGCCACAAGGTTTCCATGCAATTGGTGCAGGAGATTGGTCCTGACGTGCGTGTGTTGGTCCACAACATCCCGGGTCAGCCGAGCATTCGCTACTTGTATCTAGCCCGACGAGCCCGGTGGAAGCTGCCAGGAGATATACGCAAGACGTGTTTCAGCATGGTGATTTTCGACTCGGAGGCTAATAAACGAAGTCGCGATTCCGAGCCATCGCAAGGTGTTGACTGGGTCACAGAGGGTGGAGGCTACTTCACACTCACAGAGATTGATGAAAACGCTATTGAGGTTATCTGCGAGCAGTGGGTTAGCTGTGAAAGCAAGCTCCACGCGGAATACGTCATGATCCAGTGGACTCAGTTTCTGGTGCAGTGGGAGCAAGCCATTCTACCATCCAACCTGCTCAAGTGATAGCCGCACGAAATCACGGCAATACTTCGCGTGCTACCAAGACACGCGGTAGCGGTTTCTCCTAAATAAAGCATGTATTCCAACGAACCACCGCTACAAGCTTGTTGCCATAGTCAGTGTGGCTACGTCTTGTAAGGACACCATGCAGATGATTTGCTCAACCCATGCGAAAATGCTCACGATCGATAAGCAAAAGGTACGGTTTTGTGATTAACACATGGCTCATGCTACATGGCGTCCGCAACGATCCATGAATACCCCAGTGTGATGGGGTCATCTCGAAGACTCAGTTTGCTTTCCACCACTCGGCAGAATTTCATTTAGATAGCGCTGAACTTTCACAGGTTCTCCGCTGCCTGGGATTTGACGAGCCTATCAACATAGCAATACCGACACCCAACCAGCATATTTGGATTCCGCGCCAATAGACTCGGGGTAACTCCCCGTAGAATCTAGCCTACCCACGAGAAATTTACATAACTCGTTAATCAACTCATTTTATTCTTCTTACGTCGTGAGGTGCACGATAGCGGTCCGTCAACCTCTCCCAAAATAACACAATCGCAATGAATATTCGCCACAGGAAGAGGAGCACTTCTTGGTGACGCCTCCACCCAACTCGGAGGTCGCGCAGGTTTGGGAATAGGAGAAGTCTACACTTTAAAGACGTTGCTCCAATCCATAATTATACAAATATACACATGTATATGTATAACTATCCGGCAGGGATTGCGGATAGGCTGTATACATATGAAGCAGACTGCCTGTGTGTATGGACCACACACAGAATCACAATCATTTCGAGCCGCCACTGATTGGTTAGTAGTGGCGGGCGCTTAGGGCGCTACTATTGGTAGAAAGAGGTACCTTTCGACCAATAAGGCGCATGCATATAGGTGCAACACGTGAGGGCCAACCATAGCCCTCACCATGCAATTAGATATTCTTTTAGCTAGGTCTGCTAAGAGGCCCGCCACGCGGCGGGCCGACATAAATACAGTCTTCAAATTTCTACCTAAATAGTGTTTTGCTTTGTATTAGAAATACACGTTGTCGTGTATTTCTATCGTAAATCTAAGTAAAGCCTTACGCTTCCTCATACACGCATACACTGTATGCTAGAAGCAGAGTGGTTGTCCACCCTGTAACAACCGGGAGGCAGCGGAACGATAGTACTGCGAAAGGGACCCAACACCACGACGGTCAAAGTCTGCTGGCTCGGATACATGTCGTATGTCGACAAGACAACACCAGCATTGCTGAAAACATGGGACTCCTCACAGGCTTGCGAGCGTACAAGACTAAAGGGTACACCCACTCCACATAATTGGCGACAATGCGATGATAATCAAGCAGCATCAACGGCGGAAACTGCTCAAAGCAAATCACCTCAAGCACACCTACTGGAAGTGCAGACGGATAGCGGACAAGCTACATATGATCAAGTGGCAACATCATCTGAGAGGCCACAACAAAATGACTGACACACTTGCAAACCAGGTAATGGACACACGGAGACGTGTGTAAGTATGTGTTGATGGTAACTCAACGCGACAACAAAAATGGGCAAAGGTGCTACAACTCCCAGACGGAGACATCGCTCAATGGATTGACGCTAATGGATCCATGGAGCAAAATGGTGTCGTGGGCGACCTCCCTTAGGGTAGATCGCGGCCGCCTTCCCTACGGAAGGCGAAAGTGACGGTGGAATACAGTTCGGGCTAAGAAGAAATGGCTAGGGGACGGTGAAACAGGGTGGACAACCACTCTGCTTCTAGCATACAGTGTATGCGTGTATGAGGAAGCGTAAGGCTTTACTTAGATTTACGATAGAAATACACGACAACGTGTATTTCTAATACAAAGCAAAACACTATTTAGGTAGAAATTTGAAGACTGTATTTATGTCGGCCCGCCGCGTGGCGGGCCTCTAGCAGAACCTAGCTAAAAGAATATCTAATTGCATGGTGAGGGCTATGGTTGGCCCTCTTGCGTCATACCTATATGCATGCGCCTTATTGGTCGAAAGGTACCTCTTTCTACCAATAGTGACGCCTAAGCGCCCGCCACTACTAACCAATCAGTGGCGGCTCGAAATGATTGTGATTCTGTGTGTGGTCCATACACACAGGCAGTCTGCTTCATATGTATACAGCCTATCCGCAATCCCTGCCGGATAGCTATACATATACATATGTATACTTGTGTAGCCCTGCTACAGACGGCGTAGGGGCGAACACTAGAACGGATATAGGAAGTCGTTAGCATAGCTAAGCGACATCAATGTACCTCATTGAGAAACAAAACACCTCACGTCTGAGCCGTGCTTGCTGCCCGTCAAAATTGAGCTGCTGAGTGAGAACAAGGAGGATACTGGAGATGATGACGACGCAAATAGCAGCGAAAACTCCGCCGTTGGTAGTACTGAAATAATGGAAGCTTGGATGGCGAAGCTAGTGATAGCAGTAGGTATATGTAGCTACATTGACCTTACGCTAGCTTAGTAATCATTTGGATCCGATCATGGTATTTGATCAGCTGGTTGAACGTTGATATATTCCGTATGTGATCACAAAAAGTCTACAACACGGCCGCGTCTAAGCCAATCCAAACAGTATACAACAGTCACTTTTCATTTTGTCGCCAAGCTTTTACTCCAAGCTCAAATCCCCATTTTTGCCCCAATAGTTAAGCATCGTCTGCATTGCGGCCATCTTGCGAGCATTGTCTCTAGGGTGCACGTCATCTTTGATGACCCAACATCAGCATACGGTGCTCTTCGAACGGTTAACCACCGATGTGAAGCAGAGGCTTCATACGTCATTATTGATGACCCAGCAGTTCCTCACTACAATTACGTTAACTGCTGTACAATTGTAGACATTGCTCACAATCGTTCTTGCCACATCAAGTGACACAATGGCCAGCGCCAGCAGCTTTCTCCAGCCGCCCAACAGCTACGCGCTCAGCGACGCTATTGTTGGCAATGTGATGCAGCGCACCGATTCACGCGACAGTCGCTTCAACTACATCGCCAACCATCGAGGCTCGGCATCCAACGATTCGATGCAAATGCACCGGTCACTTAGACTTCCTGCCGACGTACTACCAACGACGGAGATAATCGAAGCGATTAAGAAAAACCCTGTGGCTCAGAAACGTCTGACATCTCTCAATGCGATCCCAGCCTCGCCAAGACACAAGAGGAAGAGCAATAAATCACTTCAGTCGAATGAGCGAGAGGAACATAATGTCAGTGCTCCAACGGTATTGAAAAATCGGAAAAGGCGCTGCCGAGTACTTTGTCGACTGCACGAAGCGAGATACAGGGAACGACGGCGCAGAATTGAGGAGGACCTCAAGGACGACATTCAGAAGCTGAAAGAAGGTGTGTGCAAACTGGAAGCGCAGAGACAAAGGATCGGCCATGATATTCTAACAAACGAAGCCATGTGGCGCGTTGTGATGGAGTACTTTAAAGTTTTTCGGCACGGATATGTGGTGCCACGCACAGAGATAGAGTCTCCCGCAATAAAACTGAACCCGGTCCAATGTCCCGCGCAGTTGAAATTCCTGCAAGCGACAATGGTGCTGGACATGCCGGACGGCACCTTGTGTGGAGTGGATGCGCTACTAGAAAACTGGAGGTTACTCTCGCTCTATCACAAAAACCTACACGTCCAACTCAAATGCCTAGAGCAAGGTCCAGGCGATTCGCTGGTTGCCACCACGACTACCAGCCTCACCATCACTGAAAACACGCTGCGAAATGTGTATCCACACCTGTTAACCAATACCGAAGACGGCGATGAAGGAAAGCAGTGGTCACCGCTTGCTGTCAGCCTTTTAAACCAACGCCTTGTGGTACCAGGAACTGTGCGCTTCGACTGGGATGTTGTTTGCAGCCGCGTGGTGAGAATGGAGTCGACTGCAGATATGCTGACACCGATTCTTCGCCTTGTGGGCAGTCTTGAGGACGTGGCCCAAGTGTTTGATGGGGCATTTGTCACTCCTGAATTGCGTATGACAAAGTCTTGACTACAATACTTTTATTCAACTGCAGCATTCACGCTTTAATGGAGTTTTGACAAAATTGTTCGAGGCACGAAAGTGTTCAATTATCCTGTTATCACATTCAGAGTCAACGCAATTAGTTCTCTTGTAAAATGAGCGGTTATACTTTGCGCTGAAGAACTTGCGCCACGAAACACCTTTTGTTTTGAAGTTTAGTATGCTATAGGCTTCCCTAGCAACAACAACAACAAGCATAAAGGCACTTTCCTAACGGTGAAATGCAGCATTTTATCAGTAGAAAAGCGCAAGCATTTTTTCCGCTGATACTGTCGTTTTGTTACTTGGCGGTATCGATCGCACCAAGTAGCTCAGATTTCTTGTCACTGAGGATTACTCGACGCCGTAATTGAGGTGCTTCTCCTGTTGAACGTGTCAATAAAACGACTATTACAACTCTCATGTAGTTAAAGAAGTTGTCGCCGCCACTATTCATTACGAAACAGCAAGTTCTGTGGCTATCTCATGATAGATAAAGTGCCACTCTGGTACTATGTAGGACTTGGAGTCTAGTTTGCATCATGGGGAATATTCTCTGCCATTCGGTACATCTATATGCAACGGCTTCGGAGGTAGAACCCCACTAAACAAGAGCTGCAGCAACAGTAGCGCTGTCAATAATAAGCAAGGGGGTTCAATCATCGCTTTCACTGGAGGAAATATTTCCTCGATACTTCGACGCGGCAGATATTATTTACTTTCTCGGGCGAGTAAGCGCCAGCGTTCAAAATGCACGTGTTGTGATTACCAAGAAGGTGTTCCAGCCAGTTGGTAATGCAGTGAAACGTGATTATCGAGCTTCTACCGTCTTGAGATTATGGTACTCATAGAAGTAGCCCTAGCAAAATACTTTGTGGTAAACTCGTTTGTCGTACTAAATTCTAGCAGCCACTGCACTTTGATGAACTGTCGATGAAAAATAAAAGTACATGTCAGAAAAGAGGAAATTCAACACACTCAACCAATTTGAACAGTAGAAAAAGAAAAGCAAATGACTTCAAATTTCTTCTCTATTGACACAAGGTCCAGCTGCATGGCAATTGATTCGAGTTAGCACATACCCCTTGGTATTTACCACTAGATCATACGACGAGCAGCCATGTGGGTGCTACAAGTTATTCTAATCGGACAGCATAGCGGATCCACTCAATCTACAGATCGCGACAATACAACTCGTTCATACTGACAGCTCAGTGAATATATACGACATCAATAGTGAAAGCGTCAACCTCCATGAATGTGATGCCCACCTTTCTTTCCGTGACCCACTGCACGCTTTACTGCGGTTGATCCGTCACATTGGCCCCTCGATTATGAGCATTAGCTCTGGAGTTTGAGATGAATGTAGTGTATATGCCAACTTGTATATCGTCAATTTGCTTTCTCCGAGAGTGATGCACTGAAGCACCATACAGAGATGGACATCACCGGGAGTGTTGCATACCAAAACATGCGTATTCTTATTGAACTCCTATAGTACTTAACAGCAAAGTCGCCTTGTTGAACATGGTCACAGCTCGTTGGCGTGGCAAGCACAAGGTACCAACTCTTGTTTGCATGTAGCAAGATTTTATCCGCTTCCGCGGTTCTCAAGACGTGTATATTGTTCACTCAACCATGTGCTATGACCGAAGTCCCGGCAGCATCTTGTACAAGTGGTGCATATTTCACCTTCTACCCGAAGAAATCCTCCACTTTCGCAACTCTTGCTTAGTTTTCGTGAATTTGCCAGTATTCAGTATGGCGTCGAGCTCCGTGCTTGAGAACGGAAATAAGTGGAACGATGGCTCGCCATTCAGGAAGGGTACCCGCCAACCTTGCTCGTACTGCTGTGAAAATGAAAATATTGTTTTGGCGACCGCAACAGAGATCCTATAGCTGTTGCGCTCGATTGCCTCGTGAATTCACCATGATGATAGAGCTGTGCTAGGAGCGCGATATTCCCTCTCGTCGGAGCTGCGCTCTCAGTGGCAAGCCGTCGAAATTGTTCATGCATTGATTGCAATTTTGCACTGTAGCCACTGGTCTTCACTTGACCCACAACAAGGCGATGCTGTTGCTCGTTTTCGACTCGCTGTCGCTCCCGCACCATCCACACAAGTCTGCGTTTCTGTCGTTGGCGCCACCTCGCCTTTCGTGTACGTTGCTCCTTCAATTTCGTCAACAAACCATTCACTCATTTCCTTGGATTTCCCTCATGCAGTGTAGAGACGTCGCTGCCAGTGGTTTGTGGCTTGTTGTTAGATCTAGGAGAAGACAACTTTATGAATACCATCAGGTCGCCTGAGCACGATGTAACAGAGAGTGAAAACGTGAAGGTATAAAGCACACCCCTACCACTAGGATTTTGATTGAAACATTAATAGAAACTTGCCCTCTTCGTGGTGCATGAACTGTTGCCTTTCGGTGATATTCTCCACTAAGACGGTTGCGCCACAGTATTATTGAGCTTTTGATCGACGTTCCAGCCAAGTGTGAGCAATCCTGGGCTTTTAGGTTGCATGGGAATCTGTGTTTATCGACAAGTGCTCAGTCGTAAACACAAGCCTAGCCATGAACGAAAATCACTACACATGGATATGGGTGTCAAACGTATCCACCTGACGTCAGGCTGATCAAGCTGCCACCTGAAATCTCGTCAAATGCTCGGACAAGTCGATTTGAATTTAATGGAAATTATGCAAAATATAGTGTTTCTCGCTCTTGAGTGAGAATCTTCAACGTCCAGCGAGGTGACTAGACGCCAGGGTGCGAGGCTGGGCTTTCAGTTGCCAAGGAGCCCATTGAAGGCCCATGCGAAGGCCAGCAAGGGTAGCCAAGCTTTCATGTTTGCTTTCCTTTCAGAATTCACATTGCTTTCTCACAAGCGTTTGGTCGTCATAAAGTTAACTTTGGCATTGGCCAAAAGTTTGTCAGCTGACCAAGAAGCCGACCGAAGGCCGATTCGCAAATGGACAAGGCCACAAACCACGGATGCCAAATTTTCGTGTCGACACCGACAGGAACATTGAGATGACGATCCCACAACCTGTGTTCGAGTTGATCAAGGCACCAAATCTGGTGGCTTGGGACCAAGAATCGCTCGTCAAGTGGTTGCAAGAACGATGCAATGGGGAGCGCTGCTGTGTGACCAAGGAATACGAAGAGTCAGTGATGTGGAGTGTGCGCGCTTCTCGCAAACTTAAGTTGCTCGACTACCTCGCTCGCTACGTGTTTCGACGAGCGAGAGACCTGTGATGATTAAGAGATCCTGGATAAGATCAAAGAGGAGGGTGGGGAGGTGATGGATGGACATATCCCAGACATCTTCGAGTTTTTCAAAGTCCACCTAAAGATGAATTTGAACGAACAAGACGTGGAAGCTCGGGTTGTGAAGTATTCTGTCAATTTCGACCAGCTCATTAAAGAACACTGTTTTGCGTCCTTGCCAGCTTCTGGTGATCGTGATCAATCCGACTACTGTGATCGGATGAAAAACCGGTGCAAGTTGACTAGCAAAAAATTGGCTCCTGCCATACTGAAAACGGAGATTAAGCGACTGGTGTCACTTCAACATCGCGAAACCAAGACGAACGATATTGCGTTGTACCAACTGAGCCTATCCAGGACCAAGATGCAGCAACACTACTCTTTTATGCAGCACGAAGTGAAGACAGAGTGTAAGGCGTCGATCAAGACTGACAACAGCAAGCGTTGGTCGAAGCCAGAAGGCAAGAAAGCTGATTTGAAGCATTGTGGAGTCAAGTCACTTGGTGCCATGTCAGACAGTGGCAGCATGGCTTTGCCTCGCCCATCACCTTGCTACGAGTCCTTCTTATACAAGGGGTCCCATGTTGTGTCTCTCTGTCCAACTGCAACGGAGGAGTAAAGTAGGAATGCTACCAGCGTAACTAGTTAGTCAACGCCTTTCATCCATTGTTTGTACATGTGTCAAATAGGCCCTTCCTGCAGTGAATCACTGATAGTCAGTCAAATTTACGGACAGACGGTGGGCATTAGTCCCCGCCTCACGCTTCTATAGGACAAACCATAAAATAACCAACTAGAAGACCACTTAACCCAAACGGAGGAGGAAGAGGAAAAGTTGATTAATTATCTTAATAACATGGGCACTTAACCCAGTGAATCACTGACAGTGATTGACCCCCTGCTTCGCCCAAAGAAACCTCAAATTGCACTTGCGTCAGATAGCTTGTGCAGACTGCGCATACATCTGGAAGAATACACACTGTATACTATTCACTGCCCTAATGAATTGCTGGCCTGGTGCAGCTCTTACCTCGTCGAAGTACGACGCAGCTTAACTGCCGTTATCTTGGGAACCATATCACGTATCAACAACAGCACACAAAACCTTCTTTAGGACCGATCGCTCAAAAGGAGCAATCTGTGCAGGTGTATTTTACTGACCGAAGTAGAGGCTCCTTCGACAACATTTTGTCGTGTGTAATAAGCTAGACAACATGCATTGGTGTAGGATGTGTGACGAAATGCAGAACTAGTTAAAAGAGCGTCACGCTCTTAATGAACGAAGGCAACTACACCAGAACTTCTCACACAAAGCTCACTTGTTATTCACTGGGTAAATTCGAGACTGAGGTTCAGTCTCGGAACCCAAAGCTACCCTACGTATATATATTACTGGCATCAATCCCTTAATTCTTTCCATTAGTTGCACGGTCTCAAGACTCAACGTACACGACTCGTGTGCCTCAGACCTTATCGGGTGACAACCAGCTCGTCATTGCAGTAACTTCACTCGCATTTCAACAATGTGGCCTACTGCTCAGGCTCCAAACAGTTTAGAAGTCCCTCCCTCATCATCGTCAGATATAACATCAGATATTCGTCATGGCCGCGTTCCAGTGTGGCAACAGCATCGAAATCAAGCCCGGGTCGTGGATTCCTCTATTTGTGACTGGGCTACGTCAATTACACAAGCATGGACTAGATATGTGAAGAAGGAGCTGTCATGGTAGAAACGCTGTAGTTGTATGGCGCGTTCGTTCTCGGTCCAGAAGAAGCTCACGCTACTCCAGACGCGCAACGAACGAGATCGCCTGAAGCTCCAACTGAAGAAGCTTCTGGTCACCACCAGCATCACAGACTCAAGCCGGGGAACGGGACATACAGGGAACGGGTCGGAGTAAGGAATGCAGTGCACCGACTACTGAGTTTCTCCGAGATGAGAATTATCGACTTCAGCAAAACCTCGAGCAGCAAAAGACGTTCTGGGATGGTGTGCTAGAGGATACTTTACATATTTTTCCGTTTCTAATAGGACCTTCCGGTCTTCAGAGTGTCCACGAAGCAAGCAAGTCCTTGGACTCAGTTACCGATGGAATTGCCGTCTATCAGGTTGCTGAGTGCAGTTTCCAAATGGAGAGCCGTCATTTTTCTTTCACCCATTCGCACAAGCAGAATATGACGCTGTGGAGAGAAGCTGTAACGATCGGATTGGTGTGAATGCACCACTCATCGAATCTGTGGGGGCCCTTCTCTTGTTGGATGCTGCATTACTCCCTCTTTTCCGACGAATTGAGGACAACATCGTGGTTGTCCACGTACGGCTGACCACGTGCGTTAATTGCCCGTTGGACGAAATGGATGCGACTGTGTCATTGTCAAACATTAATGCGTGGCCACTGGTGATGACGGGAGCGAGAACCTTCGTGGGGATGTGTTACATCAAGTGCTGTAAGCGTTTGACTGAAGCGCTTTTGTCATGGTTTGCAACATTCCTTGACCTGTTCACGTCTGCTACATTCAACTAGCTCATCGCTTGACAGAAATGGAAGACGATGAAAAGCGATCTGTTGCGTTCATTGCTGCCATCGCAGTTTCCAAGAACAGTGAGCGATGTCGAGGCGTCGAGCATCTCCAAGATAATGTTGAGTGGATTGAAAAAGTTTACCAAGTTGAACGAGACCACGGTTGAGGTAACGTATGATCATTGGGTTTGTTGCCAGAGCGAGCTGCACGCGAAATACCTCTTCACGCGGTGGATACAGTTTGTAACACGCTGAGCACAAACGTTAACACATCGATACTGCTCAACTTTGAGGTATGATCTAGCAGACGACAGTGCTCAGTCCAGCAAAGTGACCTCGAATTGTTCCTACGATAACTGTGCTGTTCCACAAAAGCTGGATATTGTTCTTAAACTCTTATTTGTAGCAATGTCGATCGAGCTATGCCAAGATCTTGCTACACGAACATACGCTGGTCCTCCAGTGTCTTATCGGTACCAATAACACCAACGATTGAACCGCAGGTAGTTCGAAAAGCGGTGGGGCGCCGTTTTCCAGGTAACATCGACGTCAAGTGGATGAAATGTGTTGACTCATTCGTGTCAGAACGCGCTCCACTGCTATATCTTGATTACTCCGACTTGAGCAGTTTTGCTGACAATAATCCCTGCGCTGCTTGGTAAGCAAACTGAGCCCATTGAATGTAGAGATGCTCTGCGTGCAGCTGGCTATCACACCTTGCCCATTGGTCCAATCTTACTTTAACCATACCTTGATCCATCTCGGTGAATTGAACGTAGTTGCCACCTTCGTCGACCCATTGGACGTCTTGATGTTGCTCTTCAACGCGACTTTGTGAATTGGTGTGAGAATTTGCGACGGTCAATATGAATGTAAGCGATCGCCGGCCATTCTCTTCAATTCGCAACAATCTGCGAGCCAGAAATATGTAGCGAATATGGTGGGGCCTGAATGTTGGAAACAAGCACGTGCGTATCCTGGTCAAATTCCTGGAGTACTTGCGTGCACGCGCATTCTAGCTTGTTACCCGTATTCAACGGCACCACCAAGGGAGGCAGCGAAGTAACGCTTGTTCCAGAAAGTATTGCGTCCGCATCTTCTAGCGAGAACTGTCCGCACGTAGTGAGTCGTGTGTGAGCAATTAGGTCGTCGCCGTTCAACCCTTGAACGAGGGGGCACAGTGCATCGTCCAGCCAAACACTGTCCTCGCTTCCTTGGTAGATATAGGATTTATTACGAGAAATTCTTCGCAGCGCTCAACCACGGAGTCAATCTCTGCGCGAGTGAATGGATTGAAGTCAAAAGACGGCTCGCCATTTGGGAAACGCACACGCCAACCGGGTAGCTTTTGAAGATTCCAGCAGGCAACCGAATCAGATATCCTGCTTTCTTGACGAATGGTACGAGAGCTTGGTTCACACTCCGAAGATATACCAACACTCACGGACGCTTCTAGTACCAGCGACCAGAAGCGATTGTGCTCTTGGAATTTCTGGTAGAGTTGTAGGTTGTAGCTTCGAAGGAAGTCGCTCTCAACAGCGAGTCGACACACCTCATCAATAAGCCCGTTTGAGCCTGATAGTGTCGGACTGTCCTTCATTCTTCGGCTTGCTGCAGCGTTGATCCAAGGGACCATTAGTTGTTGAACTTTCTTGTCTAGGCGGCCTCGTTCGTCCCGTAACCGAGCCAACTCACTTTTCTTGAAGGCGCGGAAACGCGCCATTCGCTCACGTCGCTCCTTCCGTTTCCACTCCTTCAGCACCTCACTTGACCAAGCTTGAGTTGTAGATGCAGCCCATTCGTCGAGGTAGTTTGAGGGATCATTGCCGTTCGACTTGTTCTCGTCAGAGTTGTAGTTGTATGTCATTACAAGCGCCTGACGTGATACCGTGCTGTTTGAGGAATGCTGGACACGACGGCGTGCGTACGATTGTGGTCCGCCAACTTCTCCCAGGTTGGAAGAGGCTGGCGGACCCCAAAGCCAGATGTTAAGCACAAAACCGTACGTGTTGCTTGTTGTTGATTGGTAAAAACTTTCGCATGAGTTGGACAAAATCATCTGCTCGATGTCTCCATGACACAAGTCACTGTATTATGACAATTGCTACTAAGAATGCATTTTATTGAAGAGAAAGTGAGTAGTGCCTCAATTGTGACGTAGAGAAGTTCTCAGTGACAAGAAATCTAAGCTGCATGGTGCCGTCGAAACCGCCACGGCTGCGCAGGTTTTATCAGAGAAAGCCACAAATATAAAATAATCACAAGCATTAAACTGCGCTAAAAGGTTATCAGGAAGACGATCTATCATACAAGATAACAAAATAAAATAAGGACGCTGACCTGTAGTGATGCCAAATCATATTTAAGATAACCAACGACGTCGCTACTGAATGCACCATGCTTCGTCAATTCCAACAATTTTGTCAAAACTCCATTAAAGCGTGAATGCTGCAGTTGAATAAAAGTATTGTAGTCAAGACTTTGTCATACGCAATTCAGGAGTGACAAATGCCCCATCAAACACTTGGGCCACGTCCTCAAGACTGCCCACAAGGCGAAGAATCGGTGTCAGCATATCTGCCGTCGACTCCATTCTCACCACACGGCTGCAAACAGCATCCCAGTCGAAGCGCACAGTTCCTGGTACCACAAGGCGTTGGTTTAAAAGGCTGACAGCAAGCGGTGACCACTGCTTTCCTTCATCGCCGTCTTCGGTATTGGTTAACAGGTGTGGATACACATTTCGCAGCGTGTTTTCAGTGATGGTGAGGCTGGTAGTCGTGGTGGCAACCAGCGAATCGCCTGGACCTTGCTCTAGGCATTTGAGTTGGACGTGTAGGTTTTTGTGATAGAGCGAGAGTAACCTCCAGTTTTCTAGTAGCGCATCCACTCCACACAAGGTGCCGTCCGGCATGTCCAGCACCATTGTCGCTTGCAGGAATTTCAACTGTGCGTGGCTCTGACCCGACCTTAATGCGTTTCGAGACGTACTGGGAAATTCTACCTCCCTGAATGGCACCATATACCCATATTCAAAGAGTCTAAAATACTTGAGCACAACTTCCCACACGGATTCACCCGTTGGAATGAAGCGAGCGATATGTTGTTTCTGGATTTCCAGCTTGTAGACATCTTCCTTCAGCTTCTGAACGCTGCCTTCAAGGTCCTGCTTAAACTTGCGCTGTCTGTCCCTGTATCTTGCTTGATTCACTCGACAACGGTCTCTCCGCGTCATCATCGCCCTTGGAATGCAGGTATATTGTCCGTCGTTCTCCCTCCTTTGCAAGAAAATACTCCGTTTGTTATACTTCCTCGTGTATCGCGGAATTGAGTCATGAGGTGGCAGACAGTTCTGGTCCACAAAGTTCTTAACCTCTTTGATGACCTCAGTCGTCGGCAACATATCGGCGGTACGTTTAAAGGGCCCGTTGAAGGTAGTGGTCTCCATCTCCTTAGAAGACACTGTAGAAATGAAGTCATGCGCCTGTGTTGAGCCATTGGATGTTGAGTCTTGATGATTGGCGGTACAGTTGAAGCGACTGCCGTGTAAATAGGTGCGCTCCAGCACGTTACCAACGATGGCGTCGCTGAATGAATAGTTGTTGGGCGGGTGGAGAAAGCTGCGGGTGCTGGTCATCGTGACACTTGATCGGAAAATGAGTTGTGTACGGGTATACTAATAGTCGGGATCCACCGCTGAGCAGGTCATCACTGATGGCGTAAATTTTCGTTGTAGCATACATGACCAATAACTCAAATTGGCAATTGAGATAGCCGTTGGTCTTTTTGATGACGAGATCCAAGAGAACCATATGCCCACTTTATCATCAACAGTGAAGTGTTGCTTTTGCACAGATCTCGCAGGACACAAGATAGATCAAAATTCCGAGAAGCAAGCACTGTAGGGACGTATCGCTAGCCATTGCTTGGTATTAAATGTACTACCTCTGGAGCGGTTTTGTAATGTATAAACATGTGTTTGGTTTGGCGCTATTTGATGTGTAGCATTAATGCACGATTCACCAAGGATGACCTAATTATCAAACTGGTGTTAACACTGAGAGGCAGAATAAGCATCTCCGAAGAGGTCCAGATGATCAGCAGCGGCAAACACAGTCCTGGGGCAAAGCGAAACTACCCTCTCTTTTTTCGAGATTCAACGAACTCGTGCATCATTGGTTCTACCGCGCAGACTATACCGGATACTCCTACCATGTTAAATGGGCCGAGTAACTACTGCAGGAGGATTTACACTTAATAACAATATAAATACATTAACGATTGATTTAACTATGTGAAGTAATGGTGCCAAGAAACTTTTTTAAATGTATTATAAACTATAGAGTAAGAGGGGGTGGGCACGTTTTCATCGTCGTCTCGGAAGCTACATTAGTCGCCGACAATAAGAGAACATGAAAATACCGTGCTGCTTGCCTAAAACCTGGAGCTGAATTGTCTCAAAGCTTTTAAGCCCATTAAGCACCGCCATTTAGTTTGTTCAAGTAATTAACATTGCTGATTTGTTTCTGGTACCTTGGGTTCGCTTTGTACTTTGTCCACTGATCATACTTGTACCCTTCACGCATGAGAGGTGCGAGCACATGCTTGTTGTAGACATTGTCAGCCGCGTCTCCTCTTACGTGCCACTTCTTGAATTGGTTCAGCATTTCTTTCTCTTCCTCGTCCGCGTTATCGATCTTATCATCCTCGTTCTCGCCATCGATGTTGTGTCGTCTTCTCAGATATCGGTTGCCGGTACCAAGTTCCGGGCAGCAGCTCCCAGTTCAACAATGTCGGTGGAAACCATCGGAGATAGTCGAAGGCCGATACAGCACCGACGCTTGTAATAAAGGTTACCACAGCAGCTAGTAGGACCCGCATGATTGATTGGTCTTGAACAGTACCAAGCCTCGATGGCTAATAGAAATATGGGCACGTCACTGATGTTAAAGGCTTTCTTATGCCGTGGGAAAAAGCATCATGTGTAGTGTGGGCTGTCAGTCTACAGACGGCGCTGGATCGCCCACCATTACGGATCCCAAGATCCCAAGTGAGTAAACGGGCTTACGCCGCCGCGGAAATGGAGATTCTAGTGACATGATTTCATTCCGGCTCTCCGCTGCAATCAAAATTGTTCACATGGGGGTACCCTTTGATCTATTCGAACTGAGCCTTGACTAGATCATGTTTATTGACGGGGCAAAGCGTAAACTGACGTGTAGTAGCCATGAGATATTTGTGTCTGTTGTCACCATTTGATGAGTAGGACTCTGCAAAGCGTAAACACGAAAACGAATATATTAAGTATAATAACTTCTTGCAACGCAGGGCGAGAAAATTCTGTATAATTTACATGTATAAGCCATGCAAAGATGTTGTAATCTAGAAGCATTTTTTTTCTCTTGTCAGCATTTGATGTGTGATAAAACTCAAGTTGAATGTGCGGGCCATCAAAGATCACCCAATTTTAACAGATTATATAAAAATGTGACTATTTAAATCTTAAAATCGTGGCCATCTCTGTACTTGGTTGAATTTACTAAGCTAGCGAGACGAGTAGATAGTTAAGCGACTTTTTCCTCCTTGGCGGATCGAGAATCTCCATTGGAGATTGCTATATAAAACATTGTGGTGAAAGCCCCTCCATCGAGAGCAGCCTAACTTCCCACGTTCCATCCAGCCAAGCTCCCGGTGCTGCCTCTCTATTTCTCAAAGAAAATACTTTCTGTTCAACCGCCGCGTCCTTCTGGTTGACTAACTTGCCTTGCAACAGTACCCCAGATTCGCAATTCCCATCCAAAAAATGTTTTATCATAATATTCATATAATAATAACGGTAAAAACACAATTTTACTTAAAACTATTAACAAGCAGTCCATGACTCAAGTATAATGAAAATTGCGCTTTTCGCAAATTCTGAGCAACTCGGGAGATCCGCTACTACGAGGACAGCCCAATAAAGCAAAATTTTACGTTGGCCGTGATATTGTGCGCGTAGCAGCAATGCTGGTTAGCATTGCTTTTGTGGATGAAGAGAAATCGCCATGCAAAGCCACTAGCTTGAAGCCTCATCAAATGCAAGGTTCACACCACGGTGTGAGCTGCAACCATAAGGTTAGGGTAGGTTTAGGGGTAAATACAGTCATTCTTGTTTTTGGTAGTCCACGTCCGTGTGCCGTGCTCATACCCACCGTCGCTCAAGTCCGTGCGTTGTATTCAGCTCGGTGTAACTTGGAGTCTCCCGGGCTGTTTCTAGATTACCACGGTCAGCCTGTTGTCTATAATGTTGCCATAAAGAAAGCATGTCTGTCGTATGCCACAAATCTCGACGACAGCAACAACTATGGTGGCAGCCCCATTGCTAACGTGCACATGTAAAATGGGTCGCTGTGAGGTGTGTCAGCTCTGTAGACGTTGTGGATGCAGTCATGACGGTATGCCAGTGACAGAAAAAGACAAATCGAAACGAGAGCAGCATGGCTCAACAAACACTCGATCGTAAAGGCCGTTCATGTGCAAATCGAACAATTACAAGCCTGGACAATTATATGAATCGCCGATAACACCTGAAACAAATAGGTTCACTCTCTATTCGTCGTTCCCAAGCAGTAACCCGGCTGTTGGCTCTCTTGCCGTTCACAGCGGTCCAGACTTATTGCGGAGCTTTGGGATGGCTGACCATATCGACAACTACTTCACGCATGAGCCGAGTGTGGACGACCGCGGTAACACCAATACGTATTCTGATCCAAGCAACCCTTCAACCAAAGTGATGATAAATGCTGCTTCTGAAGGTAAAGCGAGTCTGCAGTCTATTGTGTGGTAGTAATGCAGAAGCGGGGAAAGCACTGTGAGATACAACGTCAAATACTGCGCGAGAGGAGCTTCTCGAGTTGATTTACGCGGCAAGCGAATTTTGCACAAGTTCTTGTTTTCTTATATGAAGGCTAAGAAATCGTCTATTGAGAGGCGCATCTTGCGAGCTTGCTTGTGTAGCCTGACAATCGGAGAAGCGCAAGAGTTGAGTGAAATGGCCAATGGATTTTCGATGATACTGAACATGTTTGTTCGTGGGCAACAGGACATGAGCGCACTGGTAGAAGGCAAAAAATTGGAGACGAGGTGAAACAGGGTGGACAGCCACTCTGCTTCTAGCATACAGTGTATGCGCGTAGTAAGGAAGCGTAAGTCTTACTTAGATTTACGATAGAAATACACGACAACGTGTATTTCTAATACAAAGTAAAACACTATTTAGGTAGAAATTTGAAAACTGTATTTATGTCGGCCCGCCGCGTGGCCTCTTAGCAGACCTAGCTAAAAGAATATCTAATTGCATGGTGAGGGCTATGGTTGGCCCTCACGTGTTGCACCTATATGCATGCGCCTTATTGGTCGAAAGGTACCTCTTTCTACCAATAGTAGCGCCCTAAGCGCCCGCCACTACTAACCAATCAGTGGCGGCTCGAAATGATTGTAACCATGTGTGTGGTCCATACACACAGGCAGCCTGCTTCACATGTATACAGCCTATCCGCAATCCCTGCCGGATAGCTATACATACATATGTATACTTGTGTAGCCCTGCTACACACGTTCTCGGATACCATGTCAAATCAGGAGCAACACTAACAAAACAATCATTTTTATACCTGTATGTATCAAGTCTCTTCAACTGCTTTTTAATCCGAACAATCACTCCCCACTCCTACACGAGGCCTTGTTGTGCCCATCCGCCCTGCCGCATTTGCCGCACACGTACAGCTTTCGCACCCTTCCACTCTCTCCACGACTTCTGATCCGGCGCTTTCGTGGTCTGCCTGGCGGTGGTACAGTGCAGAAAGCAAAGTGATGTCACGATCCAATGCCGCCTCTTCTGGGACTTCAAGTGGGTTCAATCGACGCTTATAGATTTCTACCTTGTAGCAATCTGCCATCATACTAATGGCCACGCTGGTGTCAGTAGTGCGTCGTGCTTTAAGCACAGCGATGATATGCCGACAAGAGATGCCATGTTGTAGCCACTGAATACACGAACAGCATGGCTCGTCATCGGTTGTCAAATCGACGCGGCGTTGCTTGAGAAGCTTGTCGACTCGTGATACAAACGCAACATTATTAGTACTGAAGTTGACGCTATAGAATGCCGACTCCTTCACTTCTCGCTGAAGTTTTCCATCCGCTCGTGGAGTTAGAACCCGTTGCTGTTTCATCCAGCTTTCCACCAACTTCGCACATATATATGCTTCCCGCATCAGAATATTGGCATAGAACTTGAAGTACTCGTAAGGTAGCATGTAACAGGGCTTCAACTTCAAACTGCGTGCTTGCTCACTCTCGACAAAGTTGGTTGTGCACCACCCGTAAAGCCGACTAGTCTGGTAGTGTGGGAAGAGAGCCCACTTGGTCGTGGGGATTTGTTTCAGGTACAACACGGCTCTAGGGTTGACGTCTTCGAGCTTCTTTATGTTGATGTTGTAGCAGGGCTACACAAGTATACATATGTATATGTATAGCTATCCGGCAGGGATTGCAGATAGAACATTATCTAGGGGTGATCTTAAGTATTAAACTCGTAGATCTGGCTTATCTCCCATCCCTTGTCGTTAAAGTAAAAATAAAATTCAGTTTTTTTGCTTTGGGAGACATGATGATAATATTCAACCCTAACCCACCGTTAAAACAAATACCAATACAGCTTGTAGTAAAACGCACATGATTATAGGGGACTTTGCCCTTATCAGTGAACAAAGTACAAAGTATCAGCTAAATCGTGAAACGTGCAATATCATATCCGTCCAAGGGAATGTTCCCTGTGTCGGTGACTGGTAACACGCAACTGAAACATATTGTTGCTGGCAATTTATTTAGCATGAACGGTTGGGTTTTATTGAAACCACCCAGCTTGAGTCGCAGGGTTTTGATCGTTTATGGGCAGATGCCGCGGTGACCAAGATATCCGAGGTAGTCTCGACCCGTGTGGAGCCCTCGAACCTCGTTGGCGGCAACAATGGTGGCATCCTTAAACGACCCCTTCGCGTTGTTGATATGAACGACAAGAACGATGAAGATGAAGTCGACACCGACGATAAAGATGACGATGACGATGGCGATAACTCTCTCTGAGGATGAAGAGGAGAGGAGATGTTGTACGACAACTATAACGAATCTCCACGGCATCACTGACCGAACGAACGCCTGGATGTTGTGTCAGACCGCGAAAGGAAGACCAGCGAGCTACACTCTCGACAAGTTGGGCGTTCCATACAACATTCTGTGCAGTCAGAGGGTTTACTCGATTCGCAACGAACAGTATGTGCGCTACCTTGACTAGGTGAAGTACAACTATGACCATCAGATCTCCTTCTAGAGAGCAACGCAGCCGGTCTTGACGCACAATGCGAGAATTTACTAGTGCGTGAACTACATCTCAGAAACATCCTTAAAGCATAAAGTATTTGAGCGAGGTTATTGAAAACGCCATTCCGTTTGCTGGATCTTCTCCATGCACAGGGCTGAAACGCATACTTACCTTCAGGTAAGGTTACTGCACTGTGAAGCCACCCGATTTCTTGTCCGCGGCATCGTGTTGGTGGGCTCAGCTGGTGTCGATTAATCCCATCATGCGGTCTCGTTGGCAAGTAGACGACCTACGTATAGACATCAACTTCATTCTTGGTAATTGTTACGCGAAGGTCGAATGCCGCCGAGATGACACGGATTTCCTCAAGATCAGAGGCCGCGATGAGACAGTCGTAAAACGGGACACTAGCTGTTTGTACTTGCATCCTCGGAAAGAACAGCATGTAGTAATGACAGCGATGTTTCAAGTCGCGAGGACGCAGCATTTTAATGCATTTTAAAAACATTAGCCTTGAATGTGGCGCTTTTTACGACCGAAATCGCACGTCTCGTGGTTGAAGGTCAACACCAGGACTCTTGATTCAGTTCGAGAGTCGACGAACACTATTTACTTCGGCTCCACTGCGCGAAATCGTTAAAGAAAGCATGCCTGATGCTGCAGACAATAGTGACAGCAGTAGACTTCGAGACAGCCAGCGATAGACTGCAGAAAGCAATAACGACACTATACGCAACAATGAGGATGAAGATGAAAGTGATGATAGTGACCAAGATGACGATGACGACCGACGCACACAATCGTGGACATGGGCCCCACAAGCGTATGCAGCGTATCTAGAAGATGCTGTATGAACAGCTCCTGAGAAACGACGAACGCTTCGCTGTGTGAGGAGGAGGGACTACGTCGCGCAAAAATGGCTCCTGAGGATGTGGATATGGCGATGTACGGTGTACTCGCCAAGCGCGCATCGCCGCCATACGACTGGCTCTACATGACGGACGGTTCTCAAGCAAAAACAAACTGTATGAGTGGAAAACCAGTTCAGGAGAAGAAGTTGCAATGTAACACTTGCACCACAACGCTATTGCCTCTTTCATGGCGTTCTTTCATTGAATGCATCGATCACTTATCTAAAGCAGCTCAATCTCCCTACGTTTCAAGCAAAAAATAGCTAGCAAACGCACAGCAACCAAGTAGTTCCATCCAAGCAACGACACTAGTCTGCAGTAGAGTGTTTCCGCAAAGATACTCAGCAGAAGACTTAGTTGTCGGCCGAGTTCTTGGCGAACAGAGCCTTCGACTGGGCCTTGCGCTTGGGGTCCGTCTTGCACGTGTTCTTGCGGTTCTTGCCAACCACAGCAGCCTTCTTCTCGGCACGGAGTGCCTCGGCGCGCAGCTCGGCGCGACGAGCCACCAGCGTGTACGGGTTGAGCTTGACCATGGCACCCAGGTTCTTGAGCGGGTTCTTCTTCTGGAAGCGACGGTGGCCCTGGTACTTGCCAGCACGCACAACCGACTGGATCTCGTCAGAGTTAATGAGACGGCCCAGGTTAGCGTTGTTCATCTGGTGACGAGGCAGCTGGTAGCCCGTCTTGCCCACCGACTTCTTCGAGTACGTGCCGTACAGAGCGTCAAGCTGCTCGAAGGCCGACTTGGTCCAGATGATGAAACGGCCGAGGTGGCCACCAGGGGCCAGCTGTAGCAGGTTCAGACGCTCAACGTGAGCGAGCTCCACACCAGGGATGTTACGGAAGGCCTTCTCGGCACCGTTAGCGTTGGCGAACACAATGAGAGGTCCACGACGCGTGGTGTAGCGACGGTTGCGCGACTTGCCACGGCCAGTGGTGATCTTCTTCGAGGCCTTGACCTTCTCGACCTCCTCACCGGCACCAATCTTGGCCAGAATCTTGAGAGCCTGAGACGTCTTCTGGGTGGATTCAACAGCGTCGTCCAGCACAAGGGGCACCTCCGGCACCTTCTCAATGCGGTGACCACGAGCAGTCACAAGGGCGGGCACAGCCGAAGCAGCGAGAGCCGAAGCCACGGCGAAGCGGCGCTGGTTCACGTTGATTTTGCGGTGCCACTTGCGCCAGATGCGCGTGGGGGCGAACATGCGACCACCACGGCACATGTTACCGAAGGCAGCCTGTCCGGAGCTCTGGTTACCGCCACCCTGGATACGCGGGATACGCGACACAGCGCGACCCGTGCCCCACGACTCAGCAGAGTGCTGGTGGCCAGCCTCACGGGACACACCGTAAGCCTGACGACGGTTCTTAGCCATGTTCGTGTGGACGAAGTTGACGACATCCGGACGGATGGGAGCCGTGAAGACGGCCGGGAGCACCACCTGCGAGGCAACGGTGGCGGTCTCACCCTCAACGGAGAGCACAGACACGACGGGGCGGTTGGCAGCGATAGAAGCCATGGTGAAAGAGGTTAGAGGAATAGTAGGCGAACGCGAAGGTTAACGGCGACAATTCCAAGACTGACACGAGCGAAGAGCTACAATAACAACACAAAGGGACTAAATGATAGCCAGTCATTCACTAAGTACGGATTAAAACGCATTAAGTACGAGTAAATAAACAAACCGGTAAAATACTACTTATACCGGTTTTAAACACGTCTGATACAGATATTTCCTATCTGATTCTTCGGGGATCATGAAGAGTGTCGGCGTGGGGAGACTGTGGCAGGCGCCGGACAAGGTTCCAGGAGGTCACGAGCTGCTGACGCGTGTGCTGACGTGTCTAGATGCTGTGGACATAATACGACTGCTGAAAGTAGAGAAACAGAGTCGCAGGAGTGTGTTGAAGCTGGTCAAGACCTTCCAGACAGTTCGAGGTCGATTGGCACTCGCTTTACTGTGTTTTGTTCGCCTTCGCATTGCGTTCCATTCCTTTTATCAAGTGCTAGAGACGCAGAACATCCCGCGGTCAAATGATCCACGAGTTCCGCCTCGTGTGGTCTCCATTTGGACCGAGAGAGGAGAGGTACAGAGCTGGTAGCTGAGACCGTTGGGTTCTGAATCTCCAGACGTTCATACGCTGATGTTTCCAATGCTGTTTAGGTGGCTGGGGGATCTGTAGTACTGAAACCAGTGGAGCTGCCAAGTGTGCACAATGACGGTGTGAGTGTTCGCTTCGTAGCGGACGTCAACGCTGCTGGGAAGCGACCGATGCTTACGAATGTTGCACAAAGGAACCGTCGGATATACACGATGGTGACAGTCAAATTGCTTCGTTCCGGCGCAGAGGATGGTGGTAATGGACATGGTGATGGGTTGGTGCTACGTCATTATTCCTATTTGAAGGAGTTTGGCGAGTGGAAGACACCTACGATGCCGGAGAAGCGCAAGCTGGTGGCAGCGAGTATTGGAAGTCGTCGTGGGCGATTTGACCTGCTTTCGCAAGATGGCAGTGTGGTTCTGGAGTTAGAAGTCCCTACTGGGACAGATTCACAAATGGATTATTACTTGGTAAAGCAGGCTGCAGTGTCCTTGCACATGCAAGAACTCTTGCAACCTCATTTCCACTCACTTCGGCCCATTCGTGCTTTGCCTGACCCTGGACAGCAAGAACGATGCACCATTTCCATCTCGTTCCGTACAATGGCAGGATATCCGGTTGCTGGCTGTCGGTTGCCTGGATTTATTGCAGTTGAGAGCCAGGATGGGCCAGGTGGCGATCATTTTGGTAATGCTACGTCCGGCGAAGAGAGGGATGGCGATGCTCGGATACAAACAAGACAGCGCACTGGTATTGAAAAATTTGACGTCATGACGTGTCAAGTGGATCGTCATGCTTTAGAGAACGCCAAGCTTGCTTTGCCAAGCGATCCAGGGTGTGTATGGCTTGAAGTACGACGTGCTGGTAAACCTACTTCGTCAAGGCGACTGAGTCTTTCGTTTTACGCAGTGGCACTGCATTTTGGAGCCCAATTAGTGCCGGAACGTGGTGGTTTGCGTATGGTCCAAATCAGTTGGTTGCCTGGCGTTCTAGAATCATTTCCTACTCTCGAATCAAGACGTCGGCGGTGTTTGAAGGGCAGTTTACGCATAGTCACTTCGTCCTACGATGGCGCAGTACGAGAATTGGTGCTGGTGGCACAGCAATTACCAGCAGCAAGGCTAGAGAGATATGCAGCACGCATTGCGTCATACACGCGGCACGAAGCATAATTGTCGAACGACTGCGTGCCATCAACTCAGATTGACGACATCATTGTTCGTCTACATTGCATTGCGTGGTAATTTCCCAACTGGATATACTGATTCCGGTCTCTCCCCATGTACTACTTGCATTGCCAGAGAGATAACGCAAGAGTGTGCATCCACTCACATTTGAATCAAGTGATGTCACAACAGACTTGCACTGCAACTTGCAGTCGAATTGTAACAATAAATTATTTTCATCCAATCACACTATTACAATTCGAATTTCAACCAATCCAGTCAAGATCTCACATGTCACAGATCGAAAGATACTTTTGGCCGTTAGCTCCTTATTCCTGCTTTTGCTCGACGGCGACCAAGTCAAATCTTCCCAGTTCAAGTGCTCCAGCTCCAGATGTCCAAGGAGATTCGCTTCCCTGACAACTTCCTATGGGGTACTGCCACTGCTTCGTATCAAGTAGAAGGCGCCGTGAATGAAGGTGGACGTGGGGACTCCATCTGGGACGCTTTCTCAAGAACTCCAGGCAAAGTTGTGAATGGAGACACTGGGGAGAATGCTGTGGACCACTACCATCGCTACAAAGAAGACGTACAACTCATGAAGAAGATGGGACTCAAGGCTTACCGTCTCTCGATCGCTTGGCCAAGGATCATCCCTGCTGGGGTGGGCAAAGTCAACGAAGAAGGAGTACAGTTCTACAACAACCTCATCGATGAGTTGCTGGCCAACGACATCACACCATTGGTGACTTTGTACCATTGGGACCTGCCATTAGCTCTACAGACAGAGTATGATGGCTGGCTGGGTGGCAAGTTCATCCAGGACGCCTTTGCGCAATATGCACGCGTGTGTTTCCAGCGGTTCGGAGACCGTGTCAAGAACTGGCTCACTCTCAATGAACCGTGGTGTTCCGCTTTCCTGGGGTATGGGAACGGTGTTCATGCCCCCGGTCGCAAGCATAAGCCGCATACAGAGGTGTACCTTTCGGGGCATAACCTGTTGCTGGCACATGCACGTGCTGTGGAGGTGTATCGCAATGAGTTCCAAGCTGTGCAGAAGGGCAAGATCGGGATCACCCTCAATTGTGACTGGCGGGAGCCGGCACCAACGAGTGATCCGGTGCAACAGACCAAGAACCAAGAAGCCTCGGAGCGTTCTCTGCTTTTCTTCTTGGGGTGGTTCGCTGACCCGGTGTACAAAGGAGACTACCCTCAAGTCATGAAAGACCGCTGCGGGTTACGACTACCCAAGTTCACTGATGAAGAGAAAAACCTTATCAAGGGAAGCTCGGACTTTTTCGGACTTAACCACTACGGAACGAGCTACTGCGCGCCGTCGGACGAGTGCGAGGCCAAGATCCCACCACCGAACGATAGTACCGGCGGCTATGGTCATGATGAAGGCGTCAAGTTGATGTCGGACGACTCGTGGAAGCGCACGGATATGGGCTGGAACACTGTGGGGTGGGGGTTCCAGAAGATGCTAGTGTGGATCCAGAAGCGCTACGAGCACCCGAATGGTATTCTTGTGACGGAGAATGGATGCGCCTGGCCGGACCACACCAAGGAGGAGGCGCAAAACGACGACTTCCGACTGGAATTCTACAAGGAGTACCTCACGGGTCTACACAATGCGGTGGCGGAAGGTGCCGACGTGCGTGGATACTTTGCGTGGTCCTTTGTGGATAATTATGAATGGGCCGAGGGCTATACCAAGCGCTTTGGTCTGCACTGGGTCGATTACAAGACTATGGAGCGCACGCCAAAGAAGTCGGCGCTCTGGTACGGCGACGTGGTGCGCAAAAACGGTTTTTCGGCTTAACCTGTGTAAGCAGAAAATGTGCCAGCACATCGGAATCCTTTACTGTGGAAGAATGAGGAGGAGTATATAATGTGTCGTAGGAGCGGTGGAGATTCTCCCTCTGAGGCGTGCAATGCCCCCGCGTGCATGTGCGGATTTAAAAGAGACAAAAACAAAGTGTTGCGCAGACAACCAATTTATCCTGCAAGTTAGTTATGTTCGTGCAAGCCAGAATGAATCTGACAGAGAATTGTGGCGATGGTATGCGCTACACGGACATACTTGCACGCAGTCTTCCACGTCATTATTGCAGTCGAGGGTCATAATCAGTGGAACTTCAAGCGGAATTTCAACCACGTTGAAAATGAAGCTGCGCGTGGCACGGCAACAAATCCCTTGTGCATGACATCCCTTCTAGTTTCATGTCTTTACATGCTGTTAATTTGTATGACATCGATGCTATGGAAAGCTATGTATCTCTTTTTCAAGCTCTGTGTCAATCGATACTTTCTTCATTCTTCTATTTCGCTGGACTCGTCCACTCGATATTGCAATGACCAAGGAGATCCGCTTCCCCGATAAGTTCCTTTGGGGGGCCGCCACCGCCTCATACCAAGTGGAAGGTGCTGTGAAGGAAGGCGGTCGTGGTGCAAGTATCTGGGATGCATTCTCACACACTCCTGGCAAGACCGTTAATGGCGACACGGGTGACGTGGCAATCGACCACTACCACCGATACAAGGAGGACGTACAGCTCATGAAGCAGATGGGACTTAAAGCCTATCGGTTCTCCATTGCCTGGCCCCGTATCCTTCCGGCCGGGGTGGGGGAGGTGAATGAGGAAGGGGTGCAATTCTACAACAACCTCATCAATGAACTCCTTGCCAACGGAATTGAGCCCATGGCGACACTTTACCATTGGGATCTGCCATTGGCATTGCAAACAGAATTTGATGGATTCTTGGGCGACCAGATTCATGAGCAATTTGCGCAATATGCGCGGGTGTGCTTTGAGAAATTCGGTGACCGTGTCAAGAACTGGATCACGATGAACGAGCCGTGGGTGCACAACTTCATGGGTTTCTGCACGGGAATGTTGGCTCCAGGACGCAAACATAACAAGCACTTTGAGCCATATCTTGCGGGGCACAACATGTTGATTGCCCACGCTCGCGCTGTGGAGGTGTACCGAAAGGAGTTCCAGGAGAATCAGAACGGACAGATTGGCATCACGTTGAGTGCCGAGTGGAAGGAGCCGGGACCGACCGACGACCCGGAGCAGAAGAATAAGAACATCGCAGCGGCTGAACGTTCGATGGCATGGAGCTTCGGGTGGTTTGCTGATCCAGTGTACTATGGCGACTACCCGCAGATCATGAAGGACCGATGCGGCAATCGCCTGCCAAAGTTCACTGAAGAGCAGAAGAAATTGCTGAAGGGCAGCTCGGATTTCTTCGGACTCAACAATTACAGTTCGTGCTACGTCAAGCCGTCACCAGAGTTCGAGGCTGGAGCTCCGCCTCCGAACGACAGTACTGGCGGGCCCCAAGCGGATGAAGGTGTTACGGAATATCACGACCCGACCTGGGTGCAAACGGGAGCTCCATGGAACTATGTCACGCCTTGGGGACTCAAGAAGCTGTGTGTACATTCACGAGAAGTATCACCCAAAGAACGGGATCTACATCACGGAAAACGGCTCGGCCTGGCCTGATGTGACCAAGGAAGAGGCTCAGCAGGACACGCAGCGTGAAGATTGCTACCGACAATACATCGCGGGCGTACACGAAGCTATCACGGAGGGTGCTGATGTGCGTGGCTACTTCGCGTGGTCCTTCTTTGACAACTACGAGTGGTCCATGGGATATGGCATTCGTTTCGGCATGGTCTGGGTGGATTACAAGACGCAGGAGCGCGTGCCGAAGAAATCGTCGTACTGGTACAAGAATGCCATTGAGAACAACGGCTTCGAGATCTAAGCTTGTCGATGAGGACTAGAAATGTTACGTTTCAGATAAATGGGAGTTGTTGGCACAGGTATACACAGCTATGAAGTAGCAAATAAAGGGTTATCGTTTTCAATGTTGTATTTCAAGTAGTATGTCTTCAGATACACACGCAGCTCTCCCTCGTAATTGTGCGTCACATCCAGTTGTGCTTAATCATAGTTATCACGGACATGCCTCAGCCAGTATAGGTAGCGCTGATACGTTTTGTCATACTTCGAATGGACCCTCTCGCCATTTCTAAGTTAGAACGGAACGCACAGCTTGTCAAGAATGTACTCCGGTGTGTTACCTTTCGCAATCTGGTACAATATCTTGGCGTCCAATCTCGAGATACCCTCTATAGTCATGGTAATGTCCGTAGCCACCCTCTTCGCAAGTGCCGATGCTACTGTTTCCGTGGGCACGGACTCAAATCTGATCAAGATTCCCGAGGTGACCTCGTCCAGTATGATGCCCTCGGTCCGCTCACTCCCCGCTCATGAAAACAATGGTATCCGTGAAAGATTCCTTCGAGTTGATGACACGGATGGCACGGACGGTGAAGATGAAGATACCTCTCGCTCGGGGAACGGAGGGGGGAGTGGACTACCAGCTCCGTCTTCATCGGCATCTTCATTGTTGGATCTATCTTCGCCTTTATCACCATCTTCCACCATCAGTGTCAACGTCACCTTCATCGTCCTTGTCGTCCGTGTCAGCAGCTCGAGGGGATCTTTTAAGGATGCTGTTGATATCACGAGCAGGCAGGGGAACCACATTGAGCGAGGTCACCTCAGAGTTATTGATCAGGTTTGAATCCGTAGCCGCGGGAACAGTAGCATCGATGGGTGACCATGGCCACCAACATGTCGAAGCACACGCATACAGTTAGGTTTCTTGGACAGTTGCAGATGAGTGAAGGCTGGGAGGCTTGGTTGTTGGCGAGCAAAATGTGAAACCACACTGACGGAATGTGGTGGCGGCGTAATTGCGAGTACGTTTTGTCGGTTGCATCCCATACTGACAATGCTGTCAACATGATATGAAAAGAACGAGGCCCAACCTCTGCATGTGCTTACAGCGTAATCTGTCAAACTCCGTTACCAGCATGTATAAACATACCTACGATATTGACTGGCCATTCAAACGATCTCTGGAAGCTCATGCCATCCCAATTATTTGTATCGCCATTTTTTACGCTTTCTGGAAGGCATTTTGCTGAAGAATTTGTTGTTGCAACAGACTGCTATCAAGAAAAAAGAAAACAGCACCCTGACGTTCGTTAATGAGCACCGTGAGTCTTATTGCTTACACAGGCGATGCTTCACGTTGTAAATTGCAATTATTCACTGCCTCAGGGCTACTGTTTAGTCCTCGTGGCGCTGTGCCCTCAGCAACTGCTTCTTCACAGCATGGAAGCGCAGCAACATCCTAAAATCAAAGCAACCAATACAACCAAATCGTCAGTATTTCCTCACCGACACGCATATGTCTCCCCAGCTCTTACCAATAGATGGTGAAGGTGAGTGCACTAATCCACCAGTTCCTCTCAGATCGCCACCGCGACGCCTTTTCTAATGTCCACAAACCACAAACTGCATTAGCCTCCACTGTTTCATAGCCCCTTGAAATTGCAGTGTCACACACCTGCAGATCCGCCGAGTAGTGGGCTTCAATATGGGGGTCACTGTGTATTGAATAGCGCTTCTGCAGGTCGTACGTTTGAGCTGCAATACCAATTAGAAATTAGTTCCCAGCTTCTTATTTTCGGATCTTTCTAAATGAAATGAACGCAAATGCCAGCTCACCTGCCAGCACGACGAAGGACACGGTGGTGATGATGGAGAAGACACTTAATGTGCCAATACGGATGTTAAATACCAAGTCTCCGAACTTGATAATGCCACGGTTCAGCATTAGGCCAGGGAACGGGATCGTCAAGAGCAAAAGCCTACGATAGAAATGAGTTAGAATCTTTCACGGGATTCGATTTGTAGAGCTCGGATCGGAGTGAGGCTTGTACATACAGAACGACCGCAGGCGGGAGTAGAACGTAAGTGAAGGACGACCACATGGACGCCATGGCGCTTACAGGGGAGAAAGAAGCAGCTCTGACTTCTTCTGTGCTTGCGCTTCGATTGAGAAATGAGATGCAAAATGGCGTCCAGCAAAATAGGTATCCAAGAATGTTGGTAAAACAAAATGGGTAAAAATGGATTTTTCACTTCAAGTACGTGGCGCATCAAATACATTTTGGACATGTAGTCATCACTAGCTGTGCCCACAACACACTGGAACAATCTCTTGGTGACTACCGATATCACAACACGAACGCAGTAGATAATGGTGCAGAACCTTTAAATAATCCCGTTGGAATCTGAATTAAATCCAATGACCAGACGTGCCTTGGGACGAGGATGCAGACGTTGGGAAGGTTCGTGTGAAGGAAAACACTAGCTTAAAAACCATGGATCTTGGTGGCGTGGATACGACGCATGGGTTGCAACACTTGGAGCGACTCTCCTACGCACACTCCGAAGAAACAGGGGGAAAGGATCACCTGGTGATGACCTTTGCCACCGCAGAAACACGATGTCGAAGCAGGGGCACCACTTCGTGCTGGCGACGTTCCAAATCTGTACCATTGGCGCCATATTGGTCTCTTGGTGCAGTATGCAGCTGTGGGTTTGCTGTATGGCGGATTAGTACGGACGGTGTACCCGTTTCTCAACAACTACCTGCATCTGAACGGCTATCAGACTCTGTCTGCACGCGTGCTTCTCTCGTTGCCGTGGTCATTCAAGGTGATCATTGGCATCGTATCGGACTGTTTCCCGATCATGGGCTCTCGACGCCGAGCGTATATGATTGTAGGGTGGTTTGTGTGCTCGGGAACATTGCTGGTGCTTGTTTTCATGAACCAAGAGCCTCCATTTTACATGGACCGAACGTTGCGTGGAAAAGACCTCTCAAAGCTACCACCCGATGACTTCAAGGGCCGTATCAATTGGCAAGCACCAGACTCGGGCTCTCTCTACATATTACTCATGATGATGGCTAGTTTTGGCTACATGATTGCAGACGTTGCCTCTGATGGACTCGTGGTGGAATTCTCACAGCGCGAACCCGAGCAGACCCGAGGCTCCGTTCTGTCAACGGTGTACCTTGTACGCAGCGTTACGATGATTGCAGCAGTTTTACTCGTCGGATTTGGTATGAACGGCGAGGATTATGGAGGAACATTTTCGTGGTCGCTTTCGATGAGTCAACTGATGTTGATTTTCGCATTGCTGAGTCTGATGGCAGTCCCGTCGGCCCTGTGGTTGATACAAGAACCTCCGCTTGGAGACGACGTACCAAAATTCTGTGTATACATGAGAGGACTGTGGGTGCTACTGCAAAATGCCGCTGTGGTGCAGATTCTAGCTTATCGGTTCTTCAGCGGCATCTTTGACGGGTTCACGATCACTGCAAGCGACCCGATTCAGCGCTACTGGGCGCACGTGCATCCGCTAAATGAAAGCCTGTTCGCTGTGCTCGGGCTCGTTATATTCAGCTTAGCGCTCTATATGACAAAAAGATTGGTCTGGGATGGAATTGGCGCAACGTGATCGCTTGGACCACATTGTCAGTGATTGGTCTGGATGCTGTTGTTGGGATGTTGACCACGTGGGACGTAGTGCGTAGTCAGTGGTTCTGGTTGGGCACACCCATACTAGAGGAGCTTCCGCAGGCTATGAACTTCCTCGTGTCCACATTCGTCGTGGTGGAGTTGGCTGAACTCGGCAATGAAGCTGCTGTGTACGGTCTGCTCACAACTGTGAGCAACCTCTCAAGTCCGTTCGCCTCGTGCATCTCCAAGAACGTCAACGCACATTTCGACGTGGGGGTGGCCGATATCATCCACGATTCAAAACATGTGCGTTGGCAGGTGACTTGGACGTTCGTGATTGCGTACATCATGAAGTTGTTGTCGCTTGCGTGGCTGCCATTGCTGCCACGTCAAAAACGCGAGACCCAAGAGCTCAAGCAACGTGCTGGGAAGTGGTTCTGGGGCGGAGTTGCGACTGTTGCCATATTTACGTTTGCATTCCTTTGGTCGATAAGTACGAACCTTCTCTCGGTTTTCCCAGGAACTGCCTGCCTCGTGCTCGCTGGAGGCGCGGGTGCTCCAAATGAAGTTGAAGTTGCAGTGGTGAACACTTTCGTGTGGGTAGTGCAATAACTTTCAAGTAACACAGTTTTTTTCTTTTCATTTTTAGCAATCCACTATAGTATATTTAGTTTAAGATATAGATATGTAATGCCACACCAATTATGTGCACCATCAAAAACATGCGACTAATCCTCCATCACACATCCATCGAGCAGCTCCATCCGCCGAGATGCTGCGCTTCCTGGCCTCCCCGCTATCCGTGCCGTGCAGAAGCCGGTTGTACAGCAGCGCTCGCGCGTACTACAGGTCATGACTCGCCGTCCGGCCACCACGCGCAACATCACAACCTCACGCTCTCGTTTTGCTCCGGAGAAGGTAAACAACAGCAACAACAACAACTTAAGTATCCGATTTCAAAGTGAATTATCCGAGTCTAATGAGATTTTATCCTACGATGTATCCAGTCAACAGCTCAGGCTACCAAGGAGGGACATAAGGCTCCGGACGCACTGGTGTTGACGCCCTATGAGAAGGTGACAGCCACGGCTACTGGTGGCTTCTGGCTCGGTCTCATTGGCCTGGGAGCTGTGGGCGTCTACTTTGTCGCTCGTGAATTGCTGCCCAAGTATGTTTGATTTATATATTTTTATCTGCTGTGAAGTAGAGATACTAACGATTGTGGACTTTTTGGTGTTGTGCAGCCGCATGAGCCCCAACGGCCTCTTCAGTGAGTCGCTGGACTTCCTGTCGGAGAACACGGACGTGCGTGGATATATTGGAGATTATATCGTGATTCAAGCGCTGTAAATTGATGTGTCACGCCTACTGTATTGCTATCTGTAGGTGACATCGCGTCTGGGGCTACCTATTCACGGATACGGACACGACCACGGTGGTCACCGTGAAGGACGTCGCAACCGTATCGAGCATGTGAACCTTAAGGACAAGAACGGCAACCCGCGTCTCCGGTAGGTAATGTAGTGTGGTGCTACTTGTAGTGCTGTAAGCTGAGTGTTCTGTGTGTGTGTTTGTTGATGACAGCATCAAGTACAACATCAAGGGCCCCACGGGTCACGCCTATGTGTTTGCGGAGGTCAACCAGGACATGAAGAAGAACGAATACGTGTACCTCATTGTGCAGGTGACCAAGACGGGCGAGCTGCTCAAGGTTATTGACAACCGACAGATCCTTTCGGCTGAGACTCAGGAGGAGCAGGATGCTCTTCGTATGCTGCTCGGCAAATAGTCGACCACTCATGTTTGTATGAGCGGGATTCCGAGCTTTTATCATCTGGGATATCTGTTGCCTGTAAAGCGAAGCAAAATTCAAACATAGGAAACCTACTTTTCCATTGAGGCAGGGTATCTGATCTGCAGTGTTGAAGACACTGCATGTGTTTTGCCCAATTTCGTGCTCTTCATCGAGTCTGGTGATTTTTTCTCTCGCTGAGGCTGCTCTTGTGTGCATTTGTGTGATAGGATTTCTAGAGCAAGTGAACGAGCTGGCAGACGCTGCTACTCGTCGAAGAGAAAAGCGTTCTGCGCTTGATCTTTCCGGGACATGCCGTTTCGCTTGTTGACAGCCTTCGCTTTGCGATCAGCTCGACGCTTGGCGGTAGACACCAAACCTATCTTGGCATTGGCATTCTCTGTGACGTCGAATACCTCACGCAACACATCGTTCTCCGTGAGATGCGTCTGAAACCCAGATTTCAGTGCGCGGCGGAATACGTGAGCTTGAAAAAACGGCTCCATGTGGATACTGCCATCGTCTCGCCCTCAGCCTGTAGTGCTTTGTGCGGACCCTCACCTGTTTGCAGCGTCTCCAGTACTTCCTTTAGCATCGACCGTTGGACCTTGCGGTTCTTCTTACCAATACTTTTTCCTGACTCGCGCATGTATGCCTCAATTCGCGAATCCAAGCCGCCGATAGGACTCCCGGCCGATTCACGCGAATAGCTCCAGTCATCATTTGAGATCATGTATTTGAACTGGACAAGTAGCGCCAGAGCCTCACAGGCTGATGCTCGCACATAAGCATTTGTGCCGCTTCGAACGAAAGCTCCCAGTGCCGCCACATGAGCGCACACGATGGATTCTGGTTTGTATACCTTGCCTATGATGACAGACGGGCTGAAAAAACTGACGAGGAATGCCCAGCATTCCATGACTGCAATTGTAAGTGCCTCTGGGAACTCAGTTTCATCGTGGCCGTCATCCTCAGCATCTTTAGCTGCCACAAGGAAGCTGCCCAGCACTTCCAGTAGTTCCCACTTCGGCTCATCGTCCGGGCAGCACACAAAGCATGCAATGCTCAATGCATACACTGCCTCCACACGCAACGAACTCTCTCCGCGGTCAGTTAAGATACGCTGCACTGGAGATACGATGTCATCGAAGAACCCCTGCTCGTCAGCTCAAGCGTAATCGCCATCATGCTTAGCACACGAATTGCTAAGTTACTGGACTCCTTCGCTCGCCTTTTTAGACACCCGAGCGTGTAGGACGTCAACGTCACCTTGGAACTCTGCACGCGGTCGCACATGACATCAGCACGCAGCATAGACAAGATCTACAAGCAGAAACCCCGTCAGAAATGACCCACGTTGAAGCAACAGCCAAGAGCTCTCTACTGCACCTTTTGAAGAGCTGAGACCTTGGTTGTATCTCGCTTCTCCGCGAGTTCCTCCATAGCTCCTTCCAGGTCGTCATCTCCAGCTTCTCCGCCTGCATTGTCCTCGTCTTCCTCGTCCTTCCACTTCTTGTTGCGTCCCTTGCGGCCTCCACTCGCCATCTGTTGCTGCTCTCGAGCCCATTGCAACGTGCTCTCAAGCTCCGACTCGACGGACGAGTCGTCGAAGTTGGAGATGATGCTATAGTCCACCGATACGTCATCGCTTTCACTGCCTGCCATCAGTGCATTGCGCAACAGTCGCTTGCCTTCCTGCAGTCAAAATTCATTTTCTGGTATCAGAAAACGATCTTGATGGGGTAAAAGACAATGATGCAGTACCTCAGACAAGCGACGACGCTGATGTGGCTGCAGATGCTTGGTCTTCGAGCCTTTTGGACCACGCGCCATGGCTTAGACCTGTTAGAATTGCTGTCGAGTGGACGCCAACCAGATCGTCCTGTAGTGGGGCGCACCTTGGTACCTTTGTCGTTTTAACTTCATCTGAGACGGAGTCGACCCTCATCCACATGTAGAACACTCGATAGACCTTTAAATACACCCATGTGGAACACCTTCTAGTCCGTTCCACATCACATGTCCAATTAGCGCGCCAAAACTCAAGACTACAGAATGGCGGACGACTTCGAGGCTCCGTGGGTGGAGAAGTACCGTCCCCGCGTACTGGCGGACGTAGTGGGGAACCGTGACACAATATCCAGTCTTCAGGCTATGGCTCAAGTCGGTAACATGACGAATCTGATCCTCTCGGGCCCTCCAGGAACCGGTAAAACCACCAGCATCTTGTGTTTGGCTCGGGAACTTCTAGGCAACAGTATGAAGCAGGCGGTGCTGGAGCTCAACGCGTCGGACGACCGAGGCATCGACACTGTACGCAGCAAGATCAAGATGTTCGCCCAACAGAAGGTGACGCTGCCGCCTGGACGCCACAAGATCGTCATCCTGGACGAGGCAGACTCCATGACGGCAGCAGCGCAGCAGGCTCTACGCCGCACTATGGAGATCTTCTCAGCCACCACACGGTTCGCTCTGGCCTGTAACAATTCTACCAAGATTATTGAACCCATCCAGAGTCGCTGTGCCATTCTACGCTTCACGAGGCTGCCTGATGAAATGCTACTGCGTCGTCTGCTCACAGTCTGCCAACAAGAGAACGTTGGCTACAAGGACGAAGGCTTGGCAGCTCTTATCTTCACTGCTGAAGGAGATATGCGCAATGCGCTCAATAACCTCAAGCCACAGCCAGTGGCTTCAACTTTGTGAGTGATGAGAATGTCTTCAAAGTGTGTGATCAGCCCCACCCTGCAGTGGTGAAAGAGATCTTATCGCAATGTGCCAAAGGAGAGATTGACGGCGCAGAGAAACAGGCTGTGGAGCTCTGGAAGAGCGGGTACTCCTCGCTGGATATCATCGGAACGGTTTTCCGAGTATGCAAGGCCTTGCCCATGGAGGATGAACGACTCAAGCTCGAGTTTATCAAGTTGATTGGTACCACGCACATGTGTATTGCTGATGGCGTGTCCACGTTGTTGCAAATCCATGGCCTAGTAGCGCGCCTGTGCGCTGCAGCACTGGCAGCCAAGACGGAGTCTTAAAAAAAACAGGAAAGGAGATCAGACGGTAAGGCGTAACAAATAGATATGACAAAGAGGTCACAAGTTCCACACAGGTACCAGCCACGCTGCTTTGTGTCTTTACTCTGACTGGTTGTTGCTGCGTATGAAAGCATATTTGCATTGAAACATTAGAGATGATGCTTGAAATGCCCATCAGGCAGGTGCCTCGTGTGAGCTTGGTTTTCGGTCCGTTGCCAGGTTTAAAGGCTTTGCGGTCGCGCAATGCCTGAGGCAAGTCTTTCGTGGCCAACTTGACGGGATTACGTCGGTTGGGCAGCATGGCACGATTCACCACGGCCTCGTCGTAAGGGTCTGGCAGTCTCTCTGGGTACTTCTCGAAGGTTCCGTTTTCACCGGACTTGATCGGGTGGCTGGGCTTCCAGGATTTGTAAGTCGCAGCACGTGCAGCGGCACGCTCCTTGGGGTTCATGAGTTCCTGTGCACCTGGCGGCTTGGCCAAGCACTGGTCATCCCAGCCCATTACTCGTGAAGCTGCTACGTGCTCATGACTGTCGAAAAAGTCGACACCCTCCGTGGTGGACTTGAAGGGTTTACGGTCGCCTATTGCTTTTTGTGCCGCTCCTCAGCTAGCCGAGTCTCACGCCGTTCCGACCCGAAGTCGGCACCCATGGCTGGCATACTCCCACCGATCAGAGTACCTGCGTACCCGAAGGTGCCGCGACGGCCAGGGTTTGTCAACATATTTTTCTTCTCGAACTGCTTGTCCTTCGGGTTGGGTCTGGGCGCTGAATTTTCCAGTTTCGCCTTGGCAATGTCGTCTTCATCGCGTTCAAACTTGTTGAAGGATCCATAATAGTCCCCAGAGCTTGTGTGATTTTCGGCTGGGGAAGGGTACGTAAAGCCGTTCGGTTTGATGAATTTCTTAGTATTTTCGAGTCGACGACGGGCATCGAGTTTGTACTGCTCTGCATACTCGCCACCTAGCGGATCGAATTTGGGATAACCGGGGCCAAATGTGGCGGCAAGTTTGCCTTTCTTGAGTGGGCAGGTGAGGAACGGCTTCAGGTCGTCACCCAGACCTCGCTCCTTTGCCTTCTTCTGCGCATACGGGTCTCCAACTGAAATGAAGCTAGGGTCGCTAAAGCCACCATCACGAGACGGCGTTGCCATTGCTACTGCACAGGAAAAATATGTTATTGAAACTCAATGGATGGAGCAAGCGCGGACAGACGAGTAAATGGAGAACAACTATTTTCGAGCTGGAAGCTACAAGCTTAGCGATGAGGAATGCTCCGTATTAATAGCGGGTAGCTAGGGCATGGCGATACTGGTGTTCGGTTGCTTCGAGTTGAAGCTGTTCTTGGCAATTGTGTCGTGGTACCACACAGCTGAGTCTTTCAGCGTACGTTCGAGGGTGTCAAAGTCCACCCAGATGAGTCCGAAGCGAATTGTAAAACCAGCAGCCCACTCGTAGTTGTCAAAGAGCGACCAGGTGAAATATCCGCGAACATCGGCACCTTCTGCAATGGCCTCACGTACTCCGGTCAGGTACTGCTCGAAGAAGTCGATGCGCTTGGTGTCCTTGATACCCTCTTCCTTAGTTTGGTCGGGCCATGACGAGCCGTTTTCAGTGATGAAGATTCCGTTCTTGGGCTGGTACGTCTTGCTGATGTGTAGACACAGTTTCTTGAGACCCCATGGAGTCACAAAATTCCATTTCGCCGCGGTGGGCTCCCACGATGGGTCTTCAAACGCCGTTGCGCCATCGTCCAGGAAGAACGAGCTGGTGCTGTCGCTTGAGGGTTAACCCCGCCTTGTACGACTCGGACGGCTTGGCTAATGACGAGCTGTAGTTGTTGAGCCCGAAGAAATCTGAGCTGCCTTTCAGCAACTTCTTCTGTTCCTCAGTGAACTTCGGCAGGCGGTCTCCCAGTCTGCCCTTCATGACCTGAGGATAGTCACCCTTGTACACTGGATCGGCGAACCAACCAAGATGGAACGCGATCGAGCGCTCAGCCGCTGCAATGTTTTCCTTCATTTCCTCTGGGTCGTCGGTAGGGGCAGGCAGGCGCCAGTCAGCACTCAAGGTGATGCCGATTTGTCCAACTTGCAGCTCCTGGAACTCCTTCCGGTACAAATCGACGGCTTGTGAATGAGCGATAAGCAGGTTGTGTCCGCACATGTACGGCTCCTTGTGACCATTGTGCCTGCGTCCTGGTGCGTGCACTCCTAATGCAAAGCCCATGACGCTGTGAACCCACGGTTCATTGAGCGTGATCCAGTTCTTCACACGATCGCCGAATCGCTCGAAGCATACGCGTGCGTAAGCGACAAAAGCATCGTGAACTTGAGAACCAGCGCCAAGCCAACCGTCGAACTCGGTCTGCAGTGCAAGCGGCAAGTCCCAATGGTAGAGCGTCACGTACGGTGTGATACCATTGGCTAGCAGCTCATTGATGAGGTTGTTGTAGAATGCTACCCCCTCCTCATTCACTTCACCCACTCCTGCAGGGATAATCCGCGACCAGGACATTGAGAAGCGATAGCCCTTGATCCCGATCTGCTTCATGAGTGCAACGTCCTCTTTATAGCGGTGAAAATGGTCGATTGCAACGTCTCCGGTCTGGCCCTTGAAGGTTTTGCCCGGTGTGTGCGAGAACGCATCCCATATGCTGTCACCGCGTCCGCCATCCTTGGCACCACCCTCCACTTGATAGGAAGCTGTGGAGGCACCCCACATGAAGTTGTCAGGGAATTGAATCTCTTGCGGCATTGTTGGAAGTTCGCTACGTGGAAGAGATGTTGAGGATGCAAATCCGGGAATGAGCTGGGCTGGTGCAAATGGCACCGCCGCCACCACCACCACCACCATGAGTCAGAAAGCATAAACACATCCGATGTGCACCTGTTGTTGTTTTCGATGTCGTGCATTTTAGAGCCTGGTGTGATGCCGATGACATCACTTGCAGTGTATGCTTTCGAATGGCGTGGCAGCAACAACAGTGGCACATCGCTAGTCGTGAGCTTCAACTTCACCAGCTGCTGTGGAAGTGCCCTGGGCTCCAGGGCATCAGCTTAAACCAGTTGTGCTATCTGAAGGTAATGTTAGACCAGCCTTGTGGCTTGTCTTTCAGCAGCCACTAGGGTGGAGCATGTGTGATTGACGAAACCGTGGCAAGCAAAGGGGGATATACATACAGATGCGTTGAGTCCGGTCGCGGGCAGTTCGTACGGGAGCATTGCGGGGGGAATGAGGTTGGAGGCGACGGAAGCAAAGGTTCCGCAGGCGGTATTGCTGCCCCACGTTCTGCCCTGAGCGTGTGTCAGCGCAATATACAACTTACTTACGCACATCGTGTGTCGCTTGTGGACAACCCTCTCTTTAATGACAATCTACCTCTATTTAATGACACTCCCCAATCTACCCGATCATACCAACTTGTATACAGCTCCGTCTTCATGGACCGCGCGCTGCAGAACCTTCTCCGCCCCGGCAGTCGGGAGTTCGTGATCGCGCTCAACTGCGTGTTGGCACTGCTGTTCTTCGTGATGCTGGCGGTGATCTACACGGAGTTGGAGGATTCGTACCACGTGTTCGTTTTGCTGTTCCTGGTGTTAGGACTCACTTTCTCCATCAACTGGTTCATCATCGAAGCCAACAACCTCAAGCACACACAAGTGGCAGGTTCCAATGACTCAAAGCAACAGGAGACAAGTACACGTGCCAAGACGGATTAATCCAGACAAAATCTCAGTAAAAACCTAAAAACAATCACACATTCCTTGCCAGGTTTAAAAAATTACAGTTTTTTTTAAATGTCCTCACATGTCGTCCTCTGAGACGAGACCACACGCTCTCTTGCAGCAAGAAGTGGCGATACTGCGGCCGTACGGAACATACGAGAGCGTGTACCAGATGAGCGCCAGGAACTGCACGAGCACCGAGATGAGCACGAGTAACAAGCGGTGGTGAATATGAGGCGAGAAGCAGAGCCCCAACGTCACGAAGATGAAGAACACATAGACGACTGCCGAGTAGCGTCGCTTGGCGTGAAACATGGTGCGGATCTGCTTACAAGGCCCCACGAAGAACGTGGTGCAGCCAATGGACAACAAGTTGCCAATAGTATAAGCGATTGCAAACGGCGCAGGATTGCCATGCACCAATTTCGCCAGACGGAACGTCGAGCCGAGAGAGAGTAAAAACCCGAGCAGGAAGCACGTGACGCAGCCGATCACTCGCTCCTGGTACGTGAGACTGGGACACCAAGTGCTGAGGAGGTTACTGGACGGGGAGCCTTCAGCTGGCTGTCCACTCTCTGGGTCCAATAGCTTTGCTTCTGCTGTCGCAACGCGTCCATCATGGTGTCTTGGAGGGGCTTGAGGGGCTTTCAACACAGACAAAGAACCTTGTCAAAATGGAGAAGATCTGCTTGTGTCGTTTCAATTAATATTAGGTTTTTCTAAGGTTACAGCGGGGGGATGTAACCGGGTTATGCTCTTGAACAGCATTGTGTAACCCGTGCTGCCCACCACTAAGCTCCGACCATACAGAGCTGAGTCATGCGTCCGTTGCTGCAGGAGGCGCAGTTCGCGTGCTTCGAGGACGGAGAGGGCGCGTCCTCAGGCACCGATGCGTCCGTTCTGCCTAGTTTCGTGATCTCCAGCCCCGCAGTGCGTTCTCAGCCGCCCAAAAGCTTCGCACGAGGTGCGTGTATTCGCTTTTAATCCCTTATTTTCGTCATTTTAAACTAATTTTTACGCTACATTAGTCCGTGCTTTAGAATGCAGCGGGTCAGGTAGTTTTTACTTCCAGAACGAAGCCTTAAAGGACCGTTTTGTGTGCTGGAGAGTGCTTAAAAACGTGGTTTTACTCCGGGAATGGAGTCTACACACTTCTCTACAAGAGAACGGAGTGAAGCTGGAGTTCCCTGCTCCTGTAGTTACCACAGGAGTGTTTGCAGTGGAGAGCTGGAAAGACGACGCTGTTACGATCAACGTTGTGACTCATGCAGGCACCATCCACCGCTTCACGTACACGGTGCCTACTTCCGGTGACAGCAGCATCTTCTCCCAGGCAGATCTCAAGGCCTTCCCAGAACCTAAACCAGCTACACGCTCACGGTGTGATGTGATGCAGAGTCTGGCTAGTGATGAAATTTTGACTGTGGCATTATGGGTGAATGAGTACAATCTGATTCTAGGGACCGACGCTGGACGAGTTCTGGGAGTGAATTTTGGACTCCCAGAGACAGCTCAGATGCAGGAGATTGAGTTCTCAGATCAATCGGTGGTGTCGTGGTTGTGGCATGGATTATTAAAGACGACGGCAGCGAAGTTGAAGGGAAGCGGGGAAGATGGAGAGACCAAGGATGTGGGTGCTGCTGTGATTGCCATGACGTGCTTCCAGGTGGACACTGAAGACGAGGATGACAATGGCAATACCGACGATATTTGTGTCGTGACAGTGTCCGCCGATTGTGTTCTGCGTGCGTGGTCGTTTAACAACCAGTCATGTCTAGGAAGACAGCAGCTTCGCTCACTTGTCATGCCGCCGTCTGCTGACGACAACAGTGACGACAGCAACGATGCTGGGTGGGAAGATGAGGATTTAGATGGAGATGACAGTGTGAGTAGTATCGGTGTCTATGCTACTCATGCGAAGGTAGTGGCTTTGAATTCAACGAAATCGGACAACTGCCGACTGCTCGTGCATCTCGACACAACAGCGGCTCACTCCTCGGAGATCTTGCTTCTAAGAGGAGACGTGCTGCCATCTTCAACGTCGTCTGCGGGGGCAGGTGGCGAGGAGCTTGCGCTGGATGTTGCGCGTGTTTTCACGGTACAGCCAATGGCCAAGCGAGGACTCAAGATAGTGGACTTTGCCGTGGACAAAAATCTGCTCTTTTCGTCCTGGCGTTCTTTGGATGGCGACGAAGTGTATATTCACCCGAACCCGATGGCTCTCACAGGACCAAAGCGCATTCAGGGCCAGCTTGTAAGCAGCCTTGATGTACAGATGCAGAAATACGAGATTGAGGACAGTGAGTGGCTGTTCGACTTAAAGGAGGAAGGCGTTCTGTCTCTCATCGATGACTTTTTCGCCGACCGGATACTTCTACCAGGTCGCTTCTCGCGACAGAGTCTGTCCAATGCTCTCGTAGAAGCACAAAGCAGCTCTCTTGGCGGCTTCGGCACTCAATCCCCGTTTGCACAACGGTTGCCTAAGTACAAGGACATATTAGTTCGCCTCGTGTCAAGTCGATGTGTGGATACAGTCGGCTCTGCTGCGGCCCGTACCGCTACATCGCCAGGTGTGCTGCGCATTGGCGTATGGAAAGAGCTTATTGCGTTGTGCACGAAGCATTGGCGTTGCGAGAACGTGCCGATAGGATTTGTGACGACAATTAACTCAAGTCTTCCTGGTGCACCTGTGCTGCTGCGCCGCAACCGCGTATCACTGCTGTTCCCGTCCGCTCCATCGATTGCTTCTGCTTTTGTCCCGAAAGCATCGTCTGGATCGACTAGTGGCGAATGCGTTGCTGACCTGGTCTCTGAAATTCTTCCGATTTTTGACGCGTTCCCAAGCCAGAGTTTTCAGTCTTTCATTCATCGTGAGGTAGCAGATGTGGCCTCCGATTGGAAAGTAGAGTCATTTGTGGCGCTAGCACGCCACTGTGTGCGCCTAGGTCTGAATCCAGATTTTGTTGCGAGTACTTCTGTCACTGGGAAGACTGTCAGTGCTGAGCTAATACTCACGCGCTCTATCTTGCGCCTGAGCAAACTACTAGGAGGAGATACTGCCTTCCAAGTCAGTGTATTCCACGACCTAGTGGAGCATCTATTCCCTTTTGAGCTTTGGTGTGGCTCAGGGACGTACAAGCCCTCATCTCCGCTGAAGAGTGAAATACCCACTGATAATGATGAAGATGTGGTCACCGACAAAGAAGATTATGTGATGTCAGACGTTGGAGCATCTACTGATTACTGCTCGCCGACCCGCCGCGCCTTTTTGCTGGAAACGAAATATGCTTTGCATTTGACCAGGTCGCCTCGCGGACTATCGATGAAATGTGCAACCAGTCGCTACGCGTGGTCCTCTTCCTTTCGTATCTGGTGGACACGAGACCGGCTTTCTTAAGCTCATCGACGCTGGGTAAAATCGTGCGAGTTTACTTGCCGAAATCTATCACGGTGTATCAGCGTTGGCAGCTGAGTAGGTGGATTGCCAATCAGGGCATTGCGCAACTCGTCGCAGAGGTGGATCCTGCTATTTCCTCGTCGGCGACGCTCATGCCACCACTTTTGCAGCTGTTCGTGCTGGACGTGAATAAAAGACTCAATCGCTCGAACAACTTTACAAGGGCACTTTCAGTGCTACAGCTTGCTAGTGTTGACAACAATGTACGCAGCGAGGAAGCACACGGCGTCCTGGCTACATTTACGCGTGAAATCCTTCAATACGTATCACAGCCCAACGAACCGCTAGTGCGTTTCCTGCAGAAGCGAAAACAATTTCGGCTGTTGCGTGCTATGTTCTGCTGCAATCTGAGCGACATTAGTCTGCATGGATCCGGCAAGGAAGAGGCCTCTGACTCACAGCATAGTGAACAAGCGCACCAGTATGTGCGTTCAATTGGCGAGTGTTTAGCTTGCGAAGGACAGGAGGCTGCTGCACGTTCTCATGACGACGAGGACGCACGCGAACATGCGCGCTGGTGCTACCAGCAAGCCATTCGCTGCTTCAGTATTTGCTTGTCGAACTTCTTTACAGAACGGCGACACAGTCAGTCGGAGAAAGATCTGGAACATTTTATCTACGAAGTGGTGGGCTTACTAAAGGAGACAGTGCCACGCGGTTTCTTCGACCAGCTGCTAGGCTTTCTCTGGACCGTGGTTACTCAAGCGCTGGGCCACTTGACTCGACACGACGGCGGTGAGCATAGTTTTGCGCTGCAGTCTTTTATTTGGGTGAACGTGTTCAAGTACTCCGTGGAAGAGCGACTTTTCCGTGATGCACACCTCGCGCTCATGCACACAGCGGATCTTTCTGCAGCAATGAGCGGCTCTGACAACGCTGTTGATGCTGAAAACACAGCCAGCGAGTGTGTGAACTACCTGGTGAAGGAGTTGAATCGCTACGGTCACCTTGACCTTATCTGTGAACTGCAGTGGGGGCGCTTGAACCACATGTGGAAAAGTATATTCTCTGGCAGGCAGCTAACGGTGCCGTCGTCCACGGCGACGGCCTTGATACAGGCGTTATCCGTTACTACAATTTGCTGTTTGCCTTCTACATGCGGAAACAGCAGCCTGCCAACGCGGCGTCTTCGCTGTATGCGTTAGCCTTGAGACTACGGCTCGCTCTATCCACATCTAAGGCAGCTCTCGAGGCACAGCGCAATGCTTTGAATGCTGCCTGTAATGCGCTGCGAGCGCTTCCTGCTGAGAATCGCTGGGTTGTGCGGAAATTGCACACAGAGGAGTTATCGCAACCTTCGGTGAGTGGTTCCAGTCGTAGCGCCTCACCCCCGTCTCTGAGCGTGGTTACACTGGAAGACATTCGCCGCGAGTTGGCAGTGTTGGATGGCAAGCTGCATTTGATGGCACTTGGCCGCTCGGAGAGTGTTCTATTAAGCACGATGGATGGCGACGAGGTCGTTGCACTGCTGGTGGATGCCGTACACAGCAGCAGTCGCAACGCGGGGAGTACAACACTAGTTGAGCGACGACGAGCAGACATTTTCGCTATCGAGTTGGCGGCGGACATTGCAGGCAGAATTTCGACAGCAAGTTTGTTGGGCCTTACAAAGTCCCTGGCTCGCTACTGCGTAGCTATTGAGCACCCTGCTGCATCCTCAATCTCGCGCGCTGACAGCGATCTGCTATGGGAACTGCTCAATATGCTACTGGACAATGTGGCATCATTGGAGCTGTACGAAGTTGCTGCTGAGACCGTGCTGGACTTTTGGCAGCAACACGGTCGCAAGCTCGCGTTGCCCAAGTGGCTGTATGAGCGGTTGGCTAAACGTTCTTCAGGTAACCCAGCCTTGCTTCTCAGATTGTACCTGAAGCACGGACTGTTGTTTGAGGCTTTGCAGCTTGTCGAGGATATTCTGCCAGACGCTGCTAGTATGCGTGGAGGGAGTTCAGCGGCGTCTCCGTTCGGCTTTCAATCCCAGATACAACCGAACTCTACACCAGACCTTCCGTGGATTCCATACAACCTCGTTGACGCGCTGCTGGATTCAACAGCAGCTGTGCTGAATCAAGGAAACGGCAGTGGTGATGTCTCCTCTTCTGCTATGACTAAACTACGTGAACGAGACCACCGCCTCCGCGAGCAGCTGACACGCTATTTCCACGACGTTAGTGCACTGCAGCAGGCACAGGAAGCTGCAAACCTCGCTCGCAGCAGCCTTACCACAGATACCAGCTTCTTGTAGACGAGTGAGTCGCCTTAATCTCATTCTTGGAAGACTTTGCCGTACTTGATTCAATGTCATAAGACTCTGGAGCATGACGCTTGAAACTCTATGTAATTTGATTAGAAATGTCTCGATATCTTCAAACTGCGTTAGCAGTTTGTAAATGCTGAGTCACAGCATCTGTACAACCATGTTGCAATTCCTTTCAAAGCCCGCAAAGGAGGGGAAGACTGCGGAGACCTGCAGCAAAGACCGATCCAAGGAAATACCAGCTCGGGTGGCACTACCATGCATGGTCATGTTGGCGAAGGGGAAGGGTCGTTTAGTCGTTTTTAGTCCTCAAGTTACTCGGAGTTGGCAAATTGAGAAGCATGAAGACGTATTACTTGAAGTACAAAGAAGTTCGCAAGAGCGAAAGAAGTCCAGAGCGGGTAGAATCAGTCTGTGCCACTAAAACAATAATGCGTGGCTTGGTGAACCTACTCAGGCCAGAAGCGAGACGCCACGGTCAAGTCACTGTTAGTGCAGCTGCAGATCGACAGTACGTGCACTGGATGAACGCACAGGATGAACGGCTGTGCCCGCTAGGCACACACCGCACTGTGAACAGAACGGTTAATGCGGAGGCGACAACGTCATCTTCTGTCACAAGTATCGCCACTGGTAACAACAGCTTCAATAATCCCCTGCAGCTGCCCCTGAAAGCAACGCCCACTTACTCGTCTTTCGACGACCGAGCGCGTAAATTACACACAGTAGAGCTATCTCAAGCTCCGGTGAGAGTTTCCAAATTAGCGCACCATGGTGCACATCTCCGCCGAGATTATTTCTGATGTGATTCCGATTCCGATTCAACGGACTACAAATTAGCGACGTGGATGCTGCATCCACGTCGCTAGCATCAAATTGGATGGTCCAATGCAGGGGTGAATTGGAGCAAGGGTGATCAATGATGCTGGTAGTGGCACTTATTGATAAAAATCTATAAGTGACCAATCCTCACGGGGGACAGTGCCATTGGCAATAGGTTCCTGAGACCTAGCAAGGTTGTCGAGGAAGAGGATTCGGACGACAATATCCCTCAAGATTCAGACGATGAAGAGAAAATGATACCGAATGTTGGAGGGCTCAACGGAAAAGTAGTTAGCACTACTGCGAAAGACATCTCAGTTGACCGAATTGATGCATATCGCCGCCAAACAATGGCCAAATAATGTGTCGTTCAAGAAGATAAAAGTCAATCAGCACCAGTATTATCGACTTTACTCTGATGTTAGCAACCTTGTATCATCATACTAAAACTCGGTCGTGGCAGCCCTTTCGGCAAGGGCTTTTGACGTGTCATTTTCGAAAAATAGTCAACAACCTCACTACACTCGCTTAATCTCAATCTCAGAACATGTTGCCGTGCTTGTTTCACGAAGACGTATCTTCGATCAACAACAGCAAAAGAAGAAATCATGACATGAACGCTCTAAATTGTATGATGCACTCGCCTTTCCTTCATCGTCTACGCTAGCTAGCTTCTCGGAGTTACGATCGCCGCGATTTCTTCGCTTTTTTCCCTTTGCGTCCTTGCCCGGTTGCGCCTGTTTGGCCATCGCGTCTTGCACAATCCTGTCGTAATCATCTGCGCTGGCAAACATCGATTTACGCTTGGACCCAGCCTTGGGTGGTGTTTGCTTCTTCCTCTTCGCGTCCAGCTCTTCTAGCTCCTCCTGAAGAACCTCGTCGCCGTCATCCATACCTCCCATGACGGAAAAATCAAAGGCATCCTCATCATCTCCGTCGTCTTCCTCCACCTCATCGTCGTCGTTTTCATCTTCGGCATCGTTGCTGCCATCGCTATCGGCATCGGACATATCGCCAGCAGCTTCGAACTCTGCCACATCATCATCACCCCTTCTAGCATGGGCTCTCCTTCCACTTCGTCGTCAGAGTCGCTCCAGCCAGCTGTGTCAGGGTCTTCATCATCCATGTTGCCATCTTTCATGATCCCTTCTGCCAGCTCCTGTGCGTACGCCTCGAGCTCTTCGTCGTCTTCGGCACCCTCCATGTCGGAGAACGCGTCATCATCGTGCTCATTCTTCGACTTCTTTTGACGGCGGCTTCCTGGGTGCGCGGCATCACGTGAAGCACGCTCCTTGAAGAACTTATAGAAGAATTGATCACTTGCGTCCACGTTGGCCTCGCTCTCCTGCAGCACGGCCTCTGTGTTAATTGGCGCGAACGTCCAATTCTTCGCCTTGGTAGCACTATTGCTGTCTTCAGCCACCTTATGACGAGGCTTCTTGTTCACGAACTTCTCGAAGAAAGCATGCAGCGTAAAGTCCACCAGTGGGTCACCAGAGTACTGAATGCCAGTGTCCTTGCTCTCTAGTAGCTGTCGTGCGAACATTTGCACCGATGGGTGATAGTGGTGGGCCAGCGTATTAATTTCCCAAGCACACGATGTCTCGGCACCCGCGAACAACGGATTACGCTTTGTAGCGTCGTATCCACCTTCTTCATGTGCCTTCTTCGCACCCTGTTTGTTGCTCGGCTCATCGTCAAAGCTCACGACAGCTGCTTCCTTGGACTTCTTCGCCTTCTTTTCGGGTTCCTCGCTACCAAACATTTGCGCCAGAATTTTTTGCGAACGCTCAGCATCTGTGAGACCGTCGTCCAGACTTTTGATCCAGCCTCTTCCTGAGTAGTACCATCATCATCTTCATCGTCGTCCTCCTTCTCCAACTCAAAGGCAGGGGACCCTTCCGTCTTGGCGTCTTCGAAGTGTTCATCACCAGCGGCGTTACCACCGGCAGTACCAACCTCCGGTTGGTCAAATAGCGTACGCAGTTGGGGCTTTACCTTCAGCAGCTCGGACAACAAAAAAGAGCACAGCGCACACGAAGGCAGGAGGCATGACACTGGCTAGCTGCATTAAGCGCTTGGCAAATGCCCCAGCTCGGGCCGGCGATACATCCGCCTTCATGGCGCGGAAAATCAAATTGAGGAACAGCGTGTGCTTCGAAGTCTCGCGCACCTTGGGGTCCACGAGTTTTCCATACAGCGCAGTGTAGAACCGATCGGAAACGGAATTGGTGCTGCTCATGACCTGGAACAACAACATTAGTGCCTGCACACTGGTGCTGTGGTGTGCACGGTGCACCACCTGGAAGAGCGAGTCGATCTCCTCTGTGAAGTTGGCTGAAGTGGCATTTGCGTACGGGAACGCTCGGTTCACACCGACCAACAACGCACTCAACAATTTTCTGTCCATAGCTTCCTCCGTGGCAGAAAGTGCAGCTTTCTTTTTGCTCTTCTTGCTAGACTTGCCAGACTTGGCAGACTTTTCATCCTTCTTGGATTTCTCCTGAGCTTCCTTGTGGCTGTGCACTTCCTTGGAGAACAGACCAAAGTACACGGAAATGAGATGGCCAGCCAAATCGGCATCGACACCATCGCCCTCCAGATAGATCTGGTTAAGAAATAGCACAGCATTGTACTTGGCCCGGTCCGATACCTTGGGGCGGGTCAGCAGTCGCTCCACTTCGTCCACTACCACACGCTTCATCGCTGGGTGTTCACGCAGCAAATCCTGCAACATACGATGCAAATATGCAGCAATTTTTCGGTCCGGATCACCAAGTTTGTTGACCAGCATAGCAAGCAGTACCGCCTCCTGCTCTGGTTTGGCACGCAGCAGCGCATTCGCAGCACGCAGACATGCACGCTTGTGGCTGTCCACAGCATCGTCCATACCTGACGCCAGTACACCCGTGAGCTGTGCGTACGCCGTCTTCAAACAGTGCTCAAAGAACCAGAGCACCAAGTGTGCCGGCGAGTCCTTGGCCTGTTCCAGCGGATGCTGATGGAAGAACCGGAGCTTGGCATTATCCGGCAGCAGGTTGTTCAGGAAAAGATCCTTGAGGGAGTCCACAGCCATAAGACTCTCACGGCGAGCCTTTTTACTGGCCATCGAGATGAGTTGGCCCAATTTCAGCAAAGAATGTAACGGCGAACCCTGCGACGTGAGCGTCAAAGCCGCCACTCGATCTGCCAATGTACCAGACTTCATCATCGTAGCCAGGTACTTGTCATCACTGGACATCTTGCTGCTCTTTTGGGTCTCGAAACGTGTCACTTCAGCCTCCAGGAGCTGTTGCGCCTGCTTTTAAGGGTCAGAACCAACTCATCTGAGGCCTTGAGAGACTCTACACCACTCTGGTTCTTGTTCTTGAGTCTTGGCTTGAGTTTCGGCTCTGCATCGTACCAGGCGACGCCCTGTTCAGTCAGTAAAGTCACGATTTGTGACATATTGCTCTGTGCAGGGCCTTGATTGGTCTTTTCAGAAGGTTTCGTAGCGTATTTGGCCACATTCTTCTGTCCAGAGATAGATTGGGATGTATTCTTTGTGGTCATGTCTTTCTTCCCAGCCTTGGAGCCCTGTATAGCGCCCTTTGCGTCGCCGCGCGTCTTGCTCTTCTTGGTGATAGGCGCCATGTTGCTGACTGCAGTAATTGGTGGCCGCCGGGTATTTATCAAAACACGGTAGGAATAGACTACGTTTTACACCGTATTTTGTTTATAAAAATAAGAGAAGTAAATGAGTACATATTTGGGTGCAAGATACAATTTTGAAAAGCGCGGAAAGAAATCATTTCTTACGTATTAAGTAGGGGCTTTGATAATGAATGGATCGATATTTAGTACAACTTGAAATGATCAACATTTAGTAGTACGTGAAACTATCAATACTTAGTACTACTTGAAACTATCAATACTTAGTACTACTTGAAACGATCAATATCTAGTACTACGAAGTATCGACTGCTTTAAAAGACTGACTTGCATGGAGTGAGACGACTGCGTCAGTCGCCGATGCTGTCGGCACCATCTCTGGGGCTGCAGTCTCTTCAACATCCGTAACTCCCAATCCCACATCGTCTTCCGCCTCTACTTCTGCAATTCCGACCCCCAATGCCTTCGTGACGCTGACGTACACGCCTCCAACACCCATCAGTTTGTCATCTGCGACTCAATTCAGCGCTGCGGCCTTTGAAGCTGCAATTCCCAATCCGCCAGCTATGTCCGTCTCAACTGCTGCTGCTACAAAAGAAGAAGACTACAGTGACGAAAAGTTTGACGAGTGGGCCAAGTGGAACTGCAAACAGATCCGCACTAAAACCCGCAACTTCATAGGCACAACAGAGATGACACAGGCAGCGTTCCTTAAATTGTGCAACACCAATCCCAATTCGTTCTACAGGTTCATGAACTTCAAAGGTCCGTACTCAAATTCGGACAACCAAACGTACGACGGTGCGGCTACTTTCTTCTGTCGACGTGAACGCGACGATAAAAAGAAGAAAGCGACTATGAAGGTATCAGACAAGAAGCGCAAAGCTACGGGACAACGCACTGAAGTCCAAGGATGGAATCAAGCTTCTCAAGCGAGTCGCTGAGGTGCAACTGGAAGGTATGGACGAGAACGGAGACGTGCCAATGTGCGACAACTACGATAGCATCTGCAAGAAAATTCAGTTTTTCTTGGCGAGAAGTTGACGACGCAAGCAGCTTTCTTGCGTACTCTGGGCAATACCAACACCAATAGTCTGCGCAGCTTCATGAACCTCAAGCATAGCGCTGGATCTGGCGCGTCGAACGTTGTGTATCGCAAGGCCTACGTCTTGTTCGAGAAAAACGCATCTTGGAAGGCAAGAAAAAGACCAAAAGCGTCAGGACCACGAGGCCAAGCAAGGCTCGAAGGGTTCTCGCTACGCCATGACAGCGGGGTGCGCTGGGTGTTTGTGGGGAAAGGTTTCTAGTCACTGTTACGCTATTGCAGTGTGCAATGCATGAATGCATTCAATCATCAAAGTAGAACACACTCGTCGGAATTACTCGTGGTTGGGGATTTGAGGCGCCAATGCTGTCCTGCAGCACGAAGCTCTAGGAGCTGAGCTCGACAGCAAAGGGAAGGTGCGACCATACTCCACGACAACAAATGAGGCCAGCACCCAACATGGTAATAGCATGCATGTAAGGATGTCAAAGGAGGAACAAGCATATTATTATATTCTCATTTGTCTCCATCTCTCGTTGCTCGCTATTGCTCCGTGTCCTTTTAGATGCAAGGCAAAGCAACGAAGGTAAGAAACTAATGAATGATTGCCGTTTTAGTTCTTGAGCGCGATCTCGTACGTCTGCTCAGCAATGCTGCGCTCCTCGTCTGTGTTGACCACCAACACCTTAGTCTTGCCCGCTTGGATCTCCATGGGGCCAGAGCCCATCATCGACACGGCGTTCTTAGCCTCGTCCAACTCAATGCCCAGGAAGCCCAGGTTGCGACACACACGCTCACGAATCATAGCTGAACTTTCACCAATGCCAGCCGTGAAGATCAGCGCGTCCAGGTCACCTCCAAGCTCCAGTACGTAAGCACCCAGGTACTTGCGAACGCGGTGAGCAAACACGTCCAGCGCCAGGGAGGCAGCCGGGTCGTTACCAGCACGTACACGGTCCTGAATCACACGGATATCACTCTCATCACAGATGCCCAACAGACCGCTCTTCTTGTTCAGCATGGTGTCCACCTCCTGGATGGTCATGTTGAGCTCCTTGCACAGGAAGGCGTGCAGGGCCGGGTCGACGTCACCACAACGCGTGCCCATGACAAGACCCTCCAGAGGGGTCATACCCATGCTCGTGTCAATGCAGCATCCCTTATTGATGGCAGCAATGCTGGAGCCGTTGCCCAAGTGGCAGGTCACAAAGTTGCACTGGTCCACAGGTTTGCCAAGGATCTTGGCAGCCTTGTTGGCCACAAACTGGTGGCTAGTACCGTGGAAACCGTAGCGACGCACGCCAAAGTCCTCATAGAGCTTGTGCGGGATGCCGTACGTGAAGGCCTTAGGCGGCATGGTGGCGTGGTAGGCCGTGTCGAAGACGACAACCTGTGGGCAGGGGCCGAAGACCTCCGTGGCCACCTCAATACCCAGCAGATTGCCAGGGTTGTGCAGCGGGGCCAACTTGATATTGGCCTTGATGGCTTCCTCCACCTGATTGTCTACTAGTGTGGCCTTGGAGAAGGCTTCACCGCCGTGAACAACACGGTGGCCAACCGCCTTGATACCCTCAAGGTCCGAGCCGAAGAACTTGCCCACGGCGGTCTCCAGGGCCGTGCGGTGGGTGTCCAGAGGCAGTTCAATCTGTTCCTTCTTGCCTGTGGCCAGAGTCTTGTGGGTGATGCGTCCGTTCTTGTTGCTGGGCGTCGAGAGCTCCACGAGGCCCGTGAAGACTGCGTTGCCTACACCTTCCGACTCCAAGTCAAATAGGGAGTATTTGAGGGAGGAACTTCCTGCGTTGATGACGAGTAAGTGTGAGTCGACCAAAGACGATGATAATGCCCTATTTGCGACTCGTTTGAGTGGCAGTTTGGTTAGTGTGTTGAAGGAGTGCATCATACTGCAGATACGCTATGACGGAAGAGGAGACTTGTGCACTTGTGAGGGAAAATATCGGAATGACGCACTTCAGTTGTTGGATGGAATTTGGATTGAGTGACAAAAAGAGACTATAATTGCACTTTGAATACTAGCTTTGGGAGGAACTGGACAGGAGTTAGTGCCCCGGAATAGCCGTAGCGAAGGAAATGCAAGCTTTACACATTGAACAACAACACATTGAAGCAGGTGGTCCTGATAGTTGAACGCGGTGGGGCTCGCTTCACGACGCTCGCATTGCGTGTGCGCCGATTTTGGCCTGAAAATCGGAAAAGACGCAAGGTGGCGATTTCACTTGAAAAATGTATTGGCATGTAAGATTTGACATATCAGATGGAGGCAAAAGACGCTGCAAATCGGCGATTAGATAGGATTTTGTAAGTAGACCGGCGGACATGTGTCACCCTTTTCTATTTGTTACAGCAGACAATCTGCATTTTCACTTGCTTTCACTATGGCAGTTTTGCTACGGCGAACACGAACGTCAGCAGAATGCCACGCACTCATCTCACCGGGACAGCTCATGGCCATGCACAGACTCAATTGCCGACGACGGAGCAGCGGCATCAGTCAACAAATCGTCAAAGACGGACACTCCAGATTTGACTGGAGATCCATCGTCGACGCGGCGCAGTGTGGCAACTTCGTCTTGGCTCTTGCCACTCGAGGATGGGGGATATCTCACGTATTTCTGCTTGGAGAGCACGTCCCAATTGATCTCCGGCTCAGGTTCGCGCCGTTTCGTCTTGAGGTCAATTGGCGAGCCTGCTGCGTGCTTCAATTGGCGAACCAGACTCAGGATTTCCTGTGTCGACTTCATCCTCTGAATTGCTGCTCGAGGTGTGGTACGCTGCGAGGCAAAGTCGTCCATGGAGTCAATGGACGTGAATGAGGCCGAATCCCACATCTCGTGTGCACCCAACGTCGCCTCGTCCGTGGCCAGCGTTGTCTCGTCCGTGAACGCTGCCTTGTGGTCAAGTGAGGTACGCGATGAACCAAGCAGAACTCGTGCCAGTGCCCTGCTTTTGCCGTTCGCGCGGCGGATGCTGCTGCTATCGCTCCGAACACTGCTGCTCCGGCTGGCACTGAGCTCGTGTCGGCCGTCAAAAACACTGCAGGTCAAACCTAGACCCTGGTCGGAATGACAAGACTCGCATCGCTGACTTGACGACAAGGACGGCGTGTCCTCAAACTTTTGTCCAGCAGCTTCTCCAGCGCTCGACACCGACGGGTAAGCTCTTCGATTTGTGTCTGGCTGTTATTATCATCTTGGAGCTGTTTTGGTGTAGCAGATTCTTCTCTAGTTGGAGGCTCCGTTTGTGTGTCAATGGTGCAAACCGTCAGCGCCTCTGTTTGCGTTTCAATGGCGCAAACACTGGGCGGCTTCACGTTCTTGGCCTGCTCAAGCTGTGTAGTCACTTGTGCGAGCTTCAGATCGTACTCAGATCGAAGAGCATTGGTGTTTTCCGCGTGACACTTTTCCTGAGCAGCAATCTTCTCCCTCATGTCTTCGTGTAGAGTTTTCATTTCATCCTTCTCCTCGCGGAGTTTCCTGATGGTATCCCGAAACCTAGTAGAGTCATTTTCATAGCGTTGACATGCGTGTTCGTACTACCAACCAATGAAGCACACAAGCACAGCCGTTAGTTAGTTATCTCGTGATCTACAAACTCGCAATTTTCCTCTGCATCAATAAAACGCACTTGTTCTTTTACCGTCGACAATTGGAACTCCAATGCTTCTCGATCAAGTTGTTTGCGGTGTTTAGCCTCTGCTGCTGTTTGTTTCCACAGCTCTGTCGCGTTCTTCGCGGCGCGTAGTTCTTCCTCAAGTTTCGCCTCTTTCTTCTTATACCTGCCTCGAACAAGTTTCAACTCTGCAAGTGACTCGTCCACCACTTGCTGCAACCGTTCGTCATGATATGCTTGCACCTGCAGCACCGCGTGGTCACAACTTGCCGTTTTCGCTCTTCCACAGTTTTCTTCCACTTGTCCTGGAAGTCACTTAACTGTCGTCTTACAGCTTGCAATTCCGAGCTGATTTCAGTCTGCTGTACTAACAGTTCACTCTCCACTTCTTCTTTTTTTCTCTGTGTTAATAGGCGACAGAAGCTTCTCCTCTGCCGGTCGTGGGGAGGTACAAGGGGCCGGCTGGAACCACTTGGCGCTGACGCTTCGACTGCTACGGACGCTTGGAACGCCAACAGAAGTCTCCTCCAGTCGACGCTTCGTGTACAATGAGTGAATGTCCCTCAGATCTCGTTGTTTCTCGTCTGAAAAGCCCCCTCGAGCCCTCTGAAGTTTATAAACTCGCTGATGCTCGGTGCTTGCCACGCTACTGGCCGTGTCTAGACTCACATCCACTTTCACATCGCTCCAGTCGCCGTCGAAGTTACTGGATGGAGCTTCACTGTATTCCTCCCAGTTTGGTAGCGTCCAGGAATCCCCTACATCGCCTCTAGCGTCGTCGATACTTGGCCCCATAGACGCCATACGTCGCTTGGAATTTGAATTCTGAACTTGAAAACCCCAAAACTGGAATTTTATCCAATAAAAGTGGAGAAAATGGACTTCAACATGTTGAAGTGAGAGAGCAACAACTGAGTTCAAGTTCGATACCTTATTAATGTGCCAGTGTACTTCCTATTTCCAATAAACGACAAATTAACCATTACAGTGGCGTTGAATAGTAAAAAGTATATCAGTTGTCGAAGGACGAGTAGGTGGACGCTGTTTTCAGTCGCTTTCGGCGGGCAGCTGTAGGGGTGATATTGATGAAACTGTTGCTGCTTCCACTCGTGCCAGAAGATGGCGTCGTCGTCTCCGCATTGACCGCTCCGTTCACAGTGCGGTGTGTGCCTGGCGGACACAGCCGTTCGTCCTGTGCGTCCATCCAGTGCACATCCTCGTCGATCTGCAGCTGAACCAACAGCGACTTCACCGTCGCCAGTACTGTGGCATCTCGCCACTGCATACGTTTCTTGCCTGGTCGTTCCTCACCCACCTGCACCTCGTCGTTCACTCGAAACCGCCGCCAATCCCGCACTTTGTATGCAATGGCATTAACCGCGGAGACGTGCGTGCCAGCCACTCGTCCCACTTGGCGCTCCAACCACGGTAGTGCACCTTGGCTCGAGCGTCCGCTAGGTCGACGATTCGAGCCTCGTACCATTTACTGTCCGTGTCCAAGGCATCCACCAATTGTCCCATCTTGAGATCATTACGCCATTGATCCATAGCAACTGCCGATAGGTCAGTCGTACGTTCAGGTGAAGATGGAGGCGACGTGGGAGCGGAGCCTGAGCCTGAAACTGCAGCTGTGACGTGGCTGTGACCCACTCGCTCCTCCAGACCTGCAGGATACACGTCCACCGTCAGTCTGCGACCCATTGTCACCACCTCTCGACGTATTTCCCAGTCGAACCCGAACTCCAGAGCCAACGCTCGCCACACTCTCTCACTCACTAGACGGTAGTCCACGTCCTCCATCAGTCCTGGCTGAAGGAGCGACCGACTGCAGCAGCGACAGCTGCGAGAAGCATCCACGATGTCCGAATTGCAGATGCGAAAGTCGGAAGAAGACTCCCCACGCCCCACCACGCGCTGCCACCAGCCAGTGGACACGACGAACCACGCATCACCAAGTTGGTAGTTGCGTGTCATTTTTGTTTGATAAGATTTTAGAATGTAAAGTTTACACCGTAAACTAAACTAAAGGTAAACTAAGGTGTACAGTTTACAAAAGTCAAGTGAAAGGGTAAACCATCCGTTGCTGTTGTAGCATTTTACACAGACATATGTTTTTCCTTGACTAAATATTTGATCGCTTCAATTTGAGTGGTCAACGAGGCTTGACATATGATACTATTACATACCAAGAGCTATTGAACCCTTTACACTTGTACCAAATTCACGAGCACACGTTTGCTAAAATATGATGACGGCATCGAACGATCTCGTCATCACTTAGTGCAAAAATCCCCAGGATTCAAACAATGGATAGGAACAACAACAGCGCTTCCACCACTCCAAGCCCATTCACGAATTCTCCTTCACACCCAGATGTCAGCCCACTTCGCTAGCCAAAGTACCTGGTACGACCAATTCGAGACCACGAGATTGAATTTCGATGATAATGTCATCAAACCCGTACTTCCGCGTGATCGAGTTCGTGGCTACAATTCCAACAGTAACGCGGATTTATCGAGAATGAGTCAGCGCCCAAGAACTACCTTATCCGAGCAAACTATTGAGAGTAACCTGACAGGGTTGAGCAATACCGATGGAGTTACCTCCAAGAAGAAGGCACGGCGCCTGCTTTCGAATTGGCTCGCTAGTGGATTGTGCACAAAGGAAGAAACGGCAGTGATCATTGCAATTAAGAAGAAATCCAGACGCGAACAACTTCGCATCGGCCAAGCTCGCTACCGACAAAAACACCGCAAAATTGAACAACAAGAGCAACAAAACGTGCAACGACTCAGAGAAGAGATCCAGATGCTGAAACTGAAACATGAAAGCATTCGATGTCAAAGCGTAACAACTCCAAGCCCATGGAACATCGTGAGTAAAGTGTTCCACCTGATAGAAACTTGTTTCCGGTCTCCTTCGTGTGTGACCAGTGTTGAAGAGATGAAGAAGAGCATTGATATACGAAGGAGCTTAAGGTACCTAACGTCTGTCATAACGTCTGATGTGGCAATGGGCGAGTTGCACGGATTCGATCCGCTACTGGCGCAGGTGCGATGCTATCCACTGTATTTCGGACATCCAAACCTTGAGCTCAACCAAGTAGAGATGGTCGCCCCCAGTATCATGAGCGCCACTGCGACACTTAGCCTCACAATCAACGAGCTTACACTGGAACGCGTTTTCCCACACCTGAAGAAGTTAAATACTTCCTATGGCGGAATTGAGCACAAGTCGTTGTGTAGACGACTTGTGGGTCAGCGTTTGAATTGCAGTTGCACGATGACATTCCTTTTCAACGAGGAAAACCAACACTTGGAGCGCCTAGAGGTCAGTATGGGTTTGCTGCCGTCTTTGGTTCAGGCGCTGGGGGATATGGAGGTGGGATTGTTCGTGTACGAAGGGGCTTTGGTCTCGTCAGAATGTACATGGGAAGTTTAGCAGACTACCAGGGTGCGTTCCATCCAACTTCTTAAGGGGATCCTCCAGTTTCGTCGGCGTAGCGTATCCCCACGAAGGTAGGTCTACAAATCCTTGCTAGCAGCCTGTGAATGACGTGCGTACGATAATACACATGTACTTGAAGTAACATTTCACGTCAGTATAACGTACAGCAAGAAGCTGCCAGCACTTTGCCAAATATATCTTGGCATTTATTACCGTTGCTGAAGTAGAAGTAGAAGTTGAAGTTGAGATTTGACCTGACAGATCAGCGCGTATTAATGGGCAGTCGCAGCAACGCCAGCAGTGCTGTATGCATAACGCACTTGCCGTGCAGGACGAGCAATCTCATCACCGGAACAACATCTCGACCTTAAAAATTCTGCACGCGCGTGAGTTCAACGATGTCCGTTGCGCATGCGACTATGAGTGCCAAACCTACGTAGTACAAGTTAGCTTGGTGACCACTCAAGAGCCTCCAAAAGCCCATGGGAGACGGCGTTACGATGTTCGACATCAAATACTACATGGTGAACGACGAGCTGCAGGACGTCGCTGGTGGTGGACGAGCTGCAGGATGTCGCTGGTGGTGGACACGCTGCTCAGAATCAAGCGCAAACTCAAATCAGGTATCCATGTTGAAAACGAACAAAATGTGGACCGTCAGCAACAGGGATGGCACAAACATCTTCATATGATGTCGTCTGCATTAGCTACTACATGCTGGTTTGCGATAAACATCGGAGTCACACGCGTTGTCTCAAGTAGTAGCGAGCAAAAATCCATTGGATTGCAAAAGTGCGGGTCCTGTTCACGCTAAATAGTGGTCAAGTCTACTGCCTCGAGCAGTAGTTTCTACAACCAACAACTTGGGTCTCTAAAACCTACAATAAAAATAATAAACGTCTTGCTCCGATTCACTGCGCCAAGGCAGCGACGGCGCTGTGTCGATCTGTGAAGGCGAAAGAGAAGCGTCGACTGAGTCCGACACTGACGTTGACGCTCATACTGCCACGTCGTTTCTTAGTGAACTGTTGGTCGTGTCGCTGTGACTCTCTCTGCAGTGAGATGCTGCGTGAGAAGTCTGCTCTGTTGTGGGTCTTGGTCTGTGTGTCCACCTCAAAGAAGCTGGAGATGAGAGCCAAGATGGGGCATCCACGTAGTCGGCAGGCCTGCAGCTCCAAAGGCTTGCACAGGTTTAGGCGCATGGCCATTTTGAGGAAGAACGTGTCCAAGTCTTCTGCACGAGCCTCCAGCTTGTGCTGCGTCAACACTAGGTGTTTCTTAGGGAACTTGTCCTGCTCCAAGCCTTCTAAGAAGTGACAGTGTTCGGTGCACTTGGTCTTGACACTGCAGTCTGTGAGGCATTTGGCCAGTTCGAGCCACAGTTCGCGGATCTCGCTGTAGCGTTTGGCCACTTGCCAGCGTGCACGACCGCACGTGACTTGCAGTAGGTAGAGCCACGTTCCATCGGCGGTGAGGCGTAGTTCACCTACGGTGACTTGTAGTGTGGAGAGGTCTGCTGTGGTTTGGGTAGTGGTCACTCCCTTGGTAGTTACCATAGTACTGGGAAGTTGTTTGTCTGTTTGTATGAAGGTTGAATCGACCCGTGAGGTATGGGGGAGATTTGGGAATGACAGTCGCGCCCGCTCGATGGCGCAAGTCGTCGGTACGGTACTGCAACAGTCAGAACAGAAGTCAGAAACGGTCTCCAACGGCTTCCCATTGGTGGAAAAAGAACCACCAACGTATTTTCTGGAGCCATATTGAATTGAACATCCGTGACACCTGGGCGTGGCCATCTGCTGAGCTGTATTGCATGCCGTTGTGGACAAGTCAAGCGGATTGTTATAACTTTTCCTGACGAGAATTCCATCGAAAACAAACGTTTCCATCAAGATCACATTTGGCCATGTTGAAAGCAAATACACCTAAAACAACAACAACAAAAGGATGAACACTAGTTTCATTCGTAGCAACTAGATACTGCTCTATGACGAGTTGTCCCACTCCAATGACACCAAATGGCAGAGACATTAGATCCTGTAGCCATATTCAGGCACAGCATTGGATTGAGCTCTCTGCAGATTTGAGTCCGGAGTCGATAGGCTATCGCTGATGATCTTGGTGAGACCAAGGTGGTGCTGGACAAACGCGCAAAACGTTAGATCTGGCGACAGAATCTACAGAAAGCCAATCTGCCTGACGCTCAGACAGATTGACGGTCAACGAGAGCCACGTGGCGTCTGGCGTAGTAGCATTTATAAAAGATGGTGATTCTACACTTTCTAATTCTACATTCTATGGGGGGATGCCGCGTCGGCTGAAAACAACGCTCCCTATAGCCTTTACCTGGTCTGGGCATCATCACCAAGTTGACCCCAGACATCAGTTGATTGATGCGCAACATTAAGAATACCGTGACTCAAGAAACCATACTGATCAATTCCTCATGGTGTTGTCCACCTGCTGTTCTGTGACTGCGGTGACGCCAAGCAGCACCGCGACCAGTTGGCGATTGCAAAGAAGAATTTCATCTGCAGATGGTATTGCACATGTTCATCTTCTACAAAGCTCGATGGTTTTCTATATAGAAATCCAAGCGCGACTAGTCAGGGATGGACTCGATCTCCTCTGCCCTGCAGGTCACCGACCTCTTTGATGCTCAAGCTGCCGAAGCTCCGATCCATCGCTTGGTATCTGTGCTTAATGCACAAGCCTTGCAGATCCGAAGGCTGCAAGAAAGTATCGAAAAGATGCATGCCACGCAGACCGAAACGATCGCGGATTGCAAAGCTCTACAAGCCACAGTATCACCACTTGGCGGTCGTATCGACAGAGTAGAAGACAACGTCACTACACTGCGCGCATTTCAAACTGCAACTCAACAACAGCTGACGACGATCGAGCGACAGCTTGGTACGAAAGCCGATCACAAGGAGCTTCAGGACGTTGAGATCCGAGCAAAGACGAGCTCAGAACACCTTGGAGAAGACCTTCGCAATGAACTCGCCAGCTTGCAATTGGTGCAATGTCTGCAGACAGAGCAGAACGAGTTGCACGAGAGGATGGAGACTGTCGATCGACGACTCGCTGCAAAGATGGACAAGGTCTGCCTTCATTAATACCGTCGATTGAAGTCGTATTGGCGTTGAAGTTGTAACACTCACTGGTTTGCGGACTTTATGTCATGTAGTCTGAATCTGCTCGGATGGACGGAGTGCTTGTACAAATCCACGGCTTTCGTCCGATGGTCAAAGAACTATCGGCGCAAGTGGTTAATGTGCAGAGGCAGCAGCAAGATATTGAACGCTCTGTCGCTCGGCTCGATTCAGAGAGTGTGGCACATCAAAGTGCACTGGAAAAGCTTCAACAGCATGGAGACGATCTCCAGGGCATGCTCGAAGATGTTGAGGAACGCCATGGTGCAATCATGCCACAATACCAACGAATTGATAGCCATGTGATGCAGTTACAACACACTCTGGAAGAGCTCCAAACTGCGGTGATTACCAGTGAAGCAACGTTACGTACACTTTCTGTTAAACTCCAATCCAGCTCAGGTACCCTCACCACTCAGCTCCAGCAGCAATATCGCCACTTTGAGCGTGCGCTTGCAGAGAAGGCCCCTCGACTCGAGGTCAAAGCGGAATTTGTGGATGTGAACCGTCAAATTGTTACGAAAACCTCCAACGTGGAACACCAAATTCTATCGTCAAGTGTGAATGCACTGCAATCACAGTGCGAGAAGCTGCTTCACCACGTGGAGTTAAGTACTCGCTTTGTAGATTGGTTTGCGCGACGTGGAGAAGCGTACGAACACAACCTTGAGCTTGTCGAAACTCAGCTAGGTCGTCTAGCAAGGACCTCGCATCCTCGAGACCGTGAGCCGTTTGGCGAGCGTGTTCGCTTCCCACGATCCCCTTAACCACCCCATTAAGTTTTGGATCGCATAACGAACTGCTGGAATAACTCTCTGAGTGAAGCGCGCTCCTCAAGCTGTTTTGACCGGGTAGCTGATTTTTTCGCTTGTTTGCTGTGAACAAAAGTTTTCTCTGCTGGTCGTAATGCTTGACTTCCCAATGGACCACCATACCCGCTGCGGGAAGACAGTTTGCCTGCTTTCTGTTGGTCGTCTAATTGCTTATTTAACGCAGCGAGTTCGGCTTGGCGCTTTTGCTGGACTTGTACAGTCACTTGCGAAACTTTCCTATTATGATTCTCAGGTTCAGTAGCGATAGTGCACGCTTCTTGGCTGGTATCGAGGGTGCTTACAGGGACATAGATCGATTCACGCGGAGTAGCAAGGTGATAGCGCGTATTTATCGGGTCAGCCTTTTCGCCCTCGGCTGTGAATTCAGGAGATTGGGTGTCCTCCTGTTTTTGATTATCGTTCTTGCTCAGGAGCATATTATCGCGAAAAGCGGTGACTGAAACCCGTGGAGAACAACCGTCTTTCCTGCTGTTGGGACGATGTGGAGCACGAGTTGGCGGAATTGCCACTGCAGATGGCACACGAATATTAATGAGTGTCCGTCCTGATGACGATCGACCAGACATGCTTTCGTCTTCTTCACGTATTGTTTCAATACCTCCATTCCCTTCTTCGTCAATGGCTGGTGCTACGTGAGGGCGGACACCGTTGTATATAATACGCAGTCGCTCTTGCTCCACATCGTAGAGCAGCTCTGTGTAATCCTTCTTCATTTTTTCGCGATACACACGATCACCAAAGTACACAGTGTCTCCACAGCTTTGCAAGAGCTCGTCCATCACTTTCAAGCAAGCATCTGAAGCCTGGTTGAGCTTGGAGAAGAGCGCGTCACGCTCTTTCTCCTCGCGTAGTCGATGTGTGGACAGTGATCGGAAGTAGCGACGAGGATCACTTGCTAACATCTCGAACTCCCACAATGATATCATCACGCCTTCGCGTAAAACGATGAATTTGTGAGCTTGTTCCCACAACTGCACAGCCAACGGAAATCGATCGTAATAATCAGCGCGAGTGTACTTCAGTACAAGGTCCAGCTTGGCCTTGGGGACTAGGAGCAACTCATTGAGGACGGAATCCATGCGATGTTGGAGATCCGAGCGCAGTGGAAGTGGTGCATGGGTATTTTCCAGTTGTGAGATGGGGGCTACTTCCCGTTGGTGTGACTGTGCTTCACGAGCGCCTGGTCTGCTAGCAGTTGATTTCTCCCCAAAATGTTTCTGGACAAGAACTTGCTGTGCTGCTTCCTTGTCTAGTAATTTGCTGTGCCTTGCCATGGTTGCTGAGGACTGTGAGGTCAGCATGATATTCAAAGCAGACTTGCGTGCACGCGTTAAGGTATCTGCTTGAATATCTTCCGTTTGGTTCTTGGAAGTTGGCATCGGTGAAGCTTCTCCATCCGATTCACTCGTTTCTGGCACGGTGGATTCCTCATTTTTATCGGACAAAATAGTTCCATCGCCCTCTTTGCTGACCTCTTTTCAGTGCTTTCCTGTGCAAGATTGGATGAAGGTGCCACTGCCGAAGTTTTCGCTGGCGATGACAGCGGGGATCAACCTTGGGTGAGATGCTTACAATGGGGTCATTAAAAAGCGAGGAGAATGACGCACTGCGATGACGAATTTGAAGTGAAGATTCTTCTCCAGGAGCGATTTCTGGATTGTCATCTAGTGGCCCATCAACCAGTTGAATTACCGCTACTTCAGCTTCGTCCTCTACCCACCACGTTGCTTCAGAAGTGGTGACAGCAGTATCGCTCGAGTTCCTAGGACTTGATTCTGGGGACAACTGATCAGTAGGAGCATTGGAAACTAGTCGTGCTTGCATGACGGAGCGTCGAGAATTCAATTTCTTGTAGTAATCTCGCAACTGCTGTGCAGCATCGTTAAATGAGTTCGTGGTAGAGACCTCTTGTATCGCGTGGTCCAACGAGCCGCATTTTATTAATTGGTCGGCAACTGCATCCGATTGTGTTGCTTCAGGCTGGTGTGTATTCACATCTTCCAAGCTTTCAGGAAGTGGTGCTTGAGCTAATTCGGAGTAGTAATCGTGCCGTGACCATGACGTTCTGCGGTTAGACGAAGTGGCAGTATTATCCTGCAGAAATATTTCCTCCTCGTCTTCATCGGCTGTTAATGACGATAGTTCTTCCATCGCACTCTGGAACGCAGCAAGTGCAGCAGCCCTCTGCTCAGCCTCGAGTCCAGCACGAAAATCCCGAAGTTTCTCGTCGCGAACCTCGTGCCATCGTGCGACATTGGCTTCCATCGCGGCTGTCGGTGCTGCAGTCGACGGTCGCCGCCCAGAGAGAGTTTCGGAATGTCTGTGCAAGGCGCTTCGCAACGACAGCAGGAGATGAAGTTGGGCGACTTGGCTGTGCGATATTCGTGACCCCACCAAGCGCTGGTGGTAACAACTTCCCACTGAAAAACCTTTGCAGAAGTGCCTCAAAAGTCAACTTAGGCAACGTCAGGGCTTTAGCCCTTCCGGCGAGTGAATTGTCAATGTTTGTGGCCAGCATTCGGCATTTCGAACCATACCGAGCTCACCAAGGCATAATGGACCAGAAACGAGAACACTAGGTCCAGGCATGGGGCTTCCAGTGACTGAAGAGGTCACCTCAACGGTTGACGAAGCCAATGAGCCTTCCAAAACGACGATCAATTCGTTGATTTCAGTATTGTAAGTGCAAAGCGTGTCTCCAGAAGCCAACACTTGCCATCTTGTAGACCTTGCAACTTCGAGTAGCTGTTCAATACTCATTCCTTGTAACAATGGGCTAGCTAACAGTGTTGCCACTAGCACACGCAAATGCTTTGCAGTCTCTTCCTTCGATAACAGCGGTTCACTCCAAAGCGGATAGTTTTCGCGACTTCGATGATACAAGAACGCTGTCACGCGCTCTTGGATAAGTGCCATCGTTTCCTCCGATAATCGTGTGAGGCTACCTGACACCGCTTGAAGCAAGTGAGTGCTCGCCGACATGCTCCCTTGCCACATCTTCGCAAGTATTCTCTCGAGTGCCTGTAGCTTAAAAGTATGAACAGATTTGATCTTCTCCGATCCAGAATTACCGCCAGACTCTGATGCGTGTTGGCCTTCAATCCCGCGACCTACTGGAGCACTGGCTGCTCGGCCAGATAGTGACGCTTCTGGTTCATTTGCGTCGCTGCTTGTGGCACCAGCACTTTTGGCTTGTCGACGAAGCATGGTAGACCGCCTTGACTTTCTCTTGGTGCCTCTAAACTCTGGTTTTGACGTCGCGTACATTCTATGAACTCCACCAAGTCCGCTGTCAGCGTGGTGGATGCAGTCCATTATCGCACTGATTGTCACGTGGCGTCGTAGCTCCATTTTGTATAACGACGCCAAACGCACAGTCTGTGCATCCTCTGGAAGCACACCATTAGCTTGACTACGTCGTACGAATGATCCCACAACGTAGAAAATCTCTTCACCCAGAGCCAAAGCAGTACGCCGCAATCGACGATACGCGCTACGAGCATCAACAAAACCCCGGGAGGCGCTCAAGACAGTTGCACAGTCAGCGTTAGACTCCGACGCTGCAAGCAACAACATTTCGCGGAATTGTTGCGGGAGTTTTCAATTGGTGCATGAGGTGAGCCACGTGCCGCTCAAGTTGTTGGTACCAATAAGCTTTTGTATCCAGGTTTTCAACATGTTTCTTCTCTTCTCCACCTCGATCCTGAAGAAGTCGAGAAACTTTCTCTCGGATATTGGCAGGCATCTCAATTGGTTGTAGTGCATGGTCACATTTACGCTGGTCTCGCACATTTGTGACCATCCAAGCTCCTGCTCCACGGAGAGCACGTTGAAGCGACAAACTCGCGTTTTTTTCAGTGTAGAACTTCATGTCATTGTACACCTCCATCTCCGTATCGTCGATAGTGTCGATTATGTCCATTGCAGCTACAGAAACCTCCATGGAACTTACGCTTTTCGAGTTAGTGGAATTGATGGGACATATGACGGGTGGTTTAAATTAGAAGTTGAAGTTACCTTTATGGGGTCCACATGATAGAATACAGCATAAGTGTTTGTACAGTATTTCGTGAACAGTTTTGAGATCTGGGCGGGACTTCTAGGACCATTTCGCTAATTTCGCTATGCCGTCGCGTGCAATGCACTCCCGCTCCATTGACCGAGACCAGACAATGCCAATATCGTCAGTCTCAGCATCTCCATCCCCACGTAGAGCTCCTCGTATTGGAGTATTGGCTCTCTTCGCCGTCATTGCCATCTACGCAGTGGGGTTCGTACTCTGGGGGTGTATTTTAGTGGCTCCTTCACAGATGAAGCCACCACTTCAGACTCTGTCAATAACAATGATGTTAAGCTCAGTCCTAAATTATTACGGGAATTGAAGAGACGACAACGTGCAGACACTGGCAATAACAGTCTCGACAGGGTCTGGGAGTCAGCTACACATTTGCTGGATACTGGCGGTAGTAAACCGCCGGACATGCGCTGTATCGGGTGGAGACAAACAGACGACTGTGGAGTTGAGGACTCTGTGGCTCGCAATAAACACAGAGGTTGTGACCAATTTATACGTGGTGGGGTGGCAGGGTATTGCTTAATGGAAGACGAAATCTCGGGGCAACAGGTTCAGGTGATGCACATTTCGTGTGATACACTTCATCCAAGTGTCATGTTGAGCTGCCGCCATGCAGGAGATTTTGTGGATTTCCAATGGGAAGTCGTAAATTTAATGGCGACACTTGAGGAAGAAAAAATAGTAGCACATCTGGTAGTGGACAATTGGTGATATCAACGACTGCTACTGAAGGCATCGTCATGGTCATGTACCCTAAGCTAATTGTTAGTGCGTACGCGTCGATTCGAGCTCTACGTGCAATTAATTGTACACTGCCAGTGGAATTGTGGTATCTCGAGTCAGAAATGGGTAAGGGAGTATCAATGAATCGTTGCTGGAGACAATTCCAAAGAGGTTGAAGGACGAGTACGGACCATTGACGTTGCGCTCTATTGATGACCCAAGGGTGGTCGGGTTCAATTCCAAGGTGTATGCGATTCTGCACTCGAAGTTTGATCATGTTATGTTCCTGGACGCGGACAACGTTCCCGTAAAAGACCCGAGTTATCTGTTTAAAACACCAGAGTTCTTGCAGATGGGGACCATCTTTTGGCCGGATTTTGGCATCCAATGAAAACGATTTTCGATATCAATGATGAATCCTTGCTGTGGGAGATGTTGGCCATGCCGTACGTGGACATGTTCGAGCAAGAAAGTGGTCAACTCGTGATCGACAAAACGCGAAATGCAGCAGCGTTACGGATGTTATCTCTATTTGTATTCCATGACCCCAATTTATTCTCACGGTACAAGTTGGCGTACGGTGACAAGGATCTTTTCGGTTCGCGTGGCTTAAGACCAAGACCCCGTTCCACATGATCGCGAATCCTCCTGGTATTGCAGGTTCTGTCCGAGAAAGAAAATTTTGTGGTATGTCGATGGTGCAGTCTGATCCTCAAGGAGAAGTTTTGTTCCTGCATCGCAATGCCAAGAAACTAACGGGTGGATTGGGCCCCAAATACGAGCCGGACACGAAGATCTGGACACATTTGCAGCGATTTCGGTACCGAGCTGCGTCTCCGCATGCCATCAAAATGGAGGAGGCGTTTGAAGCATTAAAGCCAACCATACCGCCGGATAGCAGGATTGGCAGTCCACGAGTAGCTGTGGGGAACTTGGAAATGGCGTATAATTTATTACGACAGAAATATGCGGTGGACATTTTCAATGGAGCACCGGAATTCGACGAGGCCCAATGGTGTTATGGGCGGCCAAAACTCACAGTTCCGAGATTCAAAACAGTGGCTTGGGAAGACACGCCATTCTCACAGATAGAGGAGGATTTGTTGAGGTATGCTGCTGAGGCGGTGACACTATTGACACAGTCTGAAGGACAATAGTGTAGGTACACCACCGAAATGAATGTTATTTATTAGGCCCGTCTCAGAATAGCGCTGAAACAATACCTCGACGAATTAATGTGTATGTTAACCGGATACACTGTTATTTGTGGGTTAAGGGACCTGCGATTTTACATACATATCCTTTTATCCGGATAGAGATTGACTATCCGTAGTGCCTCAACTATCCGCAATTTCCCCTGCAATGGCTCCTGTGTTGAGGTATGGCGTCCGCACTCCGCAGTCTTTGTCTAACTCGTCACCTCGCACCATGCAGCGCTCTGTCAGGTTTAAGCCACTGATGATGTACCTAGGAATTGCCTTCTACACTGGGTGCCTCCTCTTCTGGTGGCTCTACCTGCGTGGAGACACGAACCAGCTAGGTATGTCGCGTTGGAAAAATGTAGTTTTACCTAACTCAAACTCCGCGTTGGAGGCGGAAATGTACGAGAAAGCAACCATTTTTTCCAGTGGTGACGGGTCTCTAACCGCAGCCGACAATTTGTTAGAGACTTTTGCCAGAGGCATAAGACCCACAGACCCGGAGTTGCTGGCGCTCCACCGACGTTATGGAATACCTGATTACAAGTGTGTGGGTTGGAGACAAACTGGTGATTGCTCACCTAACGGCCCAAGAGAGTCAGATTTTGACAAAGGCTGTGGCGGAATTATCAAGGATGGAGCTTCCGGGTTTTGTGTCTTAAGAGATGAGGTTATGGGAAAAGAAATCCAAGTCATGAAACTCAGCTGCACGTCGTTACGCAAGGGGACCACGTTTAAGTGCAGTCAAGCTGTGGACTTTGTGCGAGTTGCACCTCAAGTTAATGCGCTGATTGTTGCCAAAGAGAGGGAGTTGGCCAATGAGGACAAGAAGAGCAAGATCAAGTTAGAGACAAGGTCTCAGTTACGTGGAAGCAAAATGGAGATTGCGACTTCAAGTGGAAATTTAGAACCAACTCGAGGTCTGCTCATGGTGGTTTACCTAAACTGTTGCAAAGTGTACATGCAACAGTTAGGCTACTGAGATCCTACAATTGCACCTTACCAGTGGAGTTATGGTTTCTGGAAAGCGAAATGGGTCCAAATCCGTTAGATTACTCGCGAGTGTTGCAGTCTCTGGTTAAGGATTATGGACCAATTTCTCTAAGAGGAATCACCGACGATTTAGTTATCGGCTTCACCTCTAAAGTTTACGCACTGGCTCACTCTGGACTAGACCAATTGCTCTTTCTGGACGCTGACAATGCCCCAGTGAAGGACCCGACATATCTTTTGATACTCGAGAGTTTTTAACCACTGGTTCTTTATTTTGGCCAGATTTTTGGACCCCTCAAAACACCATTTTCAATATTAAGCAAGAGTCTCTAATCTGGGAATTAGTGCAAACGCCATTTGTCGACATGTTTGAGCAAGAGAGTGGTCAATTGCTGATCGACCGACGACGAACGGCCGTGGCACTCCATGTGGCTCAATTTTTGGCAATGCGAGAACCGCGTCACCTCGAAACACTGCGGTTGTTGTATGGCGATAAAGATCTTTTCCGATTGGCATGGCTTAAGACAAATACGCCGTTCCACATGATTGTGACCCCTCCTGCTTCTGCGGGGATGACGAGGGGAAGCAATTTTGTGGTATGACAATGGTTCAGCATGATACACGTGGTGACGTGATCTTTCTGCATCGAAACGGAAAGAAACTTACAGGGAAGAAAATTATGTCAAGGACCATACATGGAAACAACTTCAGACATTTGTTTTCCCTGAAGAATTGGCTTCAGTGGATGCTGACGCCGAGAAACGCTACGCGTTTGTACAAGAGAACTATAATGTGGTGATCTTCAAAGGTGGCAAGGGCTTTGTGAAAACACGCATGTGTTACGGAGACCGCTACATGAAGTCGAAACACTTTCGGCTGACGCCATGGGAAGAGCTCCCTTGGCATAATCTCGAAGATACACTGCTGAACTACGCTCGAGATGCTAGTCTACTTTAAGGCTTTGACAGTAATGTTTGTAGATATTTTGCACTGTTAAGTTATTCAACTACGCTGTATCGTTCGTTTGTATAAACCTCTATTTTCCTCCACCGTGCGTTTTGTATTCTTGCTTCTGCACTTGTGCAGCTTCCAAGGCGAAGCGCCGTAAGGTGGTTTCCAGTCCAGCAAAACTCATGTTATTGATTCCTTGTGTCGCAAAGTGGGGATTCTTGCCTATCTCGCGCTTGCCGTAGCAGTTTTGTCCCTTCGGGAACTCTGGCTCAGCACTGTATGCGTCGATAATGTAGTTTTCGACTGCAGATGTGTTGCTGAAGGAGAGTAAGTGCGTCCAAATGACAGGATCAGGAAGGCCGTCAGCTTCAGGAGCCTCTCTTTTGATGCCTGGAATTCTCCCCGTAAGCTTGAACTGATTTCGGTGGAAAAAGAGTACTTGGCCCTTGGCATCATGCTGAACCATTGTCATGCCGCAAAAAGTCTCGTTAATGACCTTCCCTGCGACTGCGGGCGGTGTTTGAATCATATAAAATGGAGCCTCGAGTTTTAACCACGCGAAGCGAAAGAGATCCTTGTCACCGTGTGCCACCTTCAGTTTTTCAAAATGATTGGGGCGGCGAAACATGTAGAAGAAGGCAAGCTTGAGCGGCGCTGCATGTCGGCGCCGATCGATAAGTAGTTGTCCACTCTCCTGCTCGAACATGTCGACAAATGGCATATCGAGTAACTCCCACAACATTGATGTGGCGTGGATATTGAAGATGGTCCTGATCGGATGCCAGAAGTCCGGCCAAAATATTGCGCCAGTATCCTCAAATTCAGTAGATTTGAACAGAAAGCTGGGGTCTCCAACCGGCACATTGTCCGCATCCAGGAACAATACGCGATCAAGGGAGCTGTGATAGATGGAGAATACTTTTGCTCCGAATCCCATGGCACGAGGGTCCTTAATCTTGTGGAAACTAATGTTTCGGTCAGAGTCCGCCAAATGTTGCAATGGCATCAATGGACCAGGAAAACTGTACAACTCCTGTGGACAATACCATAGCTCGATAGGAAGATTGCAGTTGAACTCCTCACGCAGTACACGAACCATCGCATAGGCACTGGCCACCATCTTCGGGTACACCACAATCACGATTCCGTCTCTCGGTGATGCTTGATCCGTCACGACATTTGGCAGTTTGAACCCCGGCACGAGAGCTTTCTCAATTACCTTCCGAGCCTCTACTCGAAATTCAACAAAAGCCAAGGCGTCATCACAACGCACTCGCGCACTGCGTTGCAGACTGGAGCAATGTCGCTGCATGACTTGGAACCGCTCTCCTGTCTCAATATCTTCCACTTCGCAATACCCAGAGTTTGAGCTGTGAAGCGTCCTGGAGCACGGTTGGTCTCGCGTTGGTTCTCGAATTCCAAATGGACTGCAGGCTTGAGTAGCACGCCACTTGATGCAACGAAGACGTCGGCGCTTTGTATCTCCCATTGGCAATGGTTTAACTTCATAGGAATGTGTCAATCCGTTGTTTTGGTCATAAGTTGATGACCAAAAAGGTTGACACTGTCTAGAAATCCAATGGACCATAATACCATCAAGGACATGTATGAGATCGCACTAAACACTAGCATAATCAACAGCCAGCGACGTATCGAGTCATTGCGATGACCAGGTATCATCCTGGTGCTGATATTGTGCCAATACTGACTCGAAGGTATCTGAAAGATAGGTTATTTACGAAGCGCCAAACATATTAACACGGTTAAATGCAGCTCCTCTTTCGGATTGGCGGATATTTGTAATAACCTATTACAGCGAAATAACCTTGTCTGACATTGCATCCAAAGTGTCTTCCCCGTTTAAGTGTGTGCTAACGCGGACGGCAATTTCAACATGGTCCATCAAGGTCCAACGCGATTCCGAGGAATGTCCTCATCTGAGGCATCATTGCCACGTCACTCCAACACGTCACGTGGAAATTCAATTACATCGCGAACAAGTCGTTGTACCCGTCTATTGCTCTGTGGAGGCGCTCTCTACTTGTGCGTGATGGCGATTTTCCTATTTAGTTATCGATATCCAGTACCTAAACCCGCTATCGAAGCTACTGAAGAAGAACAAGTGATCGAGACGTTCCACCAAGCAACGTCCACCTCTGACGAAGATGCCGATGCTACTATCAAAGCGGAGGAGCACGCGAGGACAGTCAAGATGTTACCACAAGGTGAGACGAAGCTTAGAGAATTACAGTGTATTGGCTGGAGAGCTACAGACGACTGCAGTCCACATGGGCCACGGCTCCCAGATCAAGACAAACCATGTTACATGTCCATTCTACCTACACAGTCTGGATACTGTGAGGTGGAGGACAAACAGACTAAAGAACGCTTTCGAGTGATGCGTCGATATTGTCGCAGTGTTCGCCAAGAAGCGCAATTTCGGTGTTTTGACGCCGAAGATTTCGTCCATTTCCCGATTTTAGCACGACAAGCAATGAGTAAAGCGTTGGTGCCGAATTTTAAGTTGCCTCATGTGGAGCAGGAGAGTGGTGATCCGACGTACGGGATTGTCATGGTCGTGTATCCGAAGATGGTGCCTAGTGCATACGCCTCGATTCGAGTTCTGCGGGAAATTCTGCATTGTCGGTTGTCAATTGAGCTCTGGTATAGGCCCAAGGAAGTTAAGGCGGTTCCAGGGTCACTTTTACCGCTCCAGCAGCTGGCTGCTGAGTTTGAGTCGAAAGGGAAGATCGTGTTTCGAAAAATCGACGATGCGAGCGCGATTCGATTTGGAGCGAAAGTATTCGCCATTTATAACAGTTTCTTCGAGCGAGTGTTGTTCTTGGATTCAGATAATACGCCAGTACGAGATCCGAGTTTTTGTTCGAACTGCCGGAGTTTCATGAAACAGGGGCCGTGTTTTGGCCGGACTTCTGGCATCCACGATCTACGATTTTTAATATCCATGGGCAGTCGCTGCTGTGGGAAATGCTAGACCAGCCATTCAAGAATATGTTTGAACAGGAGAGTGGGCAGCTGGTCATTGACCGACGGCGCCACGCTCTTCCGCTGGAATTGGTGTATTTCTACACCTTCCACACGCCCAATCACTTTAAGTCGTTGGAACTTGTGCATGGCGACAAGGACCTGTTCCGGTTGGCGTGGCTTAAACTCAAATCTCCGTTCTACATGATCCAAGCACCACCTGCTGTCGCAGGGAAGGTCTTCAACAATACTTTCTGTGGTGTCACAATGGTGCAGCATGATACACAGGGCGAGGTGTTGTTCTTGCACCGCAATACTCGCAAACTCACGGGTGAACTGAAACTCCAGAATATAAATCTCAAGGCTGCCGCCGCTCTTCGTGTAAAGGAGAAGTTGTTGCTGACTCCTGGCAGACGAACCAAACCTACCTGGGAAGAGATAGAGGAGGAATTGCAAAATGGGCCATCAGCACCAACAATGGATCCACCCGAGCCTGATGGATACCCTGATACAGTTTACTGGACCCACATGCTATCCTTCCGAAGCACATCCAAGGTTGTGCATTACAAGATCGACGTACACCAGAAGCTCGACGGTTTCCCGAATGGCCAAACATGCTACGGATTGGCGGAGATGCTGGAGGAGAACGAGCATTTCTACTATCAAGATTTCGCCAACTTCAGCTTCGCTGGCCTCGAGACACAGCTGCGTCGCTATGCCATGGAGGCGGCCCAAGTGCTTCGTGCGCAGCAAGATTCAACGGAGACCCCCGCAATACAAGTTCGCGAATAACTTATGAAGATAGTGTTGATAATAAATTAAGTTAGACTACACTGTGTTGTAACTCCATTTGCAAAGTTTAATCTCGTGCCAGGCATTGACTTTATTCTATTGCCCCCCTTGCTTCGCTCGGTAGTGGGGCCATGTGCATGTTGTAGCCGCCCATGACACTTACCGCATCGCTTTGTACTTGGAGTAACTAAATTTGATATAGTGGTAATATGTTTATATCGAATTTTGGACTGAGGAGCTTATATTGAGTAATAAAACAAGGTCATCTACGGAATGTAGTAGTGACCGGTGAGGACGTCGGTGTGTTTAAAGGTGTATCTCGGCTATGGCTGTAGCCGAGCTGCTTGTGACCATGCGGGTATCTTTTAGAACTGGTGTATTTGAGCTACCTCATACTTTCTACGGTGGTTACGCCTGATATTCTTTGCAGTAGCTCCTTCGTGTAAAGATCGCTGTAGACGATCTTGATATGTAAAGATCTCGATCTGGGCCGAGAGCACTTCAACATACATAATCCCAGGGCCTCTGGATCCGAATTCCAACACAGTGTGGTCCTTAGCCAGTGGGTGTTGGCCTTGTGGACAACGTCGAAGATCTTGGACGACGGTGTTCGACAGCTGACAGAGCAGCGACATCAACAGCGAGGCGACTTGTTGCATGTGTACTGATTGGCCTTCTGTTGCTTGAGATTAATCTCACATTGAACTTACATTTTCCCGTGCTTTTCGACAACGAAAACTTACGCTGCATTTCATTCCGCGTCTGTCCACTTTGATCAAGAGTATTCTCACTGCGGCCGGGAAAAAGTGTAGAATGCCTTGACACTTGTCAAATACTGCGTCTCGGAAGACACAAACAAGCGCAGTACCAGGTAAATCCACTGCATCAGTGTCCACGAATGTAGTGCCCACACCATTCGCCAGTTGGAACCAAGTCCTCATCGCTTTCCCCTTCGATGGCAAATTGTAATACGGAAAATCAAAAAGAAGACTAGGCAAAAACAGACTCACCATTGCGATGCCCTAGCGTGTAGTGGTTAACGTGTACATACTTGGCAATCAATACATTCGGCCATATTCTTGCACAATAAAATTCAACCGAGACCTCCGCAATGATATAAACTCGCGATAAGATGGTATTGAATAAATTAATGAGTTGTAAGTCCAAGAGTACTTGCTTCTTTTGCAAAGTCATTTAGCCGATTCTCGAGATCGTGCCAGGGCAGATTTTCCCACGTCGTGAGATTGTAGTGCTTTGACTTCATCCTGTTGTCGCCGTAGCACATGGAAAATCCAGGAAACACAGCACTTCCACCGTAGATGCGCACGTGATAGTTGTTTGCCATGTACGAGTACCGCTTGTCTGCATCTCCATTTACTGCTCCTAGGTGCTCGGGAAACACAAAGGCTTGGAGGTGAGTCCAGACTCGAGTTTGATTATTTTTCCCTTCTCCAATCAATTTCTTGCCATTGTGATGCAGGAAGAGCACTTGACCGAGAGGGTCATGTTGGACCATAGTCATACCACAAAATTGTTTGGACTTCACCATACCTGCGGCTGCAGCAGGCGTCGTAATCATGTGGAACGGAGTCTTGGTTTTCAGCCACGCAAGGCGAAACAGATCCTTGTCTCCATGCAGTAGCTTGAGTCGTTCAAAGTGGTCTGGCTTGCGTAGCGCTAGAAACTGAACTATTTGCATAGCCACAGCTGACCGCCGTCGATCAATCAGCAGTTGGCCGCTTTCCTGCTCGAACATGTCCACGTACGGTGTACCTGTCAGCTCCCAAATGGGCGACTCCGCATTGATGTTGAAAATTGTGTTTTGGGATGCCAGAAGTCCGGCCAAAAGATAGCCCCAGTCTCCACAAACTCGGGCAACGTGAACAGATACGTCAAGTCTTTTACTGGTGCGTTATCAGCATCAAGAAACAGCACTTGGTCCAGCCCTGAATGTGCCAATGCAAATACCTTGGAGTTAAACCCGCCAACGACTCCATCAACAATCCCTCGGAGTGAAATAGGGCCGTATTCCTCCACCAGCGACTGCAGCGCTTGCGAATTGTTGAGTGGATTTACGCCCATCTCGCTCTCCAAATACCACAGCTCAACAAGCAGCTTGCAGTCGTACGAACGCAATAACCGGATCGTTGCGTACACACTCTCCATTAACTTCGGATACATGACCATCAACACCCCATTCTTTGGTTCCGCCGTCATTGATTTAACTTGTTTCTGAGCTTCACGTTCCTTGTCTTGCTGTTTGGCTGCAATGAGCGCATCAATCTGCGGTGCTACACGCGCAAAATCCGCAGTTTGGCGGCAATTAAAACGGATTCCCTCCCGCAACGATGAGCAGTTGACACGCATTGCTTGTACCAGTTCTCCGGTGGCATCATCTCGCAGTAAACAATAGCCAGAGGCACCAGCCTTGATGTTCTTATTGCAACCAGCGTCATTATCAGGCTCAAGGGGTCCATCAGGACTGCAACCACCAGTCTGACGCCAACCGATACACGTGTAGTGAGGGGCCCCTAGTGTGGAGGATTCGTCACTGTGCAGGAAGGTCTTCAACATTTCATCCGACGAGAGGTTTGTCCTTGCGGACATATTCACTTGGTGTATTGAAACCGTCAGCGTTGAATTAAAGTCTACTTGGTCATTTGAATTTGTTGAGTTACCGGTAGTCGTCGTTGATTCTGGATACAAGTCCCGCTCACTTGCTCTTCGAAACAATTGCACAGGATATTGATCACTATTCGCTTGAGGTTGATCATTGCTAAGGGACCAGAACGCTGCCAGCAATAGAGAATACAGGACGATACTAAGAACAAGCACTCGTCCTAGCCATCGACTGGCAATAGATGTAGGATGGTGCATCTTGAATCCTCAATATGGAGTATCTTAGCGTTGAGGAAGAGAGAGAGAGAGAGAGAGAGTGAGCGAGTGAGCCTAGCTCTGAGTTGATCCATGTCCTTTGATTTCGTGTCACACATGATAGCAATTGCACCAAAATGTCAAATTTTAGAATTTAAAATGATCTTAACGACAGCTGATTTGAAACGTTTCAAATCGATCGTCTCTCCACCAGCTTGCTCTCATGTGCTGCGCATTGCAAAGCGATCCCCGCTATCCCGCAGTCTACCCGATGTTTCATTCACCAATAGGATGGAGCGACGGCGATCGAACTCCGCGCATATCGTTGGGCCCGAAATGAACTCAAGTACACGTCAAGTGCCCTCTGCACCCCATCGATGGCGGTGGCTACCGCGTCTACCGCGTCTACCGCGTCTACAGACTCTACTGTTGCTGTGTGGTATAGTGTACGGAACTCTGCTCGTGTTATGGTACAACCAACGTGCCGGAGACCTGATCTCGACGTCGGAATTGTCAAGGACTGATAGTCGCACCTTCCGACCGAAATTCGGTGAGGTTGAAGTCATCCCCACCCCCACGAAACCTGCAGTCGCGAGGCACAAGATAAAACAACTTCCCAAACTGATTCTGTCGCCACAGGGACGTGCTGAAATGCGTGAAAGAGAACGACTGAAAGCAAAGGTAGAAGCGGAGATTCAAGCTCAAAAGCAAAGTCAGAATTCAACTTCAAACTCGACCAAGCCAGAGACGCCCGAAGAGGTAGCAGCGAGATTGCAAGTGGAAAAGCAGAAAGCAGCTGAGAAGCATTCGTGGTCAGTGAAGGCTTTTCCTAGAAGTGACATGAAGGAACGACAACTGCATTGTATAGGATGGAGAGCAACGGGTGAATGCAGACCAAACGGGCCAAGAACTCCAGATCAAGACTTGTCGTGCTTCACGAGGGTGCCGAGTGATGCATCAGGGTATTGCGAAGTAGAGGATACCGAGTCCGGGAAGCTATTCCGGGTTGGAAGACGACATTGTGACAGTCTCAAGCACGATGCAGTATTCCGCTGTTCTGATGCTGTTGGGTTTGCCAACTTCCCACGAGAAGCACGTGAGGTGGTAGACAAAGCTCTCGAGTCTGCTGAGTTTGCACTGCCCAACGTAGGGTCAGTCGTGTCGGAATCTCGAGATGGAATCGTCATGGTGGTGTACCCGAAGGTTGTGGCTAGTGCCTACGCCACCATTGTTGTGCTTCGTGAAATTCTGAGTTGCAAGTTGCCCATTGAGATTTGGTTCATCCCTCGTGAAATGGATCCATTCCCAGGTGCTCTCGATACACTCCTAGATCTTGTGGGTGTTGAGGGCATGGGAGAAATCTACTTCCACGAAGTTCTAGACCCTTTGGCTGTCGGCTTCAGAGTCAAGGTGCATGCCATTTATAATAGCATCTTCGAGCGGGTGTTGTATTTGGATGCTGATAATGTACCTGTACGCGATCCGAGTTTTTTGTTTGAGTCCCGCGAATTCTTGGAGACTGGCGCGATGTTTTGGCCGGACTTCTGGCATCCAAGTAGCAGCATTTTCAATATCCACAGCCGGTCTTTACTCTGGGAGATGCTGGATATTCCTTTCGTCAACATGTTTGAGCAGGAGAGTGGTCAGCTGCTGGTGGATAGGAGGAAGCATGCTGCGCGCCTGGAACTTGTTCGTTTTACGCCTTTACGAGCCCGACTACTTCGACCGGATGAAGCTGGTGCATGGCGACAAAGATCTCTTCCGACTTGCGTGGTTGAAGCTGCTCGCCCCTCTTTATATGATCCGAACTCCACCAGCAGTAGCAGGGAAAGTGATCAACGGGAGCTTTTGCGGCATGACCATGGTCCAACACGATGCGCGAGGTGAGGTGCTTTTCTTGCATCGGAATTCAAACAAGCTAACTGGGCTGGCTCGACGCGAAGGCGGGGATATCAGGGCTGAAGCCGTGCAACGTGCTAAAGAGAAACTAAAAAGCAAGAATCCCGAAGGACGTCAAACACCTAAGTTCCAAGAGATACAGGACGAACTAAATGCGATGACTGCTATCCCAAGTCATACAAACGAAGCATCTGAAACTGATGGATATCCAGACCCTGTGTTTTGGACGCACTTGGTGACGTTCCGCAACACTTCTGAGCGCTTTGACTACGTCATCGACACGTACAGCGCAGAACCCGAGTTTGCGAAGGAGCAGAATTGCTACGGTCAGCGAGAGTTAGGTAAGAACCCGCATTTTTACGTGCAGAACTTCGCAGATTTAAGCTATTCAGGGCTGGAGACACATATGCGTCGCTATGCCATGGAAGCAGCCCAGATTCGTCAGAAAAGACTAAATAATCCATAAAAGCATTGATATTGTAATGAATATGACACGATTAACAGCAGTTGACATCGCATGGGTGAATACATTTGCTGGGGCTCATCAATACGCCATAACACTTAAAAACCATTAACCGTAGCTGTGAAAATCGGCACGATCGCATGTAATCTTCACTCAATTTCCGCTTGAAACTCCTGTGCGCGAGCATTCGAAACCGCCCAAAGTGAAATGTGTTCCAGCACCTGCTGATCTTCATCATTTGGTACTCGGTCATAGCAGCTTTGGTGGGCGAAATGGTGAATACGCATGGAACACAAGAGTCACGTAGAGCGCCTTCGCTTCTGCTGCGATTGTTGACGCGCTCAATGATATTTAGCTTCATCTTGTATTGGTCTCTGTTATTGGTTTTCTGGACCACCAACGGACCGAGTCAACCGGTTGTTCGCCATGAAATGTTTAAACAAGGGATTGACCGCCATACTGCTGCTGAGTCTGTCCAGCTAATTCGTGTCGGTATTGACGACGGAATAAACACTTTCCCAGTCCCATCAGACCAAGCAGGCATTGCAGAGGAGTTGGTTCATGAGGAAGCAGTACCTCACGAAGTGCAAGGCAGAACTGAACAATTTAATGCAGACGCTCCTCAGGATCACTACGACAGTGATGCGGAGTCATCTTCGGTCGTTGGAGTGCCCACACAGCAACTATTTCCAACACCACCAGGGAACATGTCATTTGATCCATCTAGTCGAGCAGAATTTGAGGGAAAAGTTGACGCAGAAGAACATGCTCAATCGGTGAAATTGTTACCGTCAGGAGAGATGAGAAAGCGAGCGCTCAAATGCATTGGCTGGCGTAACACGGGAGACTGCAGTCCTGACGGACCTCGACAGCCCCAACATGACTTGGCTTGCTCTGATTTCGTACCGAACAATGCGTCTGGCTATTGTGAAGTGGAGGATACTGATTCAGGTGAACGCTTTCGAGTCATGCGTCGCTCGTGTAACATTTTGCGTCGGGGAGTTCCATTTCGTTGCGTCAACGCTCCTTCTTTCGCCAGTTTTCGAGTTCAGGCCCATGCCGCTACACAGATAGCTATGTCGTCAAACTACACACTACCACACATTAATGCGTCCGCAGTGAAACCACGGACGGTATAGTCATGGTCGTGTATCCGAAGCTGGTTCCTAGTGCATATGCCACAATTCGCGCTCTTCGTGACATTTTGGGCTGTTCACTTCCTATCGAAATCTGGTATCGCCCGGACGAGATGAAAGACACCCCTGGAGCACTCGCTCCTCCAGCGTTTGGCACAGAATTATTCAGTCGGTGACATCTCATTTCACAAGATTTTCAGCCCTGTTGCAAAGCGCTTCGTGGCCAAAATCTATGCCATTTACCGCAGCTTCTTCGATCGTGTCCTCTTCCTCGATGCAGACAATGTTCCTGTACGCGACCCAAGTTTTCTATTCGAGTCGCCTGAATTTAAAGAGACCGGTGCAATATTCTGGCCGGACTTCTGGCATCCGACATCGACCATGTTCGGTCTGCACAGTAAGTCGTTATTGTGGGAGCTACTCGACATGCCGTTTGTTGACATGTTTGAGCAGGAGAGTGGTCAATTGGTTATCGATCGGCAACGTCATGCTGCTCCACTCGCGCTTGTGGTGTTTTACGCTCTTCACGAGCCCAACTTCCTTGTGCACTACAAACTCGCGTGGGGTGACAAGGATCTCTTCCGCTTGGCATGGCTCAAGTTAAATGCCTCTTTTCACATGATTGAAGCACCACCTGCCATGGCCGGCATGGTGACTAGATTGTCGGCCTTTGTGGGATGACGATGGTACAGCACGACGCTAACAACGAAGTGCTTTTCCTCCACAGAAACAAACACAAACTCACTGGGTTGCCTAGCCTCAATTTCGAAGCTACAGCCGAGGTAATTGAGGCGCAAGCTCCGAAATTTCAGCCATCAGTATCATCAACTCCTACTCAAGATGGACACTTTGACTCATACGCAGATCCGGTCATCTGGACACATTTATTGTCGTTCCGTGCGAATTGGAGCCACGAAGACTACGTCATCGAGCGGTTCAAATCTTCGCTGGATTTTTCCAGGCGGCAAAAATGTTTCGGGAGGCGCAACTTGGACAATAGTCCTCAGTTCCATGTTCGTGAGTTCGCTGATCTCAGCTATGGTGGACTTGAAGAAAATCTGCGGCATTTTGCAATGGAAGCGACACAAATATCCTAACGTTAGTAGATCAATTAAAATGCAAATTGACCCACATCCGGTTTATCCATAGAGATTGGCGACGATTGAATTGAATCTCAGGTGTTTCCATCCGTCCGTTATTTTCACCGACGTGGTGCTCATACCGCAGGCGCCATTATCCGACGAAGTTATTAACGACTTAACCTGCAAATGGTGAGCGCTGCGAGGTCTTCCCCCAGTCAACGCAAATCGGTCCTGCCGGTGTTGATTGTTGCCAGTATTACGACCATCTTTGTCTCTACTATCTACATTAACAACAGACTTGTCAGTAATGCTGGGATTGGCCTAAGTGACAGCTTTGACGTGTTCAAGTCCAGAACGTACAACCTCAAAGGACAAGAAGATGAAATAGACGACGTTGCAGCGTTTGAAGAGAGTATCATAATGCCAGAGCATCCGATATCGCCATTCTACAAGCGAGGTGACGGGTTTGACTCGAGTGTGAGTCGTGATCGCGGAGTCATGGTCTGCATGCACGACGGTGTGTTGAGCATGGGACTTTCACTCATCCGGGAGCTACGCTGCCTTGGGAACAAGGAGTTGATTCAAGTCTATCATTGCGGAGAGGAAGAGCTGTCTGCCAGCACCGTGGAACTGTTGTTTAGTCTTGACGATCGCCTGGAGTTCGTGGATGCATGCTCCGATCTGGAATCCCAAGGTATTATCTCCACCAATATGACCACTAAGTTTCGTAGTTGGTGGATCAAACCACTTGCAATGTATCACACTGATGTGCGCCACGTGATGCTGCTGGACGTGGACGATATTATCATGAGAGACCCTGCCGTTCTAAGAGACCTCGAGGGCTACGTGACGACAGGCACGACGTTCTTTACGACCGCGTCTTGACCAAAGAAGCTCCTGATTGGAAATGATGGCGGGAAGCTGTACTTGAGGAAGCTGCTCCACGAGTTTGACTACGCCCGGTTCAATGTATCCAAGGGGTTAAATCCATCACAGCATGTGCTTGAAACATTTGCATTTAAAGGCAGATCATGCCATGAGATGGACTCGTCAATGGTTTTGATTGACAAGGAGCGTGCTGGTCATACTGTCATGGACATTATGCTCTGGTTTATCACCGAAGAACGCTTCCGTTTCATGTATTCGTGGGGCGACAAAGAAACTTTTGGCTCGCCTTCGAGTTAGCACACATGCCATACTCCTTCTCGCCGTGGGGAGTTAGTGTTGTATCCTCTATGCCTAACGAAGACATGAAGAAACACCCTGACTCTTTGTGTGGGAGCATTTTGCAGTTCCTACCAACTTCCGACAATGAATTAGAGAATGAGCCTGAAGTTTTGTACGTGAATGGCAAGGCGCTGATGGATCCGTACCCGCAAGGAGTTGCTTATTTGCGCAAGGCGAGGCAAAACAATCTGTTTAACACACTTCCGACGCACATGACGCCTCGTCAAAGCCGCAGAGAGGTGGATATGAGTGCGCATCTAGGCGAAACATTTAACATCGAGTGCCTTGTCGGCATGGGCTCCACTCCGTTGCCAGCCTCATTTTCAAGTCATCTGTTGCGTCGGCGACTCCACTTTCTGGGCGTCACAATGGATGTTCTTGGGTCATTACAGCATTGCGAGACTTACGATGAACAAGCAACTCTAGGCAACTAAGGAAATTCGGATCTTCATACCGTTCTGAAAACATGGATTTATTTACTCTCTACTCTTCTCTAGTTGCTGTGCTTCTTCCTGAGCAAAGCTTCGTAAGCGAGTTTCAAGCCCAGCGAAACTTAGACTTGCAATTTCTTTGGCGTAAAAGTGCGGGCTTGTGTCAAGCTCTCGTCGACCATAGCACCGCTACTTATCAAGCAACAACGAATGTCTCTGTATGGCGTAGTTGGAACACGCAGAAGTATTCCTGAAAGTTACTATGTCTGTCCATATCGCAGGAACCGGGTACTTATCATGTTGAATTGAATACAAAGAGGAAGGCTACTGACTCGCAGAACTAATCTTTTGTCTTGGGACCTGTCAGCTTGTGCTGATTTCTATGGTCATTCCACAAAATACTTCCTCGATTATTTCCCCCACCACCGCTGGATCATGTAGAACGAGATGTCAAGCTTGAGCCACGCAAAGCGAAAGAGGTCCTTGTCGCCGTACACGAGGCTTAGCCGATCAAAGTAATTTGGTCAGTGCCACGCATAGAAAGTCACGAGCTCTAGCGGTGGCGCATGTCGGCGTCGATCAATGAGCAGCTGGCCACTCTCCAGTTCGAATATATCCACGAATGGCATGTCCAGAAGCTCCCACACGGGTGAGTGCTTGTCCAAGGAAAACATGGTGCTTTTAGGATGCTAATAGCCTGGCCAAAAGACGGCACCGTTCTGATAAACTCAGGCAAAAAGGAAGCTGGGGTCTCTCACTAGTACGTTGTCAGCGTCGAGGAACAGCATCCTCCAATAAGCTGTTGTAGATAGCGTATATCTTGGCTCCAAATCGAACCACCTTCGAGTGATTAATCTCGTGGAAGGTCGTTCTTCCTGCGTTGTCGGTGCGAGCTAGTTCTCGCAGAAGAGTCAGTGCTTCTGGTGCCTTGGTCAATTCATCTGGGCGAAACCAGCTCTTGATTGGTAGTTGGCATGCCAGCTCGTCACGGAGTATGCAAATCGTGGCATAGGTAGCCATTAGCTTGGGGTACACTACCATGGTGATTCCTTGGTGCGGTCTGCGATCGCTGTCAATCGTTTTCGCAATATTGGGCAGCGCAAAACCTGGTGCTGTTGTTCAATCTACTACTCTCTGCGCTTGCGCGCGGAAGTTGGCGAAACCTGGCTAGTTGGCGCACCTGAACACGCCCCTGGGTTCGATTTTGCGCGTGTGTGCTTCGTGACGCGGAATTTTTCGCGAGAGTCCGTGTCCTCAATCTCACAGTATCCTGGTGATCTGTGCGGAATTATAGCGCTGCAGTTTTGGTCATTTTTGCGGATTGCAAGATCCCTGGACTGCAGTTATCGGTACTTTTCCACCCCAAGCATTTGTATTGTCGAGATACGGCATTTGCACCGGAAGGTAGATCCACGGATATGCGTGTCGATATGTTGGTCTGCAACGGAGCCTGTGAAGGTATAACTTCAGCCATACTTTTGTATTCCGTGTCAAGCACCATGCCTTTGATACTAGTGGTATCTCTTGGCAGCAACCATGAGGTGTTCACGTGTGATTTCACAATAGCTGCTGAAGCATTGGTCTCGTTGACTATGTCAAAAGACATACGAAAACTGCCCTGGCTGCTTTGTAAGATCAGTTTGAGGTGTGTGTCGCTATCATGATCGGCAAACCTTGCATTGAAGTTAGTTTGCACCGCAGCAATAGAGAAGGCCCTCGTCCCAGGCTATTCGCTTCCCAATGTCGGCGGTGATGGAGGAGCACCGCGTGACGGAATCGTCATGGTGGTCTACCCAAAGCTACTTGCCAGTGCCTACGCGACCATCCGCGTCCTCCGCAGCGTGTTGCAGTGCCGTTTGCCCATCGAGATCTGGTTCCACGTGGACGAGATCGGAGCCGACTACGCTCTGCTGGCGCCACTCCAGCAACTTGCCATCTCCGTTGGCGGGATCTCGTTCCACCAGATGTATAACCCACGAGCGAGGGGTTCCTCTCCAAGGTGTTCGCGATTTACAACAGTTTCTTCGACCGCGTGCTCTTCCTCGACGCCGACAACGTGCCTGTGCGCAACCCAAGGTTCCTGTTCGACTCACCAGAGTTCGAGGCGAATGGTGCCGTGTTCTGGCCCGACTTCTGGCATCCGAGAAGGACGCTGTTCAACCTTCACGCTAAGTCTATGCTCTGGGAGCTGCTCGATATGCCTTTCGTCGATGCGTTCGAGCAGGAGAGCGGTCAGCTTCTCGTGGATCGCACTCGACACGCAGCACCGCTCGAGCTCGTGTACTTCTACGCATTCCACGAGCCGAACTTCTTCGAGAAGCTGGCACTGGTGTATGGCGACAAGGATCTCTTCCGTTTGGCGTGGATGAAGTTGAAGGCTTCGTTCCACATGATTGATGCAGTCTTGTGTCTCCTGGCGAGCATGAGGATGCAGCACAAGCCGATAGTCTCAGGGCATCAGCCAATCATATCACCGAGATGGAGCCATATGCGTGCGACCTCTATCGCAAATTGACGATCCTGCTCTACCGGGAGATTGCACTACAGTCGAATAGCTACTGGCCCCAGTGCACGTGACACTCTAGCGCAATGCCTGACTCCCACGTGGAAGCTTCCTCACCATCGAAATGCCGACCAAATGTTCTCCGTATCATGCTAATAATTAGCATCATCTATAGCTGTCTCATGCTCGTTTGGATCGTCACCAGTATACACGACACGTCACCAAGCCTCCCCTCGTCGCTCCTCGATCTCCTCACAGATGGGTACCAACCTTCATCACCTGAACAAATTAACGCCGAGAAACATGCACTTACAGTGAAGAATTTCCCAAGTGGTGAGGTGGTTGAGCGTCAATTCAGATGCATTGGATGGAGAGCGACCGCCGACTGCAACCCGGATGGACCTCGAGAATTAGAGAACGACCGACCGTGCGACCGCAGAGTGGAGGACGGTGTAGCCGGGTATTGCGAGATCGAAGATATTCAATCGGGTGAGCGGTTCCGAGTGATGCGACGCACCTGCAGCACTGGCAAGAAAGGGGCCAAGTTCTTGTGCTCGGATGCCCCTGACTTTGCCAATTTTCAGGTGCAAGGACGCCAAGTAGTGGAGCTGGCGTTGACACCGGGTTTTACTCTACCGAATGTAAGAGATGCGGCGGGTGAGAGAGAGATGGAATCGTTATGGTCGTGTACCCGAGCTTGTTGGCGAGTGCATACGCTACCATTCGTGCGTTGCGTGATGTGCTGAATTGCCAATTGCCCGTCGAGATTTGGTTCCGTGCAGATGAATTGCAAAGGGTGCCTGGAGCACTTGGGCCACTTCGTGAACTGGCAGATGCAGACACAACTGGAGGTATTACCTTCCGTGAGATTAATGATCGACGAGCACTTCGCTTTGCAGCTAAAATTTATGCGATCTACAACAGCAACTTCGATCGTGTACTGTTCCTAGATGCCGACAATGTGCCCGTTCGTGATCCAGCGTTCCTGTTTAAATCATCTGAGTTTGTAAAGACTGGGGCAGTGTTTTGGCCTGACTTTTGGCACCCCGGGCACACGATTTTCCATATCATGGGAGACTCGTTGCTATGGCAACTTCTGGACATGCCGTACGTGCAAATGTTTGAGCAAGAAAGCGGCCAACTGCTTATTGACCGCCGTCGCCACGCAGCACCGATGGAACTGGTGAACTTCTACTCGTTCCACAGCCCAAACCACTTTGAACAACTCAAGCTTGTATACGGCGACAAAGATCTTTTTCGATACGCTTGGATTAAGCTGGACGTTCCCTTTATATGGTCCAAGTTCCTCCTGCCGTAGCCGGTAAGGTCGTGAATGAATCTTTCTGTGGGATGACAATGGTTCAACATGATGCCGAGGGAAATGTTTTATTCCTACATCGTAACTCGAACAAGCTCACGGGGAAAGTTAAGCGTCAAGAAATACATTACAAGTTCGAAGCGCGAAAACAGGCCCGATTGAAACGACTTGAGCAGGGCTTACCGGGGTTGCCAGACAAGGAAGAAGTTCAAGCGGAGCTCAGAATCCTGCATCAGACACCTCCCCCGACCCTGGAGGCACCCGAGCCCGACAATTTGCCAGACCCAGCCATGTGGACGCATCTGTTGAGCTTACGTAACACATCGCATCGCTCAGACTATCGGATTCGTTCCTACTCGGCTGAACCGGATTTCCCAAAGTGGCAGCGATGCTATGGCGAACGTAACGTCAACGAGCGAGCATTTCTACACTCAAGATTTTGCGGATTTAAGTTTCTCGGGATTGGAGACACACCTACGGCGGTTTGCGATGGTGGGAGCCCAAAAGTTGGAGGTACACCAGGCTTCCACATAGATCTGAATTGTAAAAGAATACGTAAATTATATTAGACGGTTCTTGTCGCTACCCATGTGTATATAACTACGACACACCAAGGTGATCTCTACTCGAATATTGGTCATTCATCTGTAATATTGGTCGGACGAACTTCCTTTCGCGTAAAATCTTGAGCTTGACGGAGCTGCGCAGCCTCCATCGCATAGCGCCGAAGGTTTGTCTCAATACCGGCGAAGCTCAGGTTCGAGAACTCCTCCACATCAAAATGCCGAGCCTTGTCAATATGTCTCCGACCATAGCAAGGCTGCCACTGAGGGAACTGAGGCGCTGCTCGGTAAGCATCGATCCAATAAAACTTCGAACTGATGCCAGCGCGGTAGGTCATGAGGTGTGTCCAGATGACCGGATCGGGGTACTTGTCAGACTGCGGAGCGCCAAGCGCCTCAGATACAGAGATGTTCACTTTCGTGTCGTTGACACTCTGCAATCGATATTCCTGCATTCCTGTCAGTTTGTGCTGGTTCCGGTGTAGGAACAATACATCTCCTTGAGCGTCATGCTGCACCATTGTCATACCGCAGTACGATCCGTTCACGGCTCTGCCTGCTAATGCTGGAAGCGCATCCATCATGTGGAACGAAGCCTTCAACTTCATCCACGCCAAACGGAAGAGATCCTTGTCGCCATACACCAGTGCCAGCTTCTCGAAGAAGTTCGGCTCGTGGAATGCGTAGAAGTACACGAGCTCGAGCGGTGCTGCGTGTCGAGTGCGATCCACGAGAAGCTGACCGCTCTCCTGCTCGAACGCATCGACGAAAGGCATATCGAGCAGCTCCCAGAGCATAGACTTAGCGTGAAGGTTGAACAGCGTCCTTCTCGGATGCCAGAAGTCGGGCCAGAACACGGCACCATTCGCCTCGAACTCTGGTGAGTCGAACAGGAACCTTGGGTTGCGCACAGGCACGTTGTCGGCGTCGAGGAAGAGCACGCGGTCGAAGAAACTGTTGTAAATCGCGAACACCTTGGAGAGGAACCCCTCGCTCGTGGGTTATACATCTGGTGGAACGAGATCCCGCCAACGGAGATGGCAAGTTGCTGGAGTGGCGCCAGCAGAGCGTAGTCGGCTCCGATCTCGTCCACGTGGAACCAGATCTCGATGGGCAAACGGCACTGCAACACGCTGCGGAGGACGCGGATGGTCGCGTAGGCACTGGCAAGTAGCTTTGGGTAGACCACCATGACGATTCCGTCACGCGGTGCTCCTCCATCACCGCCGACATTGGGAAGCGAATAGCCTGGGACGAGGGCCTTCTCTATTGCTGCTTGGGCATCTACGCGGAAGTTGGCGAATAATGGGGCATCCGAGCAGCGGAATCGGGTGCCGTGCTTCAGGCCACTGCAATGGCGGCGCATCACGAAAGCGCTTACCTGAGTCAAGATCTTCGACTTCACAATATCCCGATACCCCATCGTTAATGATCTCGTCGCAGCTCTTATCATTCTTTGGCTCCGGTGGTCCATTTGGTCGGCACTTGCCTGTTGCCCGCCAACCGATACACTGAAAACGCCGTTGAGTCACATCTCCTGCTGTCAGTTGCTTCGCTGGACCCACTATGTCGGTCTCTCCTCGGAGTGATGAAATCTGCAGAGTGCTGAAGCCAGAGTTTTTAGTTGCCCAAACAACCATTAGGACCACGTATACGCCACAGCTCAATATCAACATGGTTCGTGGCCAGCGCTGCCAGCCCGTATTGCTGCATTAGGCAGTGCACGCATCAGATTTGATGAGAACGTAGGGGTGTTGATCAGAGGTTTTGTTCGTAGCCTCTGTGCGGATGGGACATCAATGGTGATGTTGATCTCGACGAAATGTCGTCGAGTGCTACCCCAAGCTCTTGGCGAGCAAAATTCTCAAGTGTGGATGGTCCGACTCGTGTGTGCTTGGATCAGGGATGTCACCGTCAAAGGAACGCAGCTCAGTCAGCTTCTTGGAACCACTCAGGACAAGCCCTACCTATGCGCAATGACGCTCACAACTTAGTGTGGATTTTCTATCGATCGGCGCCAATCTGTTTGGTTTTCATCTGGTGCTGAGTCTCGGGATCTCCAGAGTGGGTCTGACACACGGGCAGGTCCGACGCCACGTCCACGCGAGCCAAAGCATCCGCGACAAGTGCAGATGCTTCGCCTAGTGCGTGGCATGGGCCGCGTTATATTGCAATTGTGGGTGCACTTGAATCGTACCTACAACATAAAAAGGAGAAACAAAACAGCTGGTCGTCATTCTCACTTGGGAAAGACTCATTGGGCCAGCAAGTTTGGACTAGTGTACGGTATGGAAGACAGCTCCGCAACGTTCCCGTGCCAGAAACGGTGAAGCTGACTCTTGTTGCACTTCGAAAGCCACACATCGCTTCAAATGTTTGCATGTATTAGCGTTCATATGTTGCTGTTGGTAGGAACAAATTGCACGATTGGCTGATGATGCGACGCTTTGTATACGCCCTGGTAATCGCCAGTTCGCGTCGCATCTTCCACTTGTCGACGAACGCAACTGTGTGACTCTGAACTGGACACAATCGAGGAAAAGTGGCTCCGGACAGAAAAAATCTGAAGGTTTATACGCCGGCTGGTTTGGATAGGATGGCTTCGTTCCTGAGTCACCATGAACTTATCCCAAAATTGTTTGTCCTGAGCCAGGGCCCTGGTAAGTTAACAGAAGCGTCGCCCAGTTTTTGCCAAAAGTTTACATGTATTCATATACGCTTCAGTCCTACTGAGCTTGGCGAAGCTGCGCCGCTTCCATGGCAAAGCGGCGTAAATGCGTCTCTAAGCCCGAAAAACTGAGTTCAGCGACACTCTGCGCCTCAAAATGCTTGCTTCGCCCGAGGAAACGCTCGCCATAGCATCTCTGCGTTTTTGGGAAGTCCGGTGCTGCCCTGTACGATTTGACCTTGTACTCGGAGCGAGGTGAGCCCTTGCGAAAAGATAGGAGGTGTGTCCAAATGATTTGGTCTGCAATACCGTCGGGCTCGGACGGTTCGAGCGTCTGAGGTGGTGTTTTCTCTATTGCAGCCAGTTCTTCCAGCACAGCTTCCTCACTCGGAAGGGCGTAGATGCCTAGCTTGATCAACTTGGACCGGACGTGCTTTCTGGCCTCAACTCGATAGTTTACGGGCTTATAAAGAAATTCACCTGTGAGCTTTTTGGCATTGCGGTGCAGGAACAATACCTCTCCTTGAGCGTCATGCTGCACCATCGTCATTCCGCAAAATGACTCTCCAGTCACTGTACCAGCCACCGCAGGTGGTGTTTGGATCATGTGGAAAGGCATGTCCAGCTTGATCCAAGCCAAACGAAAAAGATCCTTGTCACCCCATAGGAGTTTAAGCTTCTCGATAGGGTTCGGCCGATGAAAGGTGAAGAAACGCACAAGCTCCAGTGGCGCAGCATGTCTGCGCCGATCGATCAATAATTGCCCACTTTCCTGTTCGAACATGTCGACATATGACATATCGAGTAACTCCCACAACAAAGAATCCCCGTGCAGATGAAAAATCGTGTAGCCGGGATGCCAGTAGTCAGGCCAAAAGACAGCTCCCGTCTTCACAAACTCGGGTGAGTCGAATAAGAACGTTGGGTCTCGTACTGGCACGTTGTCTGCATCCAGGAAGAGCAGGCAATCGAAACCGCTGTTGTAAATGGCAAAGACCTTGGCTCCGAAGCGCACGGCCTGTGAGTCGTTGATCTCGCGGAAGATTATTTCACCTGCAGTGTCGTTCTGTGCTAGCTGCTTTAGTGGACGAAGTGATCCCGGTATCTTGTTAATTTCATCCTGTCGATACCAAATCTCAATGGGTAGCCGGCAGCCCAGAACGTCGCGTAGTGTCCGGATCGTTGCGAACGCACTCGCAATCAGCTTAGGGTACACCACCATAACAATTCCTTCTTGGCTTCCCACCTTCTTATCTATGACGTTGGGTAGCATAAATCTTGGTTCCGTCGCGCTTTCAACAGCATCGAGAGCGTCTACGTGATAGTTGACAAACTGTGGGGCGTCAGAGCAACGGAATATTGAAGTTTTCTTGTACTTTGCACAAGTTCGACGCATGACACGAAAGCGGTCTCCTGAATCGATGTCTTGGACCTCACAGTAGCCGGATGCGCCATTGGGAACTCTTTTTTGCAGTCTAAGTCGTTGGCCAGTTCTCGTGGCCCATTAGGATTGCAATTGCCCGTAGCTCTCCATCCAACACAAGTGAGATTTCGCCGTTGTAGCCCCCCACTCGGCAGAGTTTGCACTGACTGAGCGTGAGTATCAGCCTCTAATTCTTGCGGAGAAGGCGTCCGCTGCATCTCCTCGACCTTGTTTTTGGCTTTCTCCAGCGCATTCATCACTGGATGATGAACGTTTCCGAGGACATTCGCAAATTGAAGCGATGATGTATTTCCTTGACTGCCGGTCATATGAACATTGCGGATGACACAGAACAGCATCACTAGTGCGTACAGCGTACTGGCAAGCAGCATAAACCTGAGGAAGCGGTGCCCCCAGCGCCGCGGGCATGGTGCTGCTCCTATCGACGACAGGCCGCCTTTAGCTTGAGGATTAGTCATTTGCGCAATTTGCAGATTCGATCGACACGGAAATGTTGCCATAATGTGCTTCGAAAGCGCGCGCGATGTGGACAAAACAAATGCCCATTTTTTGGGATGCCATCTCGTCCCAGGATTTTCCTGCGTGTTGTACCTTGTATCTATACCAAGCCCGCCCATCTGGTTGTAGTTGAGCCGGGTCACCATGCTATTCCTTTTGATCACCGGGTATGATGCGACGCTCGAATCGAGCTCAGGCGTTCGTAATCACCCACGCTGTGAGAAACAAGGTCTAGGCGTTAGCGTTCTAGTTGAAGCCTGAAAGACCTGCGGTGAAGTTGCTCCGCTGCGATTGCGTCTATTGTGGCTTGGTGAAGCTGGCCTGCTTCCATCGCGAACCGCCGAAGATCGGTCTCCATTCCAGAGAAGTTCATGTTAGCGATGTCCTGCACGTAAAAATACTTGTTTGCGCCTAGTCGATGTTGTCCGTAGCAGATTTGGTCCTTCGAGAACTCTGGCTCCGCGTGATACGTCTCAATTTTGTACTTCGTTCGAGGCGAAGAACTGCGGAATGACAATAAATGCGTCCAAATAGCGGGATCGGGATATCCCTCGGATCTTGTCGCGCTGGCTTCAACTTGCTGGCTGTCCTCCATACTCCAACGTTTCCCCGAATGCTCTCAGTTTTCTTGTCGGCAGGGTTTTGAATTCGTCCCCCAGTCAGCTTATGCGAATTGCGGTGCAGGAAGAGCACATTACCTTGTGCATCATGTTGTACCATTGTCATACCGCAAAAATACCCATTAATTGCTTTCCCAGCTACGGCCAGCGGGGTTTGTATCATGTGGAAGGGTGCCTGCAGCTTGAGCCAAGCTAAACGGAAAAGATCTTTGTCGCCCCACACGAGTTTCAGCTGCACAAATGGGTTTGGTCGGTGAAACGTGAAGAAGTGAACGATTTCCAGCGGCGCACCATGGCGACGGCGATCAATGAGTATCTGACCACTCTCCTGTTCGAACATGTCGACAAATGGTATTTGCAGCAGTTCCCAAAGTAGTGAGTCCTTGTGGAGGTTGAAAAGAGTGTGTGAAGGCTGCCAAAAGTCCGGCCAAAACACAGCCCCAGTCTCTATGAACTCAGCTGACTGGAATAAAAACTGGGATCTCGAACTGGCACATTGTCGCTGTCCAAAAACAACACGCGGTCGAAAGTGCTGTGGTAAATCGCGAATACTTTCGTAGCAAATTCAATAGCCAACGGGTCATCAATCTCCCGGAACTCGATCGTATCGTTAGCCGCAAGCTGACGAAGCGGGTCACTTGAAGCAGTCACTTTCCGCATCTCGTCGGGACGGAACCAAATTTCGATGGGCAGTCGGCAGCCTAGCACCTCCCGCAGTACTCGGATGCTAGCATAGGCACTAGGGACTATCTTGGGATAAACGACCATCACAATGCCATCTCGCGGTTCACTCTGACCCTCCACCATATTTGGTAGCATGAATCCAGGCTTGAGTGCTCGTTGCATCACTTTATGAGTCAATACGTGGAAATTGGCGAATCTTGGCGCCTCAAGACACCGGAAGAGCGCTGCCTTGCCAACCGCCTCATCACACGTCCGACGCGCCACTCGGAATAACTCGCCCGAGTCCTCATCTCGCAGTTCGCAGTAACCGGCCTGACCAGTTGGAACAGTTTTCGTGCATGGTCGATCGTGTTCGGGGATTCGAGGGCCGTCCGACTGACAGTTGGCTGTCGCCCTCCAGCCAATACACTTGAATCGACGCTCCATGGTACCCCCGATTGGCAATACCTGTACATTAAGTGCATGTTCGTCTGCTTGTTGTTGCTCGTGGGTTCGTCGTTTGTGGCTTACTGTGCTTTTAACGGAGTCTACAATGCTGTTCAGACGCGTGGACGGTGCCCCGGACCAGTGGACATTAAACATCGACATGGAAAGCACAGCGAAAGCGTAGAGGAAACAACCCACCAGTAAACAGTGAATAATCCCATGGTGTGGAACTGGTGGGCGTGCATACTGCATAGCAGTCGCCATGGGCCCTGGTACTATCAGTGGTAGGGTGACGATAGTCGAGGAATGACACGCTGCACACGAATTTGGGCCCTATCTCAAACGGATTTTGTGGTCCTTCCTGATTGGCCGAAAAACTGCAAGGAAGGCGTTGAAGTGCACCAACAGCTCCACTGACAACCACACAAAATCACCACCGAACGCACCACTTCCACCAGCTAGGCTCCGCTTGTCTCGGAAACCGACCACCGGACATGGGTCTAGGAACGAAGCCACCGAACGCCACGGCTTACGAATTCATGTCGTTACACCGGAGTTGTGGCCGACAAAGTCTTCACACCCACTACACTGCACTGGCGATCTCGTGGATGCCACTGTACCCACCTGCAAACAGACCACCACTTTTGAAATTCGTCTGCAGTAGCTCTTATAGCGCTAATACTGGTCATAGCATAACACTCAAAGTATGCCAGACGACAATGCACATTCCATCCAGTGAGCTGCTATCTCGAATATTCTCCCCACTAATGTGGGACTAAACTGCTGTTTTGCTCTCCTTAGGGATTTAGCGATTTGAACACAAGCGACTAAGATGATCGACGTCTCGACTGATCGGATATGGCTTCAGTGCTATCATGTCCGTTTATTAACTACGACCATCGAAAACAGTGACATAACCCATCAATGTGGCATTTGCTGTCTCTCAATCTCCTTCACGGTGCTTTCATCTTGTTGCTGCCAATTTGCACCAACCATACGAATACCGATGGAGTCGTTGCGATAATAGAGGCAGAGAGAAACTTGTACATAATCATCGCAGGGGGTTCGCTGATGTCAGCTGTGTCAAACGCCAGGTAGCAAACCAGGCGTAACCTGTGGAAACAAAACTGGAAAATCGCACCAAACTCTCATACAATTTCGATCTGGGCATGCTGCTGTCTAAACGAGCTCTATCGAGAGCCGAGGATCGAGTGCTACTAGCCTGAACGGACGGTTGATCCAAGTACCCGTTATTGTGGCTCTTCTCTCTCTCTCGATACTCCTTTTTATCATAACGCAGTCGAGGTTTTAACAGTTACATTTTGTATGTAAAACCTACTATATTTCATTTATCCCCTTTATACATTCAATGTAGCTCCTAAAATGAAGAAGTATCAGACCGCAAAACCTAAGACGACAGTTGGCTTTCTAACAACAAAAACGCCTCTTTCGTCTGTTGCTTCACAGTGGAATTGCGACGTTGCGAGTGAACCACCACCGGCGCCTGCTCTCCATGCTCGTCATCTGGGGGATATTGCTCTCCCTTGGGCTATTGAATCACTGTTCGGCGTACTTAGAGGACGCTCAAGGTCTGCAGTTCGTCGACTCGGACTCCTTCTGCGGTTTCCACTGCTCTGCAGCCTCCCTCTCCCGGTCTTCACAGTGTTCAGCGGCCTTCTGTAGGACTCGACGTGTATTAGAAGCCGACACCAACACCAGCGACCAACAGATTAATGTATTGACGTGCAATCAGGTAGCGCAGAACGCGTCCATGTTGGCGTTCTCGCTGACGCTGTCGGCTGCTGACAGTGTCCAAGTGTTCCAGGACTTCCACGACGCGTTTTTCCAGGCCTTTGACGCCATGTTGGGAGGTGACAGTATCACGGCGGACGCCTGTCAATTGGCATTTCTACAGGATAAATTACTACCAGATCTGAAGGATGAGGACTCGGCGCAGGAAGAGGCGGCAGAGCATAAACCAAGACTTGTGAAACTGCAGAGTGGACAGGAAGACGAAGACAGAGAATGCATAGTAGCAGTTCGAGGTGTTTGGGGTGCAGATGAAGAAAGTGAGACGCCGCTGATGACCCGAAGAGGAGACAGGTTGGGGGACAATACGGTCCTTCTTGTGCACGCGAATGCCTCGGTGACTGAGAGACTCCGTGGACTGGAATGTGTGGACACTGTGCTGAACCTGCCGGCGATTTTGAAGCTCATGCCATTTGCACGAAGCGCTGCACAGCTTAGTGCAAGGATGGTACAGCAGGCTGACAAGAACGCTACGGTAGCAGCGCCTGCTATGGAGATACGATTGGTGGAAGATGCTGACGTGAAAATAGTGTTGGCCTCGCTTCAGCAGCGAGCGAGGGAATTATTTGGACTACTGAATGTGTTTGAAATGAGTGATAAGCAACCACAGTCGATTTTTACGAAGTCGTTGCAGGATCTGAGGACCTGGACAAATATCTTGGCGATCGCAGTAGTGGATAGCTCCGTCGAGTGGCTTGATGAAAGACATGAGATTTCGCAGAACCTGCTACGGGGTGACGACCAAAAGCGATGGACACGAATGCAAAGCCACCGACGACTGGATGCTTATGCCCCAAGTCTCGTAGGGGTTGACTCAGCTCGACAAGTTGGAATTCGCGGTAATAACGTTATTGTGGGTATTACGGACACAGGTCTGTATCTCTACCACGACCAGTTTGATCAAGATGAACGCGATATCTTCTCCAGTGTGGTGTTGTCAGCCCGCAAAGTCGTGATGTATAATGCCTGGGCGAACAAAGCGGATGAGTCTGAAAGTATCACGTGCGGTCACGGCACCCACGTCGCCGGGCTTCTGGCTGGAAGCTCATTTAGTGGACAGCACGATGATCTTGGCATCGCTAACAAGGCGCAGATTGCCTTTATGGACATTGGTACACAGAGTGATACGTGTGCTGGTCAGTTGAATTGTGCCGTATCACTAGCGACACCAGCAGACGCCAGTGACTTACTACAGAGCCAGATGGATGCTGGTGCTACTATCTTCTCGTTTTCGTGGGGCACACCTGGTTCAGACTATAGCGCCCAGGCTCGAGATTTGGACAAGTTCATTCATGAGAACCCAAATGTACTATTGATTGTTGCGGCTGGTAATAGTGGCGAGTCGTCGACTACTGGACAGAGTACCATTTCGTCGCCTTCAGGTGCCAAAAATGTTATTTCAGTTGGTGCATCGCTCAACAGTGCGGCATCATTCACTGATTTCCCGTGCGCCGACATTTTTAACGAACGCACTGTGGCTTCGTTCTCATCTGCGGGGCCCACAACTGATGGGAGACTGAAACCTGACGTTGTAGCGCCTGGTATGAGTCTAATATCCAGCCAATCTGAGGCACCGGGATCGACAAAACAAAGCTCTGCTACATGTTCCCTCCAGGGTACATCTCAGGCCACGCCAGTAGTCACAGGTGTGGCAGTGCTGCTCTTCGAGTGGCTCCGCGATGGCTGGTGGAAGAACGGGAGCAAAAATGCATCGTACGCAATGAAGACTGTTCCAGCTGCCTTACTCAAAGCCCTTATTATCCACAGTGGGGATTCGCTACGCCAGCGCATGGCTGCTCTACCCGCCAGTGGTGTTGTGTCTTGTACAAGTTTGACATCGGATGCCATTGATGTGACATACCCAGACATGTACCAAGGGTACGGCAAGCCCAACCTCACCAACATTGTTGATTTTTCGGGTCTAGATGCGAGCGCGAACAACAGCAGAACAAACCCGCCGTCACTGTATTTCTTGCCAAACTCGACAGAGGGTAGCGAGCCTTCTGTGGGGCACGGAGGCGAGGTGGTTATTTCATTCACAGTGGCGCGTGACGTGGATCTGCGTGCGACACTTGTCTGGACAGACCCACCGGGATCAACGCAGGCTTCGTCGCAACTGCAACACGACCTGGACCTCATTGTGCGCGTCCATAATGGAACTCAAAAGTTTGGTCCTTTAACAGCTGACTCCAACACCGGAAGAGATTCCAAGAACAATGTCGAAATGGTGCAGGTGTCGTACCAAGACCTCCTAGCTGCAGCAATGGGCAGCAATGCGAGTAGCAGTAATGCAACAATTGACGATTCGGCACTCGGCGATGATGGAGAAATTATAGTTGAAGCCGTCATTTATGGTCGCAGCGTGCTGCTTGCGGACACACAAGCGTTTGCATTTGTTGCGTCATCGAGTGCCATTGGTTCTACTTCGGGGTCGGCAGCAACCACTAACGGTGATGATTCATTTTGGTCGGCCTGGATGGTCGCCATTATCGTGGGCTGTGTGTTGTTGTTGCTGATATTCATCGCGTGCTGCACGCGCTGGTTCCACCGCCGCGGGATCCGAAGAGGTCGTTCCTTGCGGGGACAAGTGCACTACCCCGCCCAGACTGAGACTGCAGCGTCTGCATACTATCCCGCGATGTCTTCAACTACTGCTGGAGAGCGGTGTCCACATTGCCCGTTTGTAGGTGCAGACGCCGTGACTCTTGTCACACATGTTGAAACTGCGCATGAAGTCAGACATGAAGCTACGTCAATGCCAATGCTAGGAGCCCGCGGGTCCAGTCGAGGTAGGGGCTCATTCGGCTTGTCACCAATAGTACCGGTGGTAACGGCGATGCCCAACACCACTCCAACGCGGCCAACAGCACCGACACCGGACGACAGAGAGCGCTGTCCGCATTGCCATTTCATGGCACCAAACGCTGTGATTCTGGTGAACCACGTCCAGCATATCCATGGACAGTAAACATTTAAGCCTAATAGGGCATGAGCTCAATCAAATTATTCACCAAGCTACATGTGACGAGGCTGGTGTTCCGACTATTAATACTTTAAACCGGCATAGTTGATTCAATTTGATAGGTTTTCATAGGTCTGTCGTGCTTGTCAAGGTCTTATGCGTCAACTGCCCATTCCTCATGAATCGACACGCTGCCGAGTTGCGTCCGCGGACGGCCAGCCACCCCAGCGCCCCGTCAGCTCCAGCAGTATCTCCTCTCCTGCCTCGATATACAAAGCCGTCTTATGCATCAACAGCGTCGCCACTGCGTCGCTGGAAACGCCTGCTGCTGCTGAGCTGCGCGCTGTACACGTCCCTCGTGCTGTTCTGGTTAGCCAGAGACAAGGCCAATGATGACGACAGTGTATATGACTATGGCAGATTTATCTCTGCAGTGAATTTAGACGCTGGTCAAGTGAGTTATCTGCAAGCACATGAGGACCGAGAGCTGCAGTCGGAGTTTAAATTTGCAACACTCGAGTTCGAGTTCATGCACCCAACCAACGTGTCAGTTGAAAAGGATGACCCGGAAATTGCAAAAGCTGAGGCGCATGCAAAAACGGTTAAGCCTTTCCCAGTATCGGAGACGAAAAAGCGAACATTGCGTTGCATCAACTGGCGAGCGACTGACGGATGTAACCCCCATGGTTCGAGGCTGCCGAGCCTTGACGAGCCTTGCAACAAGGCGATCCCGTTCGGTGCATCAGGTTACTGCGAGGTGCAAGACAAGGACACTGGAGAGCGCTTCCGTGTCATGCAGCGCTACTGCTCTAGTGTGAAAGACACAGCTCGCTTTCGATGCTCCGACGCTTGGGATTTTGCTGTTTTCCCACAAAAGCTCGCGATGCCGTGAAGACGGCGCTCAACCGGAAGTTTGTACTGCCCAACATTGCTCAGAAGACGGCTAACCAGCCGGAGCCACGTGACGGCATTGTTATGGTTGTATACCCGAAGCTTTTAGCTAGCGCTTACGCTACGATCCGGGCGGTGAGGGAGCTGCTGGGCTGTCGATTGCCCATTGAACTGTGGTTTCGACCACAAGAAATGAAGTATTTTCCTACTGCATTCGCGCAGTTGCAGCAGTGGAGTCAAGACAGCAACAGCATCACCTTCCGAGAGATCAGTCAGCCGGGTGTGGTGGGGTTTGCCACCAAAGTGTTCGCAATTTATCACAGTTCTTTTGAACGCGTGCTGTTTCTGGATGCTGACAATACTCCAGTAAAGGATCCAACTTTTTGTTCGAATCGCAAGAGTTTGTGAAAACTGGCGCTGTATTCTGGCCGGACTTCTGGCATCCAGCCAGAACCATTTTCAACATCCAGCCGCATTCGCTTATATGGGAATTGCTGGACTTGCCATTCGTCAGCATGTTTGAGCAAGAAAGCGGTCAACTGCTCGTGGACCGGCGACGCCACGCTGCACCGCTGGAGCTTGTGAAGTTTTTCGCATTTCATCGACCCAACCATTTCGACAAGATGAAGTTGGCTCATGGTGACAAAGACCTCTTTCGGTTCGCGTGGCTTAAGTTGGGTGCTCCGTTCCACATGATCGCAACGCCGCCTGCTGTTGCTGGAAAAGTCATCAACAACAGCTTCTGCGGCATGACAATGGTCCAGTACGACACTCAGGGCGACGCTCTTTTCCTGCACCGAAATTCGCACAAACTTATGGGCGTGCCTAAACGGAAGGCTATGAAAATGAACGCTGCAGCACTCAGACGTGCACGCAACAAAAGACTGCGCATGCAGATGGCGAAGGCAGATCGCATCACAGTACACGGTGAAGGACCCAGCGCAGAGTTGGAAGATACGCCTTCCCCCACACTTGAGGCACCTGAGGCCGATGGGTACCCAGACATGGCGATCTGGACGCACCTATCTTCGTTCAACAACAGATCTCGTCGATCCGACTACTACATCGAAACGTACAATGCAGACCCAGACTTCGAGAAGGGGCAGAATTGCTACGGCAAACGCTATCTGAACCAGACTCAGCACTTTGTCACACAAGAGTTTGCCAACTTGAGCTATGCCAGGCTCGAGTCGGAATTACGTCGGTTTGCTATGGAGGGCGCACAGTTCTACGAGCAAGCAGGTATTACGGGACGGTGACAGTAGTTGCTTCGGCTGGCCTTTTCGCAAAGCTAAGAGGAGTTGAGACTGCCCGCTCGGAAGTTTTAATCCAAGACTTCAGTCTAGTGTTGCGATATTGATGGCGCGCAGCTCATCAGAAGTCTTTCGAGCTTCCATTGCCGACTTCGACCGCGAAGCTTCCTGCCTGATACTGGGGTTCGTGCTGCTCAGTGCGTGTACAAGTGTACGTAAAGATAATGTAATGTATGTAGGGGATAGACATGATTCTTGAGAAAACTCTTTCGCTTGTCCAACGCGCCTGTGGCTTACTTAAGTAATTGGACCCTCGTCTCATTCATATCATGATCGAGCCACACAGCTGCGTTGACTCAATATCGATTGTCAAACGTCTGGGCTGGATCAGGAAGAGCCGCGAGGACGTTGCGATCGACATACAGAAGTCAAGGCTTTGGCCAATGACGTGGTGTGCACTGCAAATCGTAACCTCGAGCCGGAAAACCTCTCGGAAAATCAGTTGGTCGCTTCCACATCCAAACTCAACGACTAGATCGAAAGAGCTCAGTGGAAGCAAGTGAAAGAGCAGCAGTCCAAGGCACAATGGGACAGGATCAACTGCTCCGTCCGCGGTCCAATACGTCGAGCCCCCGCCATCGGAAGACCCAGGAGCTGAGTTGCTGCCACAGCGTCACGAGGGCACAACGTCTTCTGCGCATTCTATGCCGTCTAACGGTCGCTCATGGCTGCCACGACTGCTCGTCCTGGTTGGTGGCGTCTATGCAGTGACGATGGTGGCCTGGTCATCACAGAATTTGAGTCTGGTGCAAGCAGACACAGACTCAAGTGCATCAGCGTCTAAAGATGCATATGCTCAAATAGGGACAGAGTTCAGTGGGGAGAAGATTGATGGAGTGGGGGGCGGAACGATGGACTTGAACACCATCCTGAAGGCTGCTAATCATCCAGAGACCGATGCAGACCGAGAGTTGGTAAGACAACAGGCACAAGAGAGGTTGAGGAAGGAGATAGAACCAGAGAGGGACCAGGACCAGGAACACAATCTAACAACGTTAGAATTAGTTACTGCCTCACAGACACCGGAGGCTCTACGGCGAGAAGAATTTCAATTAGTGGTAGACTTGCCTATGGAGTCGTCGCAGCAACGAGAGGCACTGCGGCAGGCGCGGGAGGCTGTGATAGCAGAGATGAAGGCTGCAAAGAAGCGCGTTCAGCAAGTTCTGGAGCAGCGAGTGAGACAGAAGCTTCTGGGTCTGGGTTGGTTGAGAAGGAAAGGAAGCGTCAGGAGGCAGAGCTACACGCGCTGGATGTGCTCATGCTACCCAAGGGCGATACAAAGCAACGAAACTTTAAGTGCGTGGGTTGGCGATCAACTGGAGGCTGCAGTCCGCATGGCCCGCGCGAACCTGATAACGATTTCAACTGCATCAAGCTCATCCCATTCGGCCATTCGGGCTACTGCGAAGTGGAGGACACTGAGACGGGCGAACTGTTCCGTGTCATGCGCCGTTATTGCAGCAGTACCAAGTATGACACCAGCTTCCGCTGTTCCGATGCCACGAACTTCATTAACTTCCGGCGCAAGGCCCGCGAAGCAGCTGACAAGGCATTTGAGCCGGGGTTTACGCTTCCCAATATGAATGAAACAGATAAAAAAGCTCGCGTGATGGCATCGTCATGGTGGTGTATCCTAAGCTTATTGCAAGCGCTTATGCGACGATCAAGACATTGCGCGACGTGCTAGGATGTCGCCTACCTATCGAGATTTGGTTCCGCCGAGCTGAGATGAATGGGTATGCTGGTTCGTTCAAGCCACTCGAAACATTAGCGGCCGATAACGCGACGTCGTTCATCACCTTCCACGAAATTACAGATTGGCACGCCGTCGGCTTCGGAACGAAAGTGTTTGCCATTTACAACAGCCACTTCGAACGTGTGTTGTTCCTGGACGCTGATAATGTTCCCACAAGAGACCCAGCCTTCCTGTTTGAGTCACAAGAGTTTGTGGACACTGGCGCCGTGTTTTGGCCAGATTTCTGGTTACCGACAAGAACAATTTTCAATATTCACAGCCAGTCGCTCGTGTGGGAATTACTCGATATGCCGTTCGTCAATATGTTCGAACAGGAGAGCGGCCAACTGCTCATTGATCGTCGGCGTCATACCGAAGCGTTGGAGCTTGTGAAGTTCTACACATTTCACCGCCCGTCCCTCTTCGACAACATGAAGCTCGTCCACGGGGACAAGGATCTTTTCGCTTCGCGTGGCTCAAACTGGATACTCCGTTTCACATGATCCAGGCGGCCCCAGCTATAGCAGGCAAGATTATTAACGAGAGCTTCTGTGGTTTAACAATGGTGCAGCACGATGTGCAGGGCGAGGTGTTGTTCCTGCATCGTAACTCACACAAACTGATGGGGGAGCTTCTTCGAGAGCCACTTAATTACAAGGCCCGAGCAATTAACCGGTCAAGAAAGAAGGCGGACATTCGGAAGAAGGCGAGACTTGAGGGCAAGCCCATTCCAAACTGGTCGGAGCTGGACGCGCTTGTCCAGGCAGATGAAACGCCTCCCCCAACGTTAGAGCCTGCAGAACCGGATGGATACCCGGACTCGGTCGTGTGGACCCACTTGTTGTCGTTCAACAACTCAGCGAATCGAACAAATTACGTGATCGAGACGTACAATGCGGACCCGGAGTTCCCCAAGTCGCAGAATTGCTACGGCCAGCGGAATGTGAGCAAGAATGAGTATTTTTACGCGCAAGACGTGGCAGATCTGAGCTTCGCCGGAATCGAGACGGACTTGCGGAGGTTTGCTGCAGAGGCTATAGACATAAAGCAGCAGGCATAAACGAAATGTAACTTAGTACAGGTACAGTAGTGATGTTTTTACTTTATGTAGTGCAGTGGCTGTTAATCAAGGAACTCCAGCCTTGACATGCATCCATTGTGTGTGTCGGGGACCACTTCAAGCAGCACTTGCGCACCTGGCCACCAAAACTGCGTCTACATGTAAATGTAATGGCCTTCTCTGTCTGACGCTCGCACAGAAGTTGGGGAGGCTCTGCAAAGAGTGGACAAGGCTGTCAAAATCCCCTTGGAATATCTCAGTCGGTCGCGACACTGGCGGAATTGCGCGCATTCTTTGTGCGTTGGTGCATGCTTATCCGATCAGAAATAATGAACCAATTGGGCGGTCTTCGTAGACAGATACGCGAGCATGTCCACCCAAGCTGCAGTATAGTGTTCGTCGCTGGTGGCGTCTCACTCCGAGTTTTCCGACCTTGGCGAGCACAATCTACCAGATCCGCTCTTCGCAATGGACTCGACGCTGTTGCGGCCACGGGCGGCAAGTCAGTTGCCGCTACTTCCGCGCCACCAGGACACGTCACTCTTGGCTTCACCTCCGACCATCGATAATCGTCGATACTGGCGACTGTGGCTGCTGCGGCTCCTTCTATTAGCAGGGGTGTTCTACGTTGCTCTGTTGGTCGCCTGGAACGCCAATCGTCTCGGAATCGTGGGGCCGTGTCAGGTTCAGCCCAACGCCGTCGCAGCAGACTATTCCTCCGTCGTTGACCAAGGAAGCCTTGCTTCCCAGCTGCAAACCATTGAATCCGAAGCCAAACCGTCACCAACAATGGCTCAGTTATCGGCACGTGACGTGTCGATACGGGCCGCTGTGGCAGTGGCTCAGCTGCAGGAGAAGGAGACTCAAATAAAGAAAAGGTCGGCAGAAAAGAAGGGAGCAGGAAATTGAACGCTCGACTGCGGTGTCTCGGCTGGCGTGCTACGGGTGACTGCAACCCCGACGGCCCTAGACGACTGGATCTGGACTTGTCCTGTTCCAAGGCTGTACCCTACGGACAGTCCGGCTATTGTGAATTGGAAGACAAGGATACGGGCGAAATTTTCCATGTATTGAAACGTAATTGCAACAGTGTCAGAGCAGACGCGAGATTTCGCTGCCTTGATGCATCAGACTTTGTTAAGTTCCCCATTCGAGCTGAGGACGTGGCACAGAAGGCGCTAGCTCCAGGGTTTGCATTGCCTCACGTGGTACCACGGGTGCCTGGTGTGAATACAGAGCAGTCTGGAGGTCGAGATGGCATTGTCATGGTGGTATATCCAAAATTACTCCCCAGTACCTACGCCACAGTTCGCACGCTTCGCGATGTCCTCGGTTGCCGGTTGCCTATTGAGCTTTGGTTCCGTCCTGAGGAAATGAAGATGGCTCGAAAGCGCTCGAGCCGCTGAAGACCTTGGCTGCATCGGATACTGCTGGAGGCATTTCATTTCACGAGATTGACGACCCCCGCGCAGTTGGCTATGGGACGAAAGTGTTCGCAATCTACCACAGTTTCCTTGAGCGGGTGCTGTTCTTGGACGCGGATAACGTGCCAGTGCGAGATCCGACATTTTTATTCGAGTCGCAAGAGTTTGTAGACAACGGCGCAGTGTTCTGGCCAGACTTCTGGCATTCCGGTCGGACCATTTTCAATATCCACAGCCAGTCGCTTGTCTGGCAGCTTTTGGGCCTGCCGTTTGTCGACATGTTTGAGCAGGAAAGTGGCCAGCTGCTTATCGACCGCCGACGTCACGCCGCACCTATGGAGGTTCTTTTCTTCTACTCATTCCACCTCCCGAATCACTTCGATAACTTCAAGCTTGTGCACGGTGACAAGGACCTCTTCCGGTTTGCGTGGATGCAGCAAAACGCATCGTTTCACATGATTCAAGCACCTCCCGCAGTAGCTGGTAAGGTGGTCAGCGGCAACTTCTGTGGAATGACGATGGTGCAGCACGATCCTGCGGGCGAGGTGCTTTTCATGCACCGCAACTCGCATAAACTCACAGGCGTGCCAAAGCGTTTGGATGTGAATGTCAAATCCGCGGCAGTAACCAAAGCAAGGGAGAAACTGGCGGCTCAGAAATCCAAAGTTGGCTACGGTCGTTTGACTCCAAAGAGAGTGAAGTCGAGGCGGAAATTGCCGCGATGACCCCGGCACCGACACTCGAGGCATCGGAGCCCGACGGATACCCGGATGCGATCATCTGGACGCACTTGTTGTCCTTCAATAGCACTGCAGCACGTGCGGACTACGTGATTGAAACATATAACGCAGACCCAGAGTTCTCGAAGGAGCAGCACTGCTACGGTCAGCGACATATCGGCTCGAACCCGAGCTTTTATGCGCAGGAGATTGCCAACCTGAGCTTCGCTGGGTTAGAGACGAACGTACGTCGGTTCGCTATGGAGGCAGCGCAGCTTCGGTAGGCTGTACATGGAACTCAGGCATAGGAGCGCTAGACCTAACTACATGCACTAGCATGTACATAATTTATTTGAATTGGTTTCCAAGTTCGCTTTTCATCATGCTGTGTGACACTTGGGCTGTTTACCATCATGGACCGACCGATACCAGCCGATGATCATGTCTGAGATCGTTATCCAAAAGTATCATGTGAGACGGGCGCTGGTGGACATGATTTTTGGTCAGCTAAAGATGACGAGTCCCCGACTGCAGACTTCACTTTCGCGTTGGAGTCAGACATGGCGCAGGATAAAGCCGATCGCCTTTGCGTCCACGGACGGTAAGTCTAGCTGCGACAATCGTTCACAGTGCAGCGCCAATATTACCGCATGACGAAAGTATAACCCCATCTTCACCCCGACGACTGCGATTCCTGAGAATTTTGCTGCTCGCCGGGGCTCTCTACGTGTCGCTGATGCTTATCTGGTCCTCAGACCATTTGGCAGTCTTGAGTGCCTCTGACGGATCGAGCGCTTCCAGCAGCTTCCGCTCTACAGTGAGCAGCGTATTGCGTGAAGCTAAGGGGATGGAGTTGATGCGCAAGGATTTTTTCTTCAACACGACGGGGAGTCTAGAGGATGAATTGGGCGTTCAGACGGCGAACCTTGTTCCACCTGTGCGTGAGAATAAACCAACGGAGCAGATCGAGACATCACTCCCAACTCGAACTGACCCCAAACAAGCAATTGCTGACGCAGAGGAACACGCGCGCTCAGTAAAAATGATACCTACAGATGAACCGAAACAGCGCCGCTTGAAATGCGTCGGATGGCGGGCTACTGGTAGTTGCAGTCCTCACGGACCTCGAGAGCCTGATAATGACAAGGGATGTTCTAGCGTTATTCCAAATCGGTTATCTGGCTACTGCGAAGTGGAAGACGAAGAGACTGGGGAACGCTTTCGAGTCATGAAACGTTACTGTTCAAGCCTGCGGTACGACGCAACTTTCCGGTGCGCAGAGGCTCCTGTTTTTGTGAACTTCCAGGCTGAGTCGGTCGAAATTGCAGATAGGGCGCTTGCTACCGGGTTTGCTCTCCTAATGTGGGCCAGTCGACAAGCAGCCCACGCGATGGGATCGTTATGGTTGTCTACCCCAAGCTAATTGCCAGTGCGTACGCTACTGTTCGTGCACTTCGCAGCGTGCTCGGCTGTACTCTACCTATCGAAATTTGGTTCCGAGAGCAAGAGATGAAAGATGCCCCGGAGGTACTGTCACCGCTGCAGCAATTGTCAGAGTCCAACAAAACTAGCAGCATCTCCTTTCACAAGATTACCGACCAATGGGCCACAGGCTTTGGAGCTAAAGTTTTTGCTATTTATCACAGCTACTTCGATCGCGTGCTGTTCCTCGATGCCGATAATGTGCCTGTACGTGACCCGTCATTCCTCTTCGAGTCACCCGAATTTATTGACACGGGTGCTGTTTTCTGGCCGGACTTTTGGCATCCGTCGCACACCATTTTCAACATTCATGGCCAGAGCCTCCTTTGGGAAATTTTAGACACACCGTTCGTAAACTCGTTCGAGCAGGAGAGCGGTCAGTTGCTAATTGATAGAAGGCGGCATGCAGCACCACTGGATCTTGTAAAGTTTTACACTTTTCATCGTCCAAACCCATTCACTCGTCTTAAACTTGCGTACGGTGACAAGGATCTGTTTCGGTTTGCCTGGCTCAAACTGAAAGTCCCCTTTCACATGGTCCAGACGCCACCCTCTGTCGCAGGCAAGGTCATCAATGGAACTTTTGCGGGATGACGATGGTGCAGCACGATTCGCAGGGTGAGGTGCTTTTCCTACATCGCAATTCCAATAAACTTACCGGTCAGGTGAAGCGGAAGAAGGTGTACCATCGAGCCAAAGCGATCAAGCGCGCACGCAACAGACTTATTGAGCAGGGTATCTTCAGATTTCCCGATGGAAAGGATATAGAAGAGGAAGAAGCTAAGATGAACCTGACGCTTGCACCGACATTGGAGCCTCTCGATCCTGACGGGCTACCAGATCCTGCCATGTGGTCCCATTTACTCTCGTTCAATACCACTTCACGACGGGTTTTCTACAAGATTCAACCCTACAGAGCGACCCCGCAGTTTCCGGACTGGCAATGCTGCTATGGCCAACGTGAGCTCGGCAAGAACGATCATTTTACACTCAAGAATTTGCAGACCTCCCATATTCGGGGCTGGAGACACAAATTCGTCAGTTCGCTCAGGATGCTATACAGATCCAAGCGCAAACTTGACATGTTTGGCGAGGGGCAGAGAGTCTAGAAGTATATGTATATTGGTGTAACAAGAGTGATCAAACCCGACTAACAGAATAGTTGTAGCACACCTTCCTTTCAGTCATTTGCGTCACACTTTACCTAGATGACAAGCTCTTGACACCCAATGAGCTTCGAATTATGTGCTGTTCGAATTTACTTTGAAGAAGTTCACTTGATCCCAACGACGCTCGTGCCCACCGTAGTTAGCAGTTCACCAGCCAGCATATCTTAATACTAATTTATCTGTTCTGATTTTCACCCGAAAAACGCTGATGCATCACTCGGACTTCCCAATCAGTTATGCCCTTGTCCTCGTGTCAAACAATACACTGAGCTTGGTTCCAGTTGTGGCACGAAATAATGCCAGTGTGTTTCCAGTCGAAGGTCTCGAATATTTTCTTCACCTTGACCCAGGAATGCACGAATGTCGTTTTGAAATAAATTGGCCACCTCCAAGGCCACTACTTGCGCAGAATGCGCCTAATAGTCGACGGGCACCGTCACGGTCAGGCGGAAAGCAGCTCTACAGGTACTTGTCGAGCGTGATGCGAGGTTTTTGCTTTATCGACTCGCGAATATTCTCTTCAACACTCTGTATCCTTACTCCCATACGGCTTCGAGGAGACTGTGCCACTCCTCGATCATCGTACATGTAACGTAGATTTTGAAATTCCAAGAACTGCAACGATCACGGTCTGCTGGTATTCGAGAGCTAACGACAACAACCTTCGGCATTAATTACAAACTATAGTTATTGTTTTTAAAAGGCCTAGTAGTCAAAGCTACTGATCCCCACAGCATCTCACTTGCGGCTTTTCCTTTTTTTCGCTTGCTGCTGTGGCGGTGAATACAGCCGCGCTCCTGCTTCTTTGTCGTGTCTCGATTCCAGCTCTTAGCACGCGTTAGCAGTAAGAGGTATCCAGGAACTGCGAGAAAAGTTGCAGTTGTGCCTAACAATGGCACTACAGCAGCCGCGGACTCCACAACAGACGACAGGACTTCAGCAGCTCCGAAGCCCCCGCGTTGTCTTCATCATCGATTGTTTCGCCAACTTCCCGAATGGGCTGCAATTCACACAATTGGCGCCACTTGCGTGAGTTCTTAGTGTCGTTGTAGGTTATATCCTCTTCCATTTGTTCGACTGGAAATACTTCCACGGCATCCGTGAGTCTCCCCACAAAAGCTTGGGGTGTGAACTCTTCTGTGGTGCCTTCAGAACGCGTCCACTGCTGCATGAGAAACTCCGCCATCGCTTTGACGAACCCTTCGCATTCACACTTCCATTCAATGAAGAATGACTCGATGTCATCTTGTAGAGGAGAGAAAGATCGAATTGGTACAGTCGAAAACGTGACTTGCTCGCCCCTCCACATACTGTTGGAACTGTGCGCGTTTGCCATTGAGCGGGTCCAGGAAGACATCTAACACGGGTAATGCCGCTTCATCCAATGCTTGCACATTATCAAGCACGAAGAGACTGCGCTGGGGACAGACACTTAGTGGCGTGGCTAAAGCAGAACGCAACGTCCGCTTCATGTCGTAGTTGGAGGCTCGTGGAGGTTCGAGCAGCGCCTGGAAGTCAACCCTCTGCACAGTGTGCGGAGACCGAGTAGTTCCAAAGAGCGCAGAGGCTACAGCACCCGACAGGGAGTGCAATAAGTCACTGGAATTGGAGAAGAGAACGAGCGCAAGCGGTTGGCGGCGGTCGAAGTCGTTTGCGACGAAATTTTCGGTCAGCGTAGACAGCGCGGAGGGCGAGACGTCATTGCCAAGGCATTCGCCCACATGCGACTCTAGACGAGAAAGAAGTTCATCCTGGGAGAAGTGCGTGCAGTGCTGGGCAGTGGCCAGCGGCACCAGCAGCAGCAGGAGATGGCGCAGCAGCATGATCATCCGTCGATCGATTTCTGAAACCAACTGGATGACACTCCACAATTTAATATTCACAACTATTCATTCTCTAAGTTGTATTAATACACTCACTTGACGGCGTCTACGACACTTCTATGATAGTGCTACTGGACTCCTAGGCGGCCCTGGGCTTGGTTTCCCACGTGGGCCATCAGGATCGCAGCTTCATGAGCATAATCAACCAGCTCTTGTTCCAGGTTGGCAAATGGGAGATCCTCGAACAAGGTCATGTTGAAATTGTCCACGACGTTTGGCTCGGCACCGTAGCACGAGTCAAATTCCTTGAAAAGTGGGCCGCTGGCCTGGATGCCGATCTGGTATTTCTGTTTGACGTCTTCGTAGCTAATCATGCGCTTCACAGCTGGTCGTGCACCAGGGAACATAATCTCGTCATCGGTCCCAGAATCACCAACTTCGGTGCCTTCGTCCTTTGCCATTTGAACGTCTGCAAGTGTGTCCAGTACTTTGTATCAATCTTGTCCACCTTGCCGTCAAGCTTTTTGGCATTGCGATGCAAGAACAATACTTCACCATTTACATCGAACTGAACCATGGTCATTCCACAGAACTGCTTCTTGTATGACCCGCGCACAGAACCAGCAGACGCAGGTGGGAATGGCATCATGTAGAACGGTGTGTTCGTTTTCATCAAGCCAAACGGAAGAGGTCTTTGTCTCCGTGAGCCAACACCAACCGTTCGAAGTGACTCGGTCGATGGTACGCGAAAAACATGAGGACCTCCAGAGCTAGAGCAGCCCGTTTTCGGTTGATGAGGATTTGGCCACTCTCCTGCTCGAACATGTCCACAAACGGCAAATCCACTAGCTCCCAGAGTAGAGACTCGTGCTGAATGTTGAAGATGGTCTTTTGGGGATGCCAAAAGTCTGGCCAGAATATGGAGCCTTCCTCGCGGAACTCTCGGCTCTCAAACAAGTAGGTAGGATCTCGCACAGGAACGTTATCGGCATCTAAAAACAACACACTCTCGAACTTGCTGTGGACTACGGCGTGAATCTTAGTTGAGAAACCAGCGATCGTCGGGTCCATGATAGTCTCCACGCTTACGTTTGAGAACCTACGCTGTAGCATGTCCAGCGTTTGCTTCATACTTGGTGTTCGTACCACTTCCGGTTGCGAAATCCACAATTCGATGGGCAATGTACAATTGTATGAGCGTAGGACGCTGATAGACGCGAAAACACTCGTCAGCAGTTTCGGGTACACTACCATGACGATACCGTTGCCTGTCCCCATGTTGCCAAGTAGCTTGGAAGGGTTAGTTAAGTTGTGCGCGAAAGCATCCTTGTAGACTCGCTCAGCCATGATAGCAAAGTTCGCAAAGTCAGTGGCCTCTGCACACGAGAAGACGACGTGGTTGCGCACACTCGAACAGTTCAACTGCATGGTGCGGAATAAGCTCGCCCGTGTCCTCGTCCATAACTTCGCAATAGCCAGATACACCTCCTTGGGTAATTTGATTGCATGCGAGATCTTGATTTGGCTCCCGTTTGCCGTACGGCGAGCATTGTCCTGTTTGGCGCCAGCCCATGCACTTTAGATTCCTGCGAACCACACGAGGTTGATGCACGCGAAAATCCAGTGTAGTGACTGCGCGCTTATCCTCTAGGATATCCTTCTCCTCAACAATGAGCTTCTCTGCCGCCCCAATCAGTAACTTCAATCGCTCGGTCTCTTCTTTAGCCTCGTTCTTTAAGCTCTGGAGCCGATCCACCTCCTGCTGATGCCCTTCCACCGTCCATGCGTTGCGATCATCATAGTTGCGCATGCTAGATACCAGCATAGCGTCTTCTTTAACAGCCGATTTGACAGGAAGACGTGGAAATACGGGTTCGGGCGTTGGTCTCCGGAAGATGTACGAGATTCAACGCCTTCATAAATCCAGGCGATCGCCGCACAGGTGGTCGAGTTTCATCGTTGACTAGTAGTTTGGGTTGTTCGGTGCTTTGGCTATTGTTGAGTTGACTCTGGTCTTTATTAGACCAACCTTCCTGTGGAGCATTCAGTGGTACATGCGCTATCGCGTCTGCCTCCTTCAAGGTATCGTCGCCGTCTTCAGCATCTTTCAGCACCATCATAGCGTCAGCTTCGTCAGGATTATCATTGTTATCATTCTGGGCGACGAGTACCACCGGATCGCTTTGGTCCTTGGGCTTCTTTATATCCGGCGCGATATTTAGTACTGTTACTTCCATAGGAGTAGCAGTAGACGCCTTGGGGATTTCTACTGGAGCAGTTGGCGCCTCAACTTCAGCTAATACTGGGGCCTCATTCTCGTCTCTCAGCGTACGTAGCTCTTCTATTTGTTCTGTTCCTTGGGGATCGTGCCCCCACCGTCTTCTTTGTCCAGCTTTTGCCAGTCTTCTAGTGGTTCGACGTCATCCTTCGCTAATGGCTGCACGAGGTCGAGTCTAGTGTCCGTCAATTGCAGTTGCTGCTGCTCCACCCCCGCCTGTTTCTGCTGCTGCTTGAGAAGCTTCGGTACCCAGCCCAAGGTGAAGGAGCCGAGCACAGCGAGCGCGTAGACGGCCAGCACCACATAGAAGAACAGCCACCAGCGCTGGTGCCAACGCGAAGGAGTCGCAGAGGTCAATGGCTGTGATTCGGTAGCACGTCTTTCGTCATGTGTGTAGGACGGTAATGCCGACGACGCGGGGCGGCGCATGGTGCAGCAATGGCTTACCTGATCAAATTGCTCAGTGCCGACTCACGTACGTGGCTCGACAGCCAAGTAGTGTGCCTACCACATCGGTGCGGAAAAACAACAGCGTGCTACCCTACCACCTAATGTGAAATATGCTACCCCTTATATACCGATAATATGTCGGAAAGAAAAATGAGTTAAATTGACTATTAAAAATGATAACCTCTTGTATCAGTTATAGATATAGTCAACGGTTTGGACAGGGTAACTAGAAGCAAGTTGCTTGCCGACGGCTGGGATGCCTCGGATTGGGTGCCTGCCATACAATCGTCGAATCGCTGATAATGAGCCGCATTCGCGTGTTCAGGGCGCTAGGAAGAACTACCGTATAGGATGTCTCGATAGGCAAATGGATAGCTCCGTCGCAGAATGCTCATCGCGGAGTAATATCCACAGACTTCTTGGATAGACGACTGCGTACAAATCTGCAGAGTTGTGGCTATTGAACAATTAGGTACATCAAGCGATGATCTACTTGTCAGTAACTTGGGTCAAGTACGTCGAGCGCGATATCGCTGGAGTGCCTCCGACACCACGAATTCATTTGCTACATTGTACAGTACATGCATCGCCATCTAGTGTTCACTTTAAATACCAGAAATGTGTACAGTCACCCGCTTGCCTGCTTGGCGATCGGCATGCCCGAAATCTGCGCCTGGTGATTAAGCTGCTGCTGCATTTGACCCTCCTGGGATACTCCCTTGTCTTGAGACTTGCTTCCTTCATCCGTTTGCTGCTGCTCTGGGCGTCGTTGTGCAGCTGTTGGCTGTGCCTCTGACTTGTAGCGATGACGCCTGGGGAAGGAGTGGCGTCAAGCTTCCCACCGCTGGTCCCAGCTTGAACCGTCGACGAGGTTGCCACTCTTTGAGCAGGTTTCGCCTCGACTTGGTCATCGGGGTGAACCTCATCTCCTGGATCACCATCTGACGTGATTTGATCATTTAGATGTGACATCTCTTTCTGCCTCAGTTCATCTGGTGGCTGTGCCTTATTAGTCTCCGTCGTCGGGTCGGGTTCAAATTGAGGCAACACAGTTTCTGCCTCGGGTATTTCTGACGGTGGGTCGCTATGACCTGCCTCAGTCCTGCCGCTCAAGGTGGTCACAGTCTTCGTTGGCACAGCGATCGCTTCCACTCGCTTCGCGTCGACTGCTCTGCCCACCCGCACATTGCCTCTGCCACGTGGCTGCAACGAGTGTACAAAGAAACTTTTGTTGTTTTGTTCGGAGCCGACCACTCGGCCGAGGTTAGTGATATCGTCTGCGAAGTAGATAGCGCCGAAGTATAATAGCACACACAGCATGAAGCATGCGCGCAATTGGAGCGAGCTGATCTTGCGCGAGCGGTCGCTGGCCACGTAGCGCTGGGTGTAGAGGCGTCGAGCACGCGGTTGACGCTCGTGCAGCGAGTGTCCCGCGCCCTGGCCACTTGTGCGCGATGTCGGGATACGGATGTACTGCGGAGGCATGTCCATCGAGCCTCGCAGCTTGCGGTGGAGCGCCATGGTGAAAGCGAACTGGACTTACCTCAAAATGTCTATTATCTTGAATTTTGTAAAGTCAAATTTGATTATCGTAAATACATTTTTCAGCTAAAATCAGATGGCAAACGAGCACGATTTGCTTGACAAGAAAACAGCTGTTGTATTAGTACTGTTTCAACTCTATTACTCACTCTCACCATGCAACGCACTCTTTCGTCAACAATTTGACTACGCGAGCATCTCTGTGGTGCTGCCCGATGCAGTCGTATTGGTCGCAGTTTGACCAAGCCACTCAGAGAGCACATCGCCAAGCATCTTGCCATCGATGCTTTTAGCACTTCCGTAGCCCGCCGACTTCAGCCAAACGTGTTGCTCGCTATCGATGTTGAAACGCGTCACGTCCGTCAGCTGGGAGTGAGAGTCCAGGATCGCCGTCAAATTGCCGTAGAATTGACCCGCATCTAACAGCGTTGTAAAGGGGTATCCAGCGATACCCAGTCGCACCAATTCGTAAAACTTGCGCTGCGTGCTGTCCGCGATACTGTCAATGAACAACCACTCGCTGTGTGGAACCTCTTTGATCAAAGAGTCGATCATTTCGGTCGCCGTGGCAGTGCCTGCCTTACATCCCGTTGTCAGCGATTCTGGGAACTTTAGGTCTACGTCGCATCCGCCGTAGTAGTTAATAAGCGAACTCGCTGGTGCCTTGTGTTCGGGGAACACACCGACATAGCTGTCCGCCAGCACTTGGAATTTTGTCGACTTTTGGTTCACTTGCCACGCCTCAGCCACGTACGCTGACCAGAGCTGCGCACCCAACGAACCAGCACTGTAACCTCCGATGACCAATTGCTCGGGGGCAGGGAAGTTCGTAAGTGCCCAGTCCAGAACCGCCTTGGTGTTGTTGTACCCATTCATGGACATCCCTTGCTTCTGCCCCAGACATTGTTTATTGCCAAGTGCTTGGTTGTACGCACTCTCATAGGGTTCCAAGTGCTTGTTGCCAACGAAGAGATCGCCCGTGCAGTACGGCAAGAATACGACGTTCCAGTCATTAAATGGATTGCCATATGCCCCACGGTCCGTGACCCCGCTATTATCCGCCTTGGCTGCCGTCGTAATGAGGGAACTCGCACCAAGCTGGCACTGCAACGCGAAGTTGCATGTATTCTGGTCGACACATGCTCCTCCACCCTGAAGGAAAAGCAAGAGCTTGGATTTGTCTTGTTTCTCGTTCGGGAACACTTGGAAGAAGTACTTTGAGCTCGACTCGAATGTCGTTGTGTTGTCCGCATAGTCATCGAAGGCACAGCGCGTATTGCCTCCAGGGTATATAAGGACGCTACCGTCTTCAGCAGACGCAGTGAGCGAATCGATCGCACAGCTTTCCGAGGGGCTGAACTCACAGTTACAATTTGTGCTAGCCTGAGCGCCGAGTACTGCAAGAGCCAGAAGTGACAGACCGAGCTTGCCGACGAACATATTAGAAACTGTGTTCGACGCTGCGATTTGAAGAATGAGCATTTGATGCGGCCACATGTCTGGCACTCCTGCGTACCATTTGTTATTAGAGCAAAAACGTCCTTTCGACATCATGCTTCAGCACAATCTTCATTGGGATGGGGGGCCTCTCTCTGTCGCGCTCTGGTTCAGTTCAATATCCCCAGTCGCTCCAACTACCACCGGAGCCATCGATTCATATTTGATAGTGAACGGGGCTTTAATAAGGCGGTGCTCGTTCTAGACATCATTCCCCCAAAAGGACCATTACGTTGGAGAGTATTTTGCCAAACGTCATTATCTGAAATATGGTCCACCCTATATTTTAAAATGGGGTCATGGCCTTCGCGGTCGCGATTATGCCATTGCAGTATTGCCGCAAAATAGCGTTAACCGGCCATCGTGAACACGATCAAGCCACTATTATGGCAACCATTGAAATACTTTTCTGATTGCCAAAGTGACTACACTCCTTGGAAATGCAGACAATTTGTATTTACTTTACTGACTCAACACTGTTAGATAGAGCGCAATTGCTGTGTTCACGCCTTGATTATGAAGACGACACACTCGCGGCGGACTCAGTATTAATACTGGAAGTACACGGTTATTGATATCATCAATCACGACACTGCCTCTTCTCGTTAAATAGCATCCACTGAGTGCATCCTTAACACTGAAACCATCGCAAGGTTTCCGTCACCGAATGAATAACCGTCAATGACCACATATTCCGTGACACTTTTCGCTGCATCGATTTTCTCGTACTTACTACCATATGAAGGTCGGCCTTGTGAACCACCAACATTATGCATTTTTGGTGTCGAGGATCGATAAACACTGCCTCCTTCTCATATTCAGGTGTGCGCTCGACTCGAGATTCAAAAGCGCTGCTCAAATTTTACGTTATCGCTGTTGTGCATTTACGGAGATGGGCAAGGACATGTCGACAGTTATTCCACACTCACGACGATAAATTCAAAGAGATTACCATGAAAAAACAGTTTTGTTTTTTTAAAGGTGATACCATGATGTAAAATAGCACAGCATTCGTGCAATGCAGTTTACAACTACGGTTTATGGCGCAGCTTCGGAATCGCAGATGCCAGCGCTATCATCCTCTACTTGAAGTACAATCTAGTACGTCGATCCAAAATCTCCCGAGCGGATGTTCATGAACTTCACAGCAGCGTTTGGACTCTCGGCAAACACGCTCTCCGGGTCACCCCAGGGTTCGGACAGTTGCCACGCAAAACGCCAGGGACCGTTGGATCTTTGTCCTTCGAGTAGCTGTCTAGCCATGTCATGTTCGATCCGTAGTCAACCCAGATGCTCATGGCCAACGTCATGCCACCGATCATTTGCTGGCCCATTTGAGCAAGTCCGCCCATAACGTACGGGTGCTCGTCAAAATAGGCCTTGGATGTATTGCACATGGTATCAGTGATTGAGTTGGAGCTGTTCAGAGTTGGCCACGTGCTGCCAGGGTTGAAGATTACGCGACCGTCCTGCTTGTACAAACGGCGGATTTCCAGCAATTCGCCTGTCTCAGTGTTGTCATCCGTCACGAACTGCGTGATCACGGTGAACGGACGGGTCGTGTCAATGTCAAAATCCTTGCCGCGACCGTAAAACGCCTTGTTGCCCATGCGGAACGGGTTGAAATCGCAGCCGTCCTTATCGCACCAGCCTGAGAAGTGCGTTTCTTCAGTAGTGCCGCAGTCCTTTTCATCCAGGCATCGTTGCTGACCGTCGATCGAACAAGGATGGGTCGTGTAAGCTGTGGCCATGCTATTGGACTCCCAGATATCCATCTCGGCGCAACATGACCCGTACGTGTTGTTGAAGTTGGCTTCTCCGTTGATAAAGCGGAGACCGTGCTGACACTGAGCGTCGCAGTAACCCGTACCGTATGCAGCCCCAGCAGTATTAGAAGGAAAACGAGACATCCCGCCATCAACATCCATCTTGAAAAGTAGAGTGCGCCGTTGGAACCGCACGGTAGTAACGACATGTCGACGTCAAAGGTGAATTCCTGATTCAATAGATGGAACTGTTTGTACTTGGCTCCCGACGCATCCAGCATGTACACGCGCTTGCCAACGCTATTGGGTGTTTGCAGCTTCAAACTCAGTTCGTTACCGGTCGTAGTAATTCTGTGATCACCTTCGTAGTCGGCACCTTCGAGTCCACATTTCTCGCCACACTCTTTGGAGTCGAGCAAGTCGTAGTGTCCCACACGTTGTCTTTGTAACACGCTTTCGTTGTCCCAACCACATTAATATTGCGCCTATTTATATCGACAACCACCGACGAATTTTCGGTCACACAAGTGGCATCTTTCGCGCCAATCCCTCCGTCTTGAGCCAGCACTTTGGCGACTGTGGTGCACCGCTGTGATGGCAAAGAAGGGTGCACTTCAGGCACGTTTGTACCAGGCTGCTGTGCCAATGATAGATTCGTGTGCGTGGCGAGGGCAACACCGGTGAGGGCAATTGCGGTTCTTGAAAACTTCATCGTGTCACCAATGAAGCAGATTGCAAAATGACTCTTGTTCGTGGATGTTGCGGAGTACAATGCAAACATACGAGGCGTATCCTGCTTCTTGATCATGGCACAGTAAGATTACGGGATGCAATTCGCCACATGTTTTACTCGATGATGTATTATACGATAGGCATTGCCGATCCCGCGCTGCTAGCGCACGTGCCGCTCGACGGACTTTGGGACTGAGAGAGAGAGCAAAATAGAGCAAGAGAGATAGCCCGACGCATGGGGACGTTGACCCACTACGGTGGTGAGACAGCTCGCGTAAAGTGTTCACAATTCAATACAATTGCCGATCCCGAACACGATCATTCCGGCAGTATCGATAAGCGTACTGTGCTGGGGCCACACAGGAGTTTACAAACTCCTAGTGAATACCAGTTCACTCGGTTCTAGGTATAAAGGGAACGATTGCAGATTAAGTAGCAACACTAAGACTGCATATATTTATAATTAAGGTTAGTTTGGCATGCAATACAAACTTCCTGTTAACTTTACTGAATCTAAATCAATGTAGAATGGTTGGTTCTAGAGGCCAGTGATGTGTTACACACCATATTGTGTGACACACCAGTTTGTGTGAATACATCAAAGGGTACATGTTGCATGGCCTCTAACCAGGACATTGGTCCAGAAGAGTGACATGTGTCACTCTTCATGTAACTGGCATTTGCCCCGTTACATCCTCCCCCACTTAACTAAAGGTCACCACCTGTCCCTCTCACTTCGGGATTTTTCTGTTGACGGGTAACGGCCCGCCAACAAGAGGCTGCACTTCGCAACCCCCTGCACATTCAGCAACTTGCCTTTGTGCTCACAGGCTCACACTTCAGCCCGCAGGACTCATGTCCTCGCCTCAAGGCGACACTAAGGCATCTAACGATGCCATAGCACAAGCAACGACGGCACCTAGTGCGCCAGCAAAAGCAAACTCGATGCTTGCCATTGAGGAGGAGACTCCCTTCGTCCATTCGGGTGAGGAGAGTGGGGCTGAGGGCTCTGAGCCTGAGGATTCGACTGAAACCGTTGCTCCATCTGCCGGACACAAGTCCGGTGGCGTCCCTAACGCTGGGAACGCCGAGGCATCTTCGCCTCCTTGCTATTTGTCTCTGGCAGAGAGTAAGGCGCGTGTAGCAGGGCTACACAAGTATACATATGTATGTGTTTAGCTATCCGGTAGGGATTGCGGATAGGCTGTATACATACGAAGCAGACTGCCTCTGTGTGTGGACCACACACAGGATTACAATCATTTTGAGACGCCACTGATTGATTATTAATGACGGGTGCTTAGGGCGCTACTATTGGTATAAAGAGGTATCTTTCGACCAATGAGACGCATCCATATAGGTGCAACACGTGAGGGCCAACCATAGCCCTCACCATGCAACTAGATATTCTTTTAGCTAGGTCTGCTAAGAGGCCCGCCACGCGGCGGGCCGACATAAATACAGTTTTCAATTTTCTACCTAAATAGTATTTTGCTTTGTATTAGAAATACACGTTGTCGTGTATTTCTATCGTAAATCGAAGTAAGACTTACGCTTCCTTACTACGTGCATACAGTGTATGCTAGAAACAGAGCGGCTGTCCACCCTGTTTCAGTCCATGTCTCAAAGAATCGATAGATCATATACTTAGGAAATGCAGTAAAGCTCAGAATGCATGGGCAACGTGGATTAACCAGTGGTTTGACGAAGTATGTTCGACATATCAACTGCTGAACCTTCAACAAAACCTAGCAGCCAGGAAAGTACCGCCTATTTCTCTGGTATTCCTGTCAACGGCGCAACAATGCATTGGACGGTGAACATCCCATCTCGATGACTCTCACTATACTATGGACGCTCCGAAACGATGATGTGTTCAACGACAAAGTAAGCAACGAAGAAACCGCAATTACCGCAGTTCAAACTGCTAGAACGTACCAAGTACAAGCAATTGCTAGTGTGTGGAAGCAAAGTCCCACAACTGCCGCTCAGTAAACCAGTCTGGTAGTATGCCAGCACATCATAACGACGAGTGCCAACAACAGTGTCCCCAAGAATGGCCAATCTTGGAAACTGGAAAGCTACCACAATAAATACGACAAAAGTCAATGAAATGGAGGGTGGGTCCTGTACCTACACCTGAACGATTCGAAGTGGCAAGCCATAAGAGCCGGCATTATGAACTTCTCCTCTCAAGACACACAAATCGAAGCCGCAACGCACATTCTGCATGAAGGCATCAAAAGCCTTGCAGCTGAAACTGCACTGCAGAAAGTATTCCTGCGAATTTCATCACTGAATAAACATGTACAACGACGCTTTGACGAGACCGACGAAGACTCTTTGGACAACTATCTGCTAGAATTGCTACGGAAAACGATGAACAACCTATTTGGAGTCCTCTGGGGACAACCGACCAAAAACGACTACAAAGAGCCAAACTACTAGCAACAAATAACACCAACAAGAACTACAATCTCCTGCAACACGAAAATACCCTGATCCACGACTACAACCGGAACACGGTGCCTCAAGACCTCGCTAGTCTTGAGAGTATTCACAGACACAAGACACAGTATTGCGTCTCAATGTATATCAGATTTCTATAGAAACAACTTAAAAGCCAAATAGAAGGCTATTAACCACACACGAACAAACGTATGATTTGCTTTAGGTCAACGCTACTCTTAATTTTGACTCGGACACCACGAAAATACTGGAAACGCGTTTTTAAAAATCCAATGCAGTGCTATGCTCGAATGCGAATCTTGGCGGGTTTGTGGTTGAAAAACTCCTTCTCCATGGGTATCTCAGCACCTGGAAGTTTCTTGTAGGCCGATACCATGAATTGTGATGCGCGAAATGCTGAATCTCCTAGGAGATACTGCCCACCAGAAAATAATTCCAGCACCTTGCAGCAAACAGCAGAATTCGACCAAACGCGGTTATCGTGGGTAGATCCTGGTCAACCTACTAACATGTGAGTCACTCGAGCTTGATCATCACAGAAAATGAGTGCATCACTTCTTCGTTGGACGCAACAAAAGTACCATGTTCCAGCACAGAATTGAGCCGCCTTTCTTCTCTGTGGCCACGAGTCGAAGAAAAACTACACGGAGATGCTTCAATTCGTTGTCTTGACCTCTCACCTTCGATTCCAAATGATCAATTCACTCCAGGGAAATAGGCTCAAAATCAAAAGTGACTGTGTGCAAAGCTAATAATTCGAATCTTCACTGCTAGCCCCAACCGTAGGGCTCCATCTTTCAGCAATACCAAACTCCGTTGCACATCGTCGGAAGTGTCCGATTTACAATCTAAAGAATCTTTGAAGAACTACATATTGCAAACAAACATGTGGAGGTCAATGCGATAGCAAACGATAGTGTTAAATACCACATAGAATCGTATTCACCTCAACGTAGTTGACAACTGATGCATTAGTGAAAGCATGGTCAGATACCATATAGCTAGCCTTCTCAATTGCATCCTTAGACCTGCGGAGGAGTGATATACAAGCCCGGTCACCAAAACTTGAAGCATTATTTGGCCAAACATAGTATCACGACTCCGACCACACCAAAAACTCCGACCAGCTTCCAACCACATCTACGAATTTGTATATAATACAAAATACTTGTTGTGTGTAAGAAGTAACGTAAAAAGTAAATACGCTATTTGGAGAGCAGCTGCTAAGACAGCTGTTAAGAATGACTGGCTTAAGCAAGTTCGGAATAGAAGGCAGCGTGCGCCAACGCGACCGACGAGCTCAGTGCACGAGTGACCATCTGAAAGGATGAATTGAGGGGAGGGTGCCGCGCATCGGTGCCCTTTAGAGGGTTGTCGCTCCACGAAAAACTGTGTGAGTTAATGCTCCCTCGTGCACTCCAGGCTAAGCATTCTTGCGTTGAAACTAACCTTGTCCTCACAGGCACCGACGTAGCTCAATGGTAGAGCACCCGAAAGGGAAGGTGGTGGTTCAATTCCCCCGTCGGTATCAATCACCTTTTTCTTTTTTGGTATGTAAGACAGGCTGATCGACGCCGAATGCAACAGAGCGCAAGGCAAAGGGACACTACATGTGGACAGGACGTTGCGAATGGGCAATGCAGCGCGAACATTGTTCTAACGGAGCTTAAGGTGCGTTTGGATGTTTAAACATGAGAGCTAACTGATAGATGATCTTTCCACCAGTGTAACTCACGGAAGAATGCACACAAGAGTAGGTAAGAGTTCAATTCGCTCCGCTGTTAAATATTTGTGCTTGTGTCTCTGTGCGCATGTGTATTAGTGACTATGCCATGCATTCAGGTGTATGTATATATGGGTGAACGGTAAATATAACAGGATACTTGTGGCGTTTGACCAGTTAGTTGTGTTGTATTTGTTTATGACTTATGTGATTGGATTTGGTTGTAGTGTGTTTTGGAAGTGCGCAGGTGCAGGGTCTGCGATCCTCCCGATCGCAAGTAAACGGTGAAATGCGTAGATGTGCTCATTCAGAGCTCCCTTGCGATGAAGCTGCCTCAGTGCTTTGAGCACGGTGTTGCTTCCGGTCGAAGGTATATTTTTGCCCCGAAGAAATTCCAGCAGGTAAGTCGCAGCTTCATCCCCTATGCTCTTGACTTGATCCTTGTAGTCTTGCGCACTCTCATCTAACATGAAGCCGTCTGCGAGAAATAGCTTCATGTATGCAACAAGCCTGTTTGCATCTGATTTTTTATGCTTGTCTTTGCTGTTCCAGCCTCGAGGTGTCTGCACGTACCACTCGAACCATGTATCACCCAGAGGAGTCGTCTTTGTGCGCCTTCTTTTCTTCACCGGTACGTTTGCATCTGGGCTTCGCGGTCTCTTGGTTGCTATCTGACTTGTGGCTTCGGTCGTCTCATGTTGTGGCTGTTTGCTTGTAGCTTCTAGAGAGCTCACGCGAGCTTCTAGACGACGGTTGATGTCGACTAACTTTTCAATCAATGCACTGTGATGATTTAACGCAGCTTGTTCTTGGGTTTGCTTCTCGTCTTGCATGTCTGAGCTTGGGTGTTGTGTTTCTTGTGTGAGGTACTGCGACCATGATAGCAGATCCGTCATCGTGGCCCCAGTAGCCTCGACACAGTGCTCAAGCTGCACTACTGCAGGGCCGGTAGGATTGGACTTGGCAAGTGAAGGGTAATGACGGATGGCGATAGCAGTCAGCACGTCCATCACCGCACCACTGACGTTGAAGGCCTTGTTACCCATTGTGTGACTTGCGTTGAACAGCTTGTCTCTCACGTCGCGTATATATTCTTGTGTAATGGTGTCAAAGCGGTCCAGCGAAGGAAGCGAAGTGGCTTGGCTTGGATTCATTCCACTAAGCACCCTGGCAACCTGGTGATCTTCTTTGAGTGTGTTGAAGACGTATGCGAATGCCTTGTTTGTTGTGGTCAGATTCCAAGCGCCCCGGTCGAAGATCCACTGCGCGCTCAGCTTAGAGTTGGCGTTGGCATGCTGAGCTCCACCGCGTCTGAAGGAGTGTGAAGTCAACGACGCTTCAACTCCAGCTGGTCCAGCGACTCGGTCAAGAAGTCGGTGTACCAGCGCATGGTGATCCCTGTGTGATCAAGGCTAATGCGAGGGCCAGCAATGGACATGTTACGTAGTCTGCATCAGGGAATAGCGACAATGCCTGCTCTTCGGATGTCTTGATGCAAATGAAGCGGATGAAGAAGACGTCGCCCGCACCGATGGATATCTGTTGCTTCCGCACGAAGGTCAAGTCTGAGGCGCGTCCAAACAGGTGCCACAACAAGCACAGTAGTGCAGCATCTTGGTAGTCCGAAGTAGAGCTTGCGTTTGCATACAAATAGAGCACCATCTTCTTCAAATCACCCTTCATGCACGCAGGTGCCTTCTTAACGAACCCTCCGCTCTCGCGCTTAACGCAGTGTTGCTCTAGCGTGTGACCATTCTTCAGCAGCTGCCTCTCCACTGCGCCACACTGCACGGGGTACTCATCCATGAGCCAGCACTTGACTTGTCGATAGTATTGCGCCACCGAATGCCGAGATAGTTGCTTTCCTCTCGTCCCTCATGGAACGCAAGATGCACGCCGAACTTGTCCATGAGGGTAACCAGAATTGCCCCAGCACGGGAAGGGTCAGCGACGATCAAAACTCTCACATACGCCATGTTTGTACCCTCCCGGAGAGGAAGCGCTCGAAGGCCTTCAACGCAGTTGCCTGCGCTCTCTTCGTGTTACCTGGCTTCAAGTCGTTCAAACTCATCGCGTTTGGTCGGAAAGCAGTCAGATATGCGTGTAATATGCGGTTGTGAGGAAATTTGTATAGCGATACACATATCTGAGGCGGGACTCCGACTTGATACGTCGGAGTCGATGGTATACCCGACCTGTGCAACCTCTATCGCTTTTATTGGATAAAACTAGTCACATGCTGCTAGATGATTGGCTTTTAGTAAAACCTAGCGTTTGATTCGTCAAAATATGCTAGGGAATCCCATACAAAGAATAAGTGTGGTCGGAGAGATGATGATATTCATCCATATCGTAAGGGGATGGCAGCTCCTGGTGAGCAACTTCTCGTGTTTCCAAAGTATATCGACACACATAGTTCGGACGCGTCAACGGAGAATTTAGGTCTGCTATTTGGGATCGGAAGCGGTGCGAGCTATGAGTAGTACGACTGCACTGTTGTCGCTCTACGGGAGCGTGGTGTGCTGGCCTTCTTTGGAAGAGCGCAAGGTGATTTCAGAGCGGATTAGAGCTGGCTTTAGTCTTCCTAATTGCGTTGGACTTGTGGATGGAACACTATTGCCACTAGCTTTTAAGCCGACATGCAACGGAGAAGACTACTACACGCGCAAGGGAGGCTATGCAATCAATCCAAGTTCGCCGCCCAGGAGCGTTCGACACGAGCGTTGTTGTGAGCAGCAAACCTACCTCAGATAATGACGCCGTCAAGTTGATGAAGAAAGGCGAACTTGTTACTGACAGCTACATCGTGAACTCTCAGGGTTGTTAAATCATCTCCATGTAGTGGCTTGCAGCTATAGCCATAGTGAGTCTGGGTGACCAACGGCGGGTTGACGTTCACTCTGGGTCCCTAGTCATCAGTGATTGCGTGATAAATTCAACAGCGATGATGAACATGGCATCAGTGGTGGTGAGCATGGGGACGACAGAGAAGGAGCTCAATGCAGAGGGACGCAACGGTATCGATGGACAGCACGGCAGCAGCAACTGCCGTCATCAGCAACGACGTAAAGTCAGCAGTTTAAAGACAGCTGAATGCATAAGAGTGATGAAGGAGAGATTGCCTCTCCTTCCTGCATGGAGTACATAGCGAGCAGGAAGACCTTGAGCAGGAGAAGCTTAATGAGGTAGCTAGTTGAGCAGCTAAACGTCTGTCATTCATATATTTACCTAGTCACCGGTAAACAACAACACTCCACAAACTTAGTAGAATCCTGTAGAATGGAAGCAGTTGCCACCAGGACGCTGACGCATTTACAACTCGTGATAAAGTATCGATGAATCGTGGTATTTATCCACAAATAATCGCACTATGAAGCTTTGAGAGAAGTAGAAACTCCATAGCCCCTGTTGTGTTTGTGGATCGTGATCGTTTTGGCTTCGTAAGACGTGCTGCACACACCTACACCACACACCAAAGCGAACAATTGCAGCCCTGTTGCCACGTGCCCTTGGCTTTATTCTAAAACCACTGACATTTGGAGCTGATCGATTGCCTCGTCCGTTTAGCAGTCATTGTGAGCTCATATGCAACATACCACAAGTCCTCCACAAATACTGCTGTGCACAAAATACAATAGCGGGGGCAAAACAAATGTTCGCTTGAGATAGACATTCTATTATTCACTTCATGGTAACGAACCTAGAGTACGCGCTATCTCCATTCGGTACGAGTCCACATATTGTTTGTTCTGGACTCCATACACTTGCAACGATATGCTTGCTTGATCTGCAGAAACAACTTCATCTATGTCTTCTTCTTCTTCTTCTTCTTTGATTTCAAGTAATCGAGGTATGCACTGTACTTTTGGAACTCGGGGTCCGCAGGAATGCGTCATAGCCAGCTATTCTAGTCTTAAATCCTTCCATTTTTGTAGCAATACCCAACTTCTCAGCGTAGTCATCAGCGGTCATCCTGTTCAACCTCATCCACCTCATCGTCCACCGAGACAGACTCCTTTCTTCGTCATCTTCATAGGTGTTGTGGTGAGTCCTCAGCATCCGCTGGCTTGGTCCGGCGTGCGAAGTCACTTCGGAGATTTTGGCCTGGTTGGAGTCCGTGGTCGTTGAGAAAGCCTCGCTGGTAACCAGGAAGGTAGCCGCGATCGCCACCAAGACGTGAGATAGACGCATGAGTGTGTTCGTTGGGGTTGGGAACTTGAGAGCTGGAGAGTTGGAGAGCAGATTTCGAAGTGAGAATCAAACCAGGCTATCGGGATGCCATTCAACACGGTGCGGCCGACACCTCTAAAAGAACATTAAATGCTGCATCGTACTTACGTCGGCATGATGTGACGCATAGGTACAATAGTAGAGACCATCAGGGATACTGCTTTTAGCATTGCTTGCAAACCATCCTAAAAGTTACAAGCTCAATCATACCCTTAGTATGGCCATTGAGATATTTAGATCGATTGTGAAGGGTATAACTAATGGTAGAACTGACCGAAAGGCTTTAAACAATTGGATTGTTCCGCGCGGTAAACAGATATGAAAGGGTATTCAAAGACAGCGGCGATTATACAAATCAATATTTTTGAGTTTTTACACTCAGCATGTTTCGTCACAAACAGTTGACACTGTACTGAGTGGTAAAACTGTACTAGTACACATCTGTAAAAAATATCGTGGTGTTGACAATACTATACATGACTTGTTTATGTTATACTCCATGTATGGTACCAAGTGCTCGGCAATGCCAAGTCAATATCCCGAATGTTCTCTAAGAATCTGCCGACGTGACGACAACACAGCATTGATGATTCATCCGGGCACACAAAACCCTGACCGGTGTAGGAAAATAAGTAATTCTGAGCTGCCAACGCATGTTGGAATTGCTTTTATTTATTTGTTTGTTTAACTGTAGTTCGCCAACCAGCAGTTTTCTCTACGTACTGTTCCCCAAATAGTGTCAACATCGCCCAGAAAACCAGACAGTTCAGTCAGACTCGAGTTTTAAATGAAACAGGAGACATTGCACTCAGCCCATACCAGTACAAAAATACAATATCAATAAGTTAGAGTAAAATCCGACATCAAACGCAATCTAGGCGAAGCCAACCAGAGCAACACATGTAGTAATACGTACAATTAAAACCAAACATCGGACTACCCACCGTATCTTAGCAGCAAAATCAGACATAAAGGCACTGGATCATTGCGACCCATCGAAAAACTCATCTTGATGGCCATAATCATATAACAGTCCGAATACAATACAGTACCTTACGGTGTTTACTGCCGGCAACGTCGAGGCGCCACCAATGAAAGCGCTTGTGCGGTTTTCTTCGAGCACACTCGAGAGATCTCTGAGGTCTAGATAGAAATACGATTCAGGAACCAATTACCACACCGACACAAAGTGGTACAGGAAGGGTCTACATTTCAAAACGCGCCACTACCACTTCGTTATACTTGCACGCACCTACTTGTAAGATGACGACGTGTAGATACAAATACCTCTGTGTCACACGAACGATTCATTTGGCTGGAGGTATTGCATGAACTGGGAGCAAGACATCTACATGAAAGGCCTGTTCCACAAGCTGTCGGCCCTTCCTAAAGTGCTCAAGACAACGAGTTGCGCAATGGCGTTTTAGACACGAAAACTGGATCCTACTTAGTCACCCAGGTCGAGTGTACGATGCGGATGTTCCTGGTCAGCCCTAGTCGTAATGCACCACCTTCCACCGTCATCTTTAGTTCCCGCGTCACGTACACGGAGTGCGAACTACCACGAAACAGAGCCGAGTCTACGTTTTAGTGTGTTTGCCTCCACGAAAAAACCACGGCGATACCAATAACGTAAGCGCGTGCAGGTCCCCTGGGCTGCATTCAGGCTGCAGGATGACACATGGGTAGGTCGTCACTGAGGACGACGCGAACGCAGTAGCGAAGTCCGTAATACCCTTCACTTTAGTGCCTTTCGATAGCGCCATGGAAATTGTAGCAGGTCTCAGCTTGTCTTCCGGTGTAGACCAGATCTTTAGACGTGAAAATCACTTGTGTCAGACGTTTTGAGCGAGAGAGCGCCAACCATCCCGTTGAGCGAACGATGGGTTTATGTGGAATGCGAACGCAGTTGCTGTGGACGTTGTCAGCCGAAGGCATAGGACTTTCAGACCTAACGGAGTCGGATACGGCAGCTGGTTCTCCAGTTGTGGTGTGAAGCATTTGAGATGACTCGCTTTTGATGACTCGCCACTAGTACTTTCGTCGGAGGCAGCAACAGCATTTTCAAGGGAATTCAAAACCTTGGCTCAGCAGGAAGAGTATCAAATGGGCGATATTACTGCGTTCACACTACCCCCAAGAAAGTCTTACCGTTATGTGATCGAGCTTAAGAGCGAGACGAGGAGTATTTAGATGGAAGATCGGGCTAGCAAGAATTCAAGAACAAAGTACTTTAAGTATTCAAAAGTAGTACGAAAACACATCTACCGTCCGCAATTGTTAACAGCACAACAAAAGGAAAGTTGTCTGTTGGTGCGAGTGTTAACGTCTCCAGTAGCGGGACGGCGACGTAGTTGACGACACCGCCAATACTGTAAACTACAATCGGCAGATTTTGGTCACTTCGTCTTCATCACACGAGCGTTCTTCCACTAAAGCCACCAGTCACCTTTTTCACTCGCTTTGAGTTGATGCAATGGTCTGCGTGTACTTATACTTGAGTCCGCCATTTTTCCAACTCTTTCTGCTGATCGCGTAGTTTCGATTCCAAAATGCCAATTCTCTCCACGGAAACTGGACCCAGGTCAAACACGCACTTGCCACCCAGGTCAAGCGTAGGATACAGTTTTTCACGGCCAGCTCCAGTCGTAATGCACCACTTTCATCGCCGCTAGTTTCCTTTGCACGTAGCTGGAATCGTCAAGACCGAAATCTAGCAAATCTTGTAAACACTTTGGACCCAAAACAAGGCGGTCTATTAGTCGTTTGATAAAGTATTGGACTCAGGTCACAGCTCACTTTAACGTAGTCGAGGGTCGAATGGCATTCGCAGATGTCACAAATACAGCTTGACTTATGCAACCCTTGTACTTGCGACGAAAGATTGCATAAACTTGAGAACATCTAGGAAAGATACACACTCAGCATGGACACATACCATTCCTTCTTGCTGACATGATTTTTCATCCAGATACCCACCTTCTTGTTCTTGAGACCGCGGGTGGGTTTAATTTGTGTAACGCGTGACGCAGCCGTCAAAGGAGCGGCGGAGCCATACATCGCCCCCTACATCGTGACTTGTTAGAGTACTGCCTTTGTTGCCCGCAGTGACAGCCCCCGGACTGCTACCGTACTCATGCTAAACACACACGGAAAGCATTGTATGCACAGACAATACGTGGTCAACATGACGTAGCATAGGTAGAAGACAACTTGATGAGTTAAGAAGTGAAGGTACTTCAAGTAGTAGGAGTGATTGCTCAGGGTCCTGGTACCTGTAGTTCTTACTGCCCATACCTGAGAGTAATCAATGGAGTAAACAGACTAGGACGATCTTGGTAGCTGAGTGCGCGAGAACAGAGATAGCTAAGACCAAATGAAATTACTTTCCGATTCACATCAAACATCACAAGCATCACACCAAACGAAATCATAAGAGTTTATGAACCCAATCGCCCTCAGTCCGAACGACGTCCTCTGGGGCAACAATTACTTCCTGTGGGAGTTTAACGCACGCATGGCCTTTGCACGGAAGGATCTACTTGATCACGTGGTGCTTAAATCAGAGCAAGTCGCGCTGCGAGGAACCACAGAATGGAAAGCCGCGGATTTGAAGGCTCTGGTAGTGCTGGTGAAGCTACTCAGGTCCATCTATCAGTCATTGGTCCTAGAAACTATAACCATCATTCAGGCGTGGGAAACGCTCCGAGGATTCTGTGGCAAAGCGCTTTCCCAAATCGTGGTAGGAAATACCTTGATCTTGGATCACTCAGCTCAGACGTTTTGGGCTGGGTGAGACGTGTGTGTACTCACCTGCGATCCCTTTCTTGGTCCTTGACTAAGGCTACGCTGTGGGCCCAGACGCGTGTCTTCTACACCAGCTGCCTCCGATCTCAGAGTCTCCGGAAGCCCCAGACCTAGTTCGACCCTTCCCTGACAGATCTTGATCGGCGTGTGTCTTGCCCAAAATTCCCCGGGGTTTTATGTATAAACACACTACCACACTTATCCCAGTCCTCTTCTTTATAGACCTTGGTCCCAGGTCTCTCAGCCTCTTCTATTCTCCTAACGACTCCGGCTCAGAGTCGCGACAACCCCTTCTTTCCCGGTCGGCCTGGGTCTGGGCCGAAATAACCTTATTACTAAGGATTTAGGTCAAGGCTCGTACCAGCTTCTCCTTTCTTCTCTATGGGTCAAGCAACGACCCAGGAAAGGAGTTGGCGGCTCAGTTTGAGCCAGTCCGAATCCAAACCACTCACACACACTCTGAGACTACCCGCGCACCACGCCTAATTTAAGGCGGATACTAGTAATTAATCAATCAATACACTGGGAGGCAATCAGTCACTCCCGGCACGGCATACAACTGTGGTGAAGCCTAGTCCATCTTTCCTGGGAGAATGGATTGATGGACTGAGGTAATCCACGGTATGACCACATGGACTCAGATTATCAGTTATCTGATCTGGATAGACCAGATGGGTGCAGTCTTTGGAGCACACAATCGGGTCACATATGGTGCCATCTTTGAATAACGCGAGCTACCCTGAAAAGGTAGATCGCGGATGGAGCTATTTTTGGATACCGCGATCTACTCCAAAAGTAGATCGCCGATGGACTAATCATTGCGATACACGATCTAATCTGCAGGTCAGATCGCGGATGGATCAATCTTTCCGGTACGTGATCTGACTCAGAAAGTGTACCCACCGGGTGATGGACTACTGGCTGCGAAGTGGAATCTTTGGGAGAAGGCAAGCCTTCTCACTCTTAAAAAGTCCTCTTCAAGAAAGAACTCTCGAAAAATTGCGCTCTCCAAAAGGAGCTCTTCTGAGTCCTCTTCAAGGAGAGTAAGTCCTCTTCAAGGAGAGTAAGGAACGAGTTGGGTAGGGAGAATGTAGGTTTCTTAGTATAAAGGAAATCAAGGTTACTTCTGTATACTTTAAGTGTTCTAGGGCGGGAATTATATTGGCCCACTTAGTACATTTAGTTAAAGGTAGATCAACTCAACAGTAGCTCCAGGATAGTTGGCCAGGCTACATCGTTCCACAAGATCAAGACCCCGCTAAAGGAAGCGGTCAAGGAGCAAAGGAATAAGGGGAACAACACACACCCCTCAAGGCACTCCAGGACTGGAGCCATGTCTAGTCCGTCGATCGAGACCTTAAGAGATCAAGATCGACACCCAACTCGTCATCTCGTGAAGAAATTTCCACGAGGCGACACCCCAGTCCCGCGCTTCACCAGCGCGGTTCACCTGACATCGCTGCGCGTTATCTCGAGACACCGAGAGAGCAGAGCTAGCCCACCGACGGGTACACAAGGTGAGAAGACATCAACATCTCCACGGACGATCGGAGTACCCCCTCCGTTAGTCGGTAGTTCGGGCGCCGTGTGTGTGGAGATCGTGAACGTGTTTTCACCAATCTCGCTACACCACATCGATAAGCAAACAACGACAATAGCTAGGTCTTCCCCGATCTCGCAGACGATGAAATCAGCGTAACGTCGATATTGGTTATCGCGCTGTAAAGTTTCCCCACCAGTGTATCGCGTGAAAGGTGAGGCAACTGCAAATTGAGTCCTTCTGGAATTGGTCGAGACACCGGGAAAATCTGAGGAAGTTCAGCTGGTCTTTGCTCTGGAACCACCACCAGCACGTGGAGCACGTCCTCTTCGAGCAAAACGTCTGGCCCAAATAGGCTCGGCTTGCTCAGCTTCCACGATGCTCGCATCTCCATATATGATGAAGTGTCAACTCTGCTCTGTAACATCGCGTCGAGTATCGTCATCCGTCATCCACGCGCTGTCCTTCTTGGCCAGGAAGAGCATCAGTTCTCGCGCGTCGACCGCCTTCAAGTCGTTCGCCTTCTTCGCCTTGATCGCTTTCTTCAAGTCCCCCACCGAGTCACTCGGATAGATGTCCACAGAGAACGCACTTCCCGCCACACCAACCAGGATACAAAAGAGCTTCACCATATTTCTTCGAACCGGCAACTTTGGAATGAGAAAAGGAGAACATTCTGTACCGGTCGGGTCGCTTAAGTGATTTCCAGAGTAGTCACTTACAATCATATTGTAAGGTGAGTTACTTGAGGTGACCTATGAGACCGACATGACGGCGCTGGGCCTGGCTGAGTCCTCTTTTGATGGAAACACAGTCATTGGCACTGCACTGGCCATCAACTTGATGTATCAAGACACTGAGTAAGAATATTACTGCGAGTCAGGACATTCATCACAACGGTGCTGTCACAACACTAGAGGTGACACAAGTTGTGTTGGAGCTACTTCAACGAGTCAGTCCAATTCGTACAGTACGCGCTACCCGTATCCTGCTGCTTCGTTGCCATTCTCGAGGTAGCATTCGTCGACAACACTCAATGTATGCCAAGCTGTGGATCAAATTGTTGGTGGAGAGACTTTGTGTAGTAAGAACAAGAGCAATGCATGTATTTGTCGGCGGTTCTATTTGACGCCTACAATGTCAAGTTCGACTCCACACTGGTCGTTCACGCGTCTACAAAAACTCCTTGTTGAGTGAGTCAGATATCATAACCAGGAATCTGCCTCGGTTGTCTCTCTTTGCATTCACTTCAACTTGAAGTCCTTGTATTTCATTTGGGTTGTTTCATGCTACACAGAATTTGTCTCAAAGAATGCCGTATTGGTGGAATGACTGCACTCAACTACGGACATCCAAGCAAGATTCTGTTTGCAGAGCACGCCAAAGATTGAAAATATCTCCAGCGTCCAAACTGTATTGCCATTAGCTCTCAAATACGTTCTCATACATGTAAGCCGAACTAACTCACAATACCCGTCTGCTTCATTGGCGATCTGCATCGAAGTTTTCGCTCAGTTGTTGCCCTTAAGCGGTGGCAGCATATGATGATTGTAGCTCAGTCCACGGCGGAGTCCGAGTATAGTATATAGCAGCATGTGAAGCTGCTATGGAAGGGAGAGCGATGATTGACATCCTCAATGAGCTGCTACCTGAAATGAAAAGCAAGCTGACTCTGGGTGTCAACATTCAATCATCGTTTGTAATGGCTATGAGTCCGCCTTTTAGCCGACGAACTCGTCATATCAAATTGAAGTGGCACTTTGTACGAGAACAAGTCGAGAAGAAGAATGTGTACCTGTGGAAGGTCAAAGGTGAAGAAAACCCCGCAGATTTATTCACAAAGCCATTGGCAAAGGCTCGATTCGAGAGTGTATCTCGCATGACTGGTATGCGAGATGTGGGGTGATATGCAGCACGTACTAACACCCTTCTATCTATCAAAGTAGTTCACTTTGTGGGAGGCATGTTGAAATGTGAGTAAAGTTACTGCATTGATGAGCTGGATGACATCCGACAAAGTATGAAGTACGAGTTTCATATCTTTCGGTACTACAAGTTGAAAGTTGCAAGGGATCGCCGCCAGCACTACATGTAAGTAGGATAGCTCTGGACTTCGAGACTGAACCTCAGACTCGAATTTACTCAGTGAATAACAAGTGAGCTTTGCGTGAGAAGTTCTGGTGTAGTTGCCTTCGTTCACCTCGAGCGTGACACTTTTTTAACTAGTTGTGCATTTCATCAGTCTCGGCGTTGTAGACACGCACTTGAGATCCGTTGGTGTCTAATGCAGCTGCTAGAAGCTTCTCCAACTCAGTGCTGGGCTCCAGGAGATTACCATGCCCCGTCATGACGAAATAACTTCAACAAGATCTATCTCAATGTTGACTACCTCGTATTTTTTGGAGTAAACTTATATTGATCGTTTTGTCTACTAATGCGTTACTGCGAAGAAGCTTTTACTTTTTGCAGTAAACTACTTACTACGGTCTCCGTTTACTGGGGAAAGAATATCGGGTTGCAGCACTCATTTCACTCACTCGCTTTGCTTAATCGGCAGGCGTTGGTAGGGTGAATGCGCTGAGTGAGCCTCACCCTCGTCCGATATAATGTCAGCAATAAGGGGTTTGAGATTTATCTTGTTTTTTGTAACTGACCCGAACTAAGACCTGATCGATATATGACTCGTTTTATATCCTTCCAACGTGAAAATAAAACAAAACAAAACAAAAGCCGCTGGGATTGGATTTAGTGAAACTTCCAGGTGTCTTCCAGGTGTCATCGGTATTTGTGGGAACATTACGTCCCGAATTGCTGTGCATTTGGGTTCGACGTCGCATGAAAAAGCATGTGAGCTATCATACTGAGCAGACGACAAACGGTTTGTGCAACGCTACTACAGCCGTTGAAAAGATCTGAAGTTGGCAATGCAGCAGATCACTGAATCGATTCCAATTCTGCTTTCGGGGTCAAAATGACACATCCGTACCACCAGTTCCCACTCGCGGTCACTAAATGCTCGGCTCCGAGATGGCAACTGTCCTCTTTCTACGTAGTCTTTGACGACTACACCTGAAAGTCGTCCCCATGGGAAATTTCCCGACACAGCTTCGATAATACACATGCCGAATGAGTAAATGTCAGACGCGAACGTTGGCTTTCGACCTTCCAAGATTTCGGGTGCTTTCCATCGAACGGCAACACCATAGCCGTCACCGTCATAATCATCAGCAGATTCAGCAGGTTCACCAGCTTTTGCAGATTCAGCAAACGTACTCAAACTGAAATCCGCCACCTTCACGATGCCGCTTTCGAAGCGAGGATTTTACTACATCGAAGACCGTTGTGAAGTATACCGCGCTCATGAAGATATTGAATTCCGCGCGCTGCTTTGTACAGGAGCGCCAAACCTCATCCGGGTTATATCCCAGGGATCCATTGGCAGCCTTCTCGCAGACAAAACGCGGCTCCATGTTAGCGGAGTAGCCAACACCATTGAGTTTTTCGATATTGGGGTGGTTCAGTTCAGACCACACTCTTGTTTCCCGACGGAATTTCTTTACGTGTATTTTTTTCTTTATTCGTAGTCGTAATCCAGCCAACGCCAAGTTGCTTCACAATGACGTGTGTGTCAAGCCACTGTGCTTTATAAACGTAAGAGAAACCACCACCCCGGGACCTATTTGCCAATTCAACCTCACACAAAGGAATGAACCATTTTAAAAGTGAGGTCGTCAGCGTATCGCTCCGATGGCGATAAGCTTGATACCGTTGCAAAGCAATTAGCTTTCCAAGATCAATCCGGGTCTCAGATCCCCTCGAGTAAAAGAATCGGACCCTGAATAAAGTTGATACAAAAGACATACAACAGCACCCACGTCGATTCTGGTGCCAGGTTCATAACTGCACATACGCCTCACTAGCTCCCATTCCTCGTCAGTAAACGCATCGGATCGTGGCGGTAACATTTGTCTCGTAACCACATTTAATTCCACAGCTGGGTCGTTCATAGTCCCCCATGGAAAATTGTCCGTAATTACTTCCACGATACATCCCAAAGGAGTAGATGTCCGATGCAAAAGTTGATTGAGCACCGCAAATGCATTCGGTGCCTTCCATCGAATCGCACCAATCGCACCCTTCTCAGCATCAGAAGATTCTACCTGGCTAGCAAGGACACTCAGACCAAAATCCGCTAACTTGATCAGATTGTTGTTGCAAACCAACACATTGTTTCCCTTGAGATCACCGTGAATAATGCCTCGGTCGTGCAAATATTGTAAACCATAAGCTGCGCTGTACAAGGCTCCCCACTTTTCTTTCCGCGACTTTCCAGCCAAAAACGCTGACAGCGTACCATGAACTGCAAGTTCACAAACGAACACAGGCTGCTATCGCTCGCTCTCTTCATAGGCCCCATACAGCTTGATCAAATTGGCGTGGTTGAGTGGAAACCATAACTCGGTCTCCCGTCGGAACTGAAGTCGATTCCTGGTTTCTTCTTGGTTAGTCAACACTTTTTCACTACCACATCCGTACCTAGCCATTTCCCCAGTATGCAGCTCCAAACGACCCACTGGAGATGCGTTTGTCAATTTGCACTTCATATGCGGGCAGTAGCCAGTGAATGCAGTCTGTAGAGTTAGGTTCATCGCTCTCCTCGATACAGGAAGTAGACGTGCCATCTTCAGGAATCGCGTATGGACACATCCTGATGTGATAATGATACTTTGGACGTTTTTCTGGAAGACTGTCGCCACTGGTGCACGGCAGCACTGCTGTCCAGCACATCTGCGTTCAATAATAACTCATCCAGCTGATGATGCAGACTGTGGTTTCTGTCAGCGACAGTGAGAGCGGCACTTTCAGCCATCACGGACTTCCACCAAATGTACATTGGTCTAGGCGATTGTTAAGTCGGCCGGAGAATCGATGCACAATACCGCCAAAATCTTCTATCACCGAAAGCTGTAGTGAATCTTGTACGTTTTTAAGCTGCATGTAGATATCCTTTAGGCGATCCACCACAGGTTGATTGACGTCCTTGAACTTGTCAATGACGTTGCATAAGTCATCTAACTTATCAAGCATTGTTTTCAAAGTGCATCCAGATAAAGGATATTCATACTCGACCAGATCTTCAGGGGTCATTAGTTGTGCACTTGAGGCATAGCAGGCTCGGATACTCTCTCCTCCTTCACGAGATTCTTAATTTGATGAATCACCTTTGCCAAGCTCACTCTTTCAGTAGGGTTCACAGCGCATATTCCTACCAGCAAATTCCACTCAGCCTTTGTCATTGTCCATACGATTTCTACAAATTGAGTCTTGACCAAATCATCGATGCACATGCCCACAAAACTAGTCCATTCCATCCGATTGATCCCATTGCGAAAGTGTCTTACTAGGCCCAGTGGGATTTATGTTGACTAGAGAGGCGTGCAATACCCAGTACTTCAAAGATAACTGCTCCAAACGCCAGAACGTCCAACTCAATCGAAGGAAAATTTGGCTCAGTATCGATATCGTTGCCCAAATTACCTTCGCCTCTCCCTCGGACCGAACTTACGTCCTCAAGACGAACCAATCCCATACCACTCAAAACACACTTTTTGTCCCACGTTTCATAGAGATTATTCCTTGAGAAGTTCCTGTGCACAAGTCCTCGACTGTGCACGTACTGCAAAGCGTGTGCGTAGTCCAGTAACACACTCCACACAGAGGCGCTATCAGCGAATGTCGTTCTCGAGAGTTCTGAGCTCTTATCGTGAATGACGTAAGGATGAACTCCCACGTGGCAAGCACCATATAGCTTGCGTACGTTTGGATGATTGAGTTTAGTCCACAGTTCTACCTGCCGCACGAGTGCTTCTTCGTCTTCGTGTCCCTCGATAGTCGATTTTTGAGCAAACGACCACCCATCCTCCGACGTAGCAAACCAGGATGGAAGTGTGATGATCAGCACATCCGAACTAAGTACAAGCTGATCGTAGATGGCTGATGTCACATCAAGCTCCCTTGGACTCAGTATATCTTGATGCTTGTCAAGGGCATGCCATAGCAATGTCTGTGTCTCAACTTTGTGATAATCATCACCCATTTCCAGCATCATCTTTTCACTATCCTCCATCAATCTCTCGTAGAACTGCACGCGCTCGTCACGCTCCAGTTTCAAGGCCGTCTACCATAAATCTTTTGCCGACTGAAGATTGATGATTCCTAATGCAGTATTGATTGCACGCTGAAGGAATTGGATGGTGTGGCCTGAATCAGCCAACTGGATAAGCACTCGAGAATTAAAGTTGTATAAATCGAGTTGCTTCTCAACACTGTGGCCCAAAATTTAAGGGCAGCAGCGTTCTTCGTGAATCGTTCACTTCTCAGTAACTCCTGGAGGAAATGATTTCCCAATGTGTGAATGTTCGTTGTAGTCTCCCCACTCACCAATTCTGCTTGTTCATGGCGTCCCAGCTGTAAGTTGAAAGTACGTCAAGTTGTTGTTGCCAAGGGACCGTTTCACCCCAGTTGTCGGTGGGGACTGAGTCTGGGCCTCGATTCATAACATTATTAGTCGTGGTTATCGTGCGGTCTGCCTCTTGAGTGTTCGTTGGAATATCTCGAAGACCTTGTCGATTTATATTAACTATTCTGTCGTACATCGGAAGGAACCCGACAGCAAGACTCAGATCATTGCGCCAATTGGTAAACGTCTTCGCATTAATTCCACCTGTCCACCAGTTTTCCGAGTTGTTACGTTCATTCTGAGCAAGCTCAATCAATACTACGACATTCTCCATGGAGGGTCTTTCGGAAGGGATAGTAGCACACATTGAATTAAGTAACTCCCACTCGTCGTTGCGCAGAACTGTCGGTTTAGCGTCAGGAAGCTGTCTAACACTTGGGAATTGTGTCGAAGCGTCAAGGGTGTACTGCGTGATGACCGGATCGACATGAGCCTCTTTTGAAGTACGTTTGGACACTAGCAGATCAAAGACAGCTTGTCCAAACGCCATCACGTCAGTGGAAAAGAAAGGATTATAATCATCGTAAATGCGTTTCATCTTGTTCACGAGCTTCAGCCACTCTCACCAATTCCAAACCACTCACCACTCCTTTGTTCTCTGCCAAAGGCTTCATGAGTGTAGCCATGGGTAAACGCCAATGTGCAAATCCGCGTTCATGCATGTACCTCAAGCCCAGAGCACAACCCAGTAATAATTCCCACTTCCACTTCAGAAATCAGCTGACACTTTTCATGAATCACGAATGGCTTCCCCACATGGCAAGCGCCATATAGTCTGCGAACATGAGGGTGATTCAACTCTGACCAACTCGCCACCTGTCGTAAACATTTCTCTTCATCATCTATAGATGACTTAGCAGCATCAGGCCATGTATACTTTCTTGTGGCGAACCAACTGGGAATGCAGCCCACTACAGTATCTGAACGGCGGACAATCAACTCATAGAGCTGCGAAACTACATTTGCTTCTCGTGTTGAGAGTGCAGCCCCATAGATCTCAAAACCGTCTTTCAGTAGAGTGAGAATCTCCAATTGCTGTCTCTCATCCCCCATCTCAACCACCAAAGCTGCTTCATCAGACAGCAAAGTCTCATACGATTCCATCCGCTTCTCACGCTCTCTCTTCAAAGTCTGTTTCCATTGCGTTATGATGGCAACATCCCGAATTTCAAGACCTCGACCAACGTCTGTAGTTGTTGCAGAAGCACCGTCACCACTCGCCCGTGATCTGCCAATTTGACTAGAAGGCGTGACTCACTCTCGAATTCAGCAAGTCAAATAAAGAGTTCTCGTCCACACCAGGTAACAATCCCAATCGTGGCGGCATCATCCAAGGCACTTGTTGTTCTCAGGGCCTTCGCTTCCACCATAAACTCAATGATGGTTCTCGTGCTGCATCCCTCAGATTCGCCACCGTCGAGTCGCCGATGGCGTCACGAGTCTCCACTACGCCAACATGAGACGAGTGCCATCGACTCTCCTCATTCACTAACGGATCCACACAATCAGTCCATCCGCCACTCATACTGATCAACGAGGGCATCGGCACCAAGAAAGGATCGCAATTGTAGGTATTGAATGCCTTGACGTCGACCGACTTTTCGGATGCCTGTTCACAGTTCCGCAGCCATGTCAGTAGTAGACGCCAAGAGTGCAGCATTTGCAACTATCGGCGATGTCGTCGCAGAGAGTGATGTAGATGCACAGCAGCTGGAGCTCCTGCTGAAGGATTTTTACACATTCATGTATGAGAAGGCTGTCCTCGTGGGATCGACGGGAACGAGTCCTTCCGAGGCAAAAGGTGCCGGCAAAGGCAAGCCTGGTGTTGGTTCGCTGACGCGCGCTGTATCTCCATCGCATGAAGCGGTCGGCCCAAACAGGAAACAATATCTACCAGGCCATCTGTTGCAAGTGTTTCAACAGCAAGCGCTTCAGCCCAACATCAGCATCAGCGTTGACTCGGGAGGTTATGGACGCTTTGCTACCAAAGTACGTTTCCTATTCTTGCATCCACTCCTTTCTTGTGTGGATTTCTTAGCTGAGTATTGTGTTAGAACGTGGCAGGACACCCAGGGCAAGTGGCAGCGCATGGTGAGTATGGCGCCAGCATCGCGGGCGGACACGCAGCGGCTGCAAGAGACTTTCGACCAATTTCTAGAGCAGTACCAGGCTCGAATGCACGCTATTTGTCCAGTGCGAGAGAAATTCTTCTTGTAGATTCTCGGTTAGCGAGCACGATCTTGGTTAAGATTTCTACTTGCAAGGATGGCTTACGGCTTTCTTTGTGTTTTGTTGTGTTACAGAAGAATTAATTCAGTAGTTTGCGAGTGTCCCGAACGAGGCTTGATGCTGTTGCGACTGCGAGACGAACTGCGCCTACCAATCGAGGCGTACCAGATGCTCTATCACAATCGTATTTCGTACGGCAGACAGAAGGCTGTACAAGCAAAGACTGATGTTGATGAATTTGAAGGAGAAATCGTTCGCCTGAAAGCTGAGAGAGAGCAGCTTGTCCCGAAGAAACGGGAGCTCGCGCACAAACTGATGGTATGGAGTAGGAATGATGGCCATTTTAGCCTTTCGTCTAGCGCTAACGATTGGTGTGTATATTGACATTGTTGCTTGGATGTAAGTTCTTAGAAGAGCAGAATAACGAGGGAAGACAAGAAACGGCACCTTCGACACGCACATATGGTCCAATTCTTGCAGACGCAGCGACAGGAGCTAGAGCTATTTCGTCTAGTAATGATTCAAGATGCAACGTGGAAATAAGGTGCAGCCTTCACAGAGCAATCTATTCGTTGCGGTGCAATCCTAACGTGGCTATGCCCAAACCAAGTAGCAACTACACTTTCTAGTAGGGTATCTGTCCTTTTGAGGTCTGTAGGTGATTAAGAAATGATCATGGAGCGTCTAGTACGTAATAACAGCTGATGCAATTGGACTTGGATGCATCGTTTGTGTATTCTCTCAGTCAGTTGAGCACTTCGTTCGCTCTGTCATGATTCAACTCGCTCGTTACACCTCTATCAACGTTTACTTCGAGTTCATACTCAAGACCAACTATGCACCTAACGTGTTACGTCTTCCTATCGATTGCAATCGTCTTTGCGGCCACCTCCAATGTCGCCCCAGCTGTTCTGGAATCCGAGCAGACCAACAATTCGGTATTGACGGCGGAAATCAAGGGTTTACATCGTCTGTTTGCTAATGACTATGACAACAACACCCGCTCCTGCGAGCCAACGTCAGCAGCGATGGTGACAACCTCTCTCGAAGGACGAGGAGAGCTGCTGCCAAACTGCCTGGGAGGTTCAACAAGGTGTCGAGTGCCATGACTCAGCCATCGAACGCAATCAACAACATTCCAACCAAGACGTTGAACGGTTTATTTACCACGATGGAGAAGACTAAAGTGGCCTCTATGAAGTTGTAGAAGTACATCAAGATCATGGGATCGAGCGGCGGCAGGTACACGTTCTTTAAAGTTCGAAGCGTTTTGGAACACGAAGTACAGTGTGGCCGCGTAAGAGCTGACAATTCGTCCAGACTGTGACTTTGTTTGCTAGATTGGGACCCTTGCTCTTCGAGATGACTGGGGTCTGGGGAACTGTGCTGCTGCGAAAATGCCTTTGAACTGGTACTGTAGCAAATCTAGCTCTGTTCGCAAATATTTGTCTCAATGACTGCCAAAAGAGAATGCAGTTGCAGGCCAAAAACGTATGAATTCGCTGGCAGTCGGCAGGAATTGCAGTTTGTTCCTCAGCAGAGTCATCACCGTTATCCGCTTGACGTTCCTGGTTCGAAGACATTTCAAAGAGACCTTGGTGTTGCTTGGTTCGGGCGGTCAATGTCCTCAATCTCTGATACCATGGTACATGTCTTTGTACGCTACACACAGCAAGCGCACGTAGTCTTGGCTGTATTCTGTATATTCGACGATAAGGTTGAACCAGAAGTAGTCGGCGTCGGGGGAAGACCTGAAGTATCAGGGCCAGGCAATGGACTTGACACATCGGCGTATCGTCTGGTGGTTAGAAGCTCATCCAAAGACGACAACATCCCAAAGGCTGGGTCGTTGAACAAGCGCTCGATCAGTAATTCGCGGATAGAGTCACATGCAGGCTGGGGAAGACACCATCAATTACAGGGAACTGCTCTTGGCAGATTGTGAGAATCTTTGTGAACAACGTGTCCAGGTCTTCAATTGGATCCAACGAAGAGACTGCCAGTTCTCAGAAATCCTGCACCACAACACATGAATGATGTCACGAATAAACTTGATGCACGATTTGCGAATAATCACATACAGGAACTACCACGTACTTGGCGAGTCGGTCGCACTGGCATTCCACACGTATCGATCCGCAACCTTCTCCTTGTCATTGTACTCGATCAAAGACTCGGCACATTTGCGCATACCAACTACACTTCCTCTCTCCTATTCGTTGCTGAATTTTGTCAGCAAATTGTTCTCTCTGTCGTCCGACTGCCGTTCGATCTCTGCGACCGTGTACGCTATCGTGGGGACGATAGTTCAGACGAGAACATACCATCTTCTTGACGATCCTCGATGCTTTGTGCAGCTCATTGGGGGTCGTGCAGCGTGAACAGCCGATTACTGGACTTGGTCAACTTTGAGCTTGGGTCGTTGAGTGCCAGCAGCGCCTCCATGAGCTCGTCTGTCTCCAAGACTCTGGACCGTTCGTCATCAGAATCGACAACTTGTCTCCAATTAGCACAGCTGTCGAGCTCGCTTTTGAAAATCTTTCTTCCAAGTCTTCCATC
>VKKV01000505.1:0-12044 GCA_008080845.1 Phytophthora kernoviae | reverse complement strand
CCCCGATCGACTTCTCGACGATTACGGGTGGTAAGAGTGGCGCATCACCCATGACCGCGACGGGAACTGGGCTGCCTGGGTTCCCCAGTCTTGACTCCGCCCCAAAGGCAATCACGGGCGGCCAGGGAGACGCGACCAAACTGTTGCCATCGGGTCTGCCCAGCACAGACTCGTTCTCGTCGCTGACATCACTCACGAAAGGCGATGCGCTCCCCATTGCTAGTGGCACCGGCAAGAACATCTTCCCGACGGACGTGAGTGCACTCACGGGTAAGAACGAGCTGTCGTCGCTGACAGATACTAATGGTGTGAAATCGATCACAAAGGGCCTCGCTGGTGACAGCAATCAGCCAGACCTAAACAACCTGCCCATCGGCGGCGGCAGTGGCAAAGGCTTTGCAGGCCTCACAGACGACCTCACAGATCTGCCATTGACGAGTAGCGGCAAGAAAGTGTACTAGAGTCTAGGACTCGCCGTCGCCAAGTTACAAATCCGGACGGAGCCAAGACCGCTAAATGATCGACGACGTCAAACCTCGAGGAGAAGACTGCAAAGGCAGCAGCTGGAGAGTCTAGACCGTCGTATAGCTTTATCATCATAGTTTGTCGTGTATCAATGAAAAGTTTTTGCAGGTGTCATTCAAGTGTGTGTCCAATGTCTGCAAAAATTGGCAAATCGGAAGGGCATTTTGGTAGTAGACTTTCACTAGTCTGTATTTAGAAAGTCGTCTCTATTTTAGAAATGTACCCTTTTGTTAAGTTGATCTTCCAAGAATTGACGCGATTTGAACAACAACACGTACCCTTACACGAGGCAACATCGAAAAATTCAACCAAGACCCAAACGAGAGTCAAACAGAGTGGTAATATCAGTAGATACTATGTTTGACGCAATGGAGTGGTTACACTGGATGGCACCGTTGTATGGCTGCATAAAATCTTCCTAGCAGAGCCATGAGCCAGGCCCCACAACGTTGTTAAACAACCAAAAAAACACTTTTACCGAGCTTGATATTGGCTGCATCTTGCTAATCTCCACGTCAGAAAAGGACCACCTGTTAACGACCGCATGATCTGTTCCTGTGCTTTGGCTTCAAAGCCTTGAAGGACTGCTAACCTTACATGTCAGGCTGGTCGCCGTGGGATCCCTTGTACAGCAACGTGCTCGGGTGAGCCAGTTTTCCACCTAAAACGATATCAGCACAACATAGCATAGTACTCGACGCTGGCTCCCCGTCGGACAGCTCCCGACACATCGATGCTCTCGAGGCGCTGCAGCACATGTGTGATGGATTATCTAACAGCAGGCCATGTCCACTGCGCGTTTTACTTGGAATGACCGCACGTGAACTTGAGTGATCCCACATCTGATCGTTAATTTGCCCATGTGACTCGCACAGAGAGCGGGCACTGGACTGGCGGTACACCACAAGCCGCGACTGGAAAGATATGTCCTGCACGAGTATGTGACGTTAGCCCCACCGTACATGGCTAGCTGTCCTACGAGCCTCGCACGATCTCGTGCAGTTCACAACGCCTGTATTTCTCTAAATGGATCCTCATGTTGGAAAGCCGAGAAAATCATCGCTAGACAGTCTGAACAGCATCAACATAGATACCCTCCCCCTACAGTTCACGGCTCACTCATGTCGATAGATCATCCGTGCTGGTGGTTCAGCACCACCCTCGGAAAAGTAGCGCCACTCTCGATCTCATTTCCAAACTTGCGCACTTCCGTTCGCACCAGCACCAGCATCTCCAACAAGCACCAAGCACCGACCAATTAGTTTCAACAACCATGGCTCGCATCTCCACCACTATTGTGGCCGCACTCGCTGCATTTGCCGTCGTCGACATCGCGTCTGCCCACCCAGGTCAACCTTCCCACACACGCACCGCCGCCGAACTGGAACAGCGCAGACTGTTCCTGGCTGAGGGCAAGCGCTCACTCAAGGACTGTGCCAACTCCGACGCCTCGCGTCGCCTGCAGGAGCGCGCCGTGGCTCGTCGTGCCGCCAAGGCCGAAAAACTGCGTGCTGAGCGCCGTCGCCGCCGACGCCTCGACGTGGATACCGTGCTGGCTGCGAGCCACCGCTCGAACCTGACCGGCCTAACCTCGAACGCCACCGCCGAGGAACTCTTCGGCGACGATGTGAGCTGCATCCTCGAGCCGGAAGTGACCCAGGGACCGTACTATGTAAACGGTGAGCTCATCCGCGCAGACGTCCGCGAGGAGCAGGAGGGTGTCGACCTGTACGCGGAAGTGCAGATCATCGACGTGAACACTTGCGAACCCGTCGAGGGGTTGTACCTCGACTTCTGGCACTGCAACGCCACGGGCGTGTACTCGGGCATTGTGGCCAGCGGCAATGGAGACAGCTCCGACACTACCAACGTGAACACGACCTTCTTGCGCGGCCTCACGCCCACAGATGAGGACGGCGTGGCCTCGTACACGTCCACCTTCCCTGGTCACTACACGTCGCGCGCCACGCACATCCACGTCCTGGGCACGTACAACGGCACGCTGCTGGAGAACAACACATACTCGGGAGGCTACGCCTCGCACGTGGGTCAGATCTTTTCGACCAGGACCTGATCACCGAGGTGGAGCTCACGGCGCCATACAACACCAACACGCAGGAGATCACGACGAATGCTGACGACACAATCCTGTCCGAGGAGGCGGCCGAGGACTTCGATCCCATGATGGAGTACGTCCTGCTAGGCGACACAGTGGAGGACGGCGTACTGGCCTGGATCTCCGTCGGTGTGGACATGACTCGCGCACAGACGATCACGGCCGCGGGCACGTACACGGCGGACGGTGGTGTTATGGCCGACTCGACGAGCACGATGACAGGTGGCGGCATGGGTGGTGGCTCTGGCATGGGTGGTTTCGGTGGTGGCTCCGGCATGAGTGGCTTTGGTGGGTCTGTTGGTGGACCTGTGGGCTCGTTGTCGTCATAGTCTGGGACCAGCACACAGAGCTCCAGTGCGTAAAGCGATGACTATGGGAGATGCTTTTTGTCTCTTGCCCACTTCCTGCAGTCGAGCTCGCGCATGGTTCTTGATAAAGAAAAACAATGCATGTGGCTCACATGATCTCTATGTCAAATGATCGCAGCTGCGGCTGGTAGTTAACACGAACCCATAAAGGTGCATTGATACCACAAATCCAGCCTTCATTACTAAACTATACAACGCTCGTGCTCTTTCTCTCTAAGATGCTGGGGTTTTGCAGGGAACCCCTTCACTTTTCGATCATATTCGTCTTGCTAGCGACATTAAGTGTCCAAGTACAAGCCGGACTAGCATTATCTCGCAGCTACGTGATAATTCAGCTATCACGCGAAACTTCCTCTAGTCTTAACTCTGCTTTCATCGACCTCGCCAGGAGCATAATCCAACTTCCCGAATAATCTGCAGCGTGCCTTACTCTGGAGGGCTGGATGGGTGCGTGTCATACCCGAATCTGTCACCTCTGGTTCGGATGGTTCGGACCAATACGTGCAAGTTTACGTGTAGTGCGGACGAACGATGAGCGACGTGTTTCTGTCGGCGCAGGCATTCGACGGTGATTCGACATGTGAATTCGCGAACTGCAAGTCAAACAAGATCCTCTTCACGAATTCGGCGTGCAGCTCTACCTACTTGGAGACCGAAACACGATGTGCACTGAGTAAGTCATCGAGCACCATGCCGCAAAGTGGACGCGAGTTAATTTGATGAGGACGTGCGAGGACGTGCGAGGACGAGTTTGGTGCAAGCCTGATATGGAGCTAGATGTTTCACAATGGGCGGCAAATGAAGTGCTGGGAACAACAACCGAACAGACCACCCCAATCGGCCTCAGCTCGTTATCCATCACCAGAGTGGTCCCTGCATGCACCATAGCCGTTTTCCTCGTTCTGGGGCTTATTGTCTTCGTTCAGAGGCGCAGCTCCGGAGAAAATCAAGGCCATAGCGGTTGATGAGAAGGCCAGGGTGGTTGATGGGACGAATGGCCAACCGTATCCCACCTGAAAAAGTCCACATCCAAAATCTCCTCAACCGTGGTGCCTTCGGCGAGGTTTACAGCGGAACTTTCAACAACGAGCAAGTCGCTGTCAAAATGCTGCTCCCGAGCACTCGTCGCGACATTCGCCTCGTCAACGAGTTTCTGGAGGAAGTGAGGCTAACGGTTAGTATGGACCATCCGCGTATCGTTATCTTAATTGGAGTCGCATGGGACTCTCTTTCCGACTTGTGCGTTGTGTTGGAGTTCATGGAAGGTGGAGACTTGCGCGCAATGCTGAAGAGATACGAGAAAGCGCGTCATCCTGTGGGTTTCGATCACAAGAAAACAGCTATTGCATTGTATGTGTGTCACGCCCTGGCGTATTTGCACTCTAGGCCGCCGGTGACTCCACCACGACTTAAAATCGCACAATATTCTCCTGACTGAACTGCATAATGCCAAGTTAACGGGTTTTAGGGTCTCGGGAACGCCTCGACCGGATGATGACGGCCGGGGTGGGCACTTCGTTGTGGATGGCCCCAGAAGTGATGATAGGCGAGAAGTACGATAATAAAGCAGATATGTTTTCGTTTGGTGTCGTGCTGTCTGAGCTAGATATTCACACCTTATCGTACACACAGGCCAAACAGCAGATCCAGCGCACACACGGCCGCCACATGACAGATGCAACCTTTCCCCAACAAGTGGCGATGGGATCGGTGAACGTTGAGTTTTCAAATATTGGTCCACAGTCCATGATGGAACTTGGTTGCGCGTACGTGTCATTGGACCCGAGCAAGCGTCCAAGCGCGCTGAGGCCTTATTTAAACTTCAGTTAATCTTGTCGAATGTGCAATCGGAGCCATTCAAGGTCGTTACCGCGGACTTGGCGCTGACTTAAGGCGCGATCAGCAACACTCGAATTGCATAAGAATACTCGGTAATGAAGCATAATTCAATCCAGAGGAACTTCTTCACGTCTTGCAATGTTCGCTTCTTGTTTTCTACATGACTTCAAGAATGTTTCTCTTTCTCTGTTCCGTAATACGCCGTCCTATAGCATTTGGTACTGCAACATGGGATCGCTCTTTGCTTTTCTTGCCGTCGCCGGGAAACAGGGTTGTAGCGTGTTTTATTAGCTTTAATACAATTGATCCTCGTCATCAGCTTTGTTGCGGAAGTAGACTTGTCGGAGAACAGGAGGAGCTGCAAATGTAAAATGTTCGAGAGCACATGCTGGTCCAAGTCTCCGGAAGCAGTTAGGGACTGCGACGACCCACATCTTATTTTCTTGTTTGCGTCTTCAGCCTTGGATTTGGAGGAGAGAACGCTCAGGGACGCGATTTTGGCTTCCATAGGGAATTTTGATCGTGCTCGATTGATTGGAGTGAGGTGGCGCTTCTTGAAGTCGCCGATATGCCTGGTATACTCAGGTGGGACGACGACGTCGGGAGATTCCAACTCTCGGTTGATCGCAAGCATATGTAGGAGCGCCTCTAGGTCAGTTTTGATGCGGGGTTGATACCGGGTGCCTGAAATGCTGTCCCAACCAGCCCGTAGCTTGGTGAAACGGACACGCAACCAACGGAAACACTTCGTAACTTTGTTGTTCGTGTTACTCAAGTCCTTTGAGAGTTCTAACACATCGTTCCAATTGCCATTTAGAGTAGGCAATGGTTTATCACGTGCATGATAATCGCTGAAGTCGAGCCGTGCATCTACCACACCACCTCCGCAGAGCAATAGTTCGTGCAAGTTGGGGCAGTGCCGAAGAACAAAATTTTCATGCAACTCCACCCCCACACTATCAAGTGTCAACATTTTGATGAAATCCCGATCTCTTCTAGGAAACGGGGAGTCCCTCCTGGTTCGATCCTCCAAACTTGCCGAATCCGATTCTGAGCGAAATTAGCCGACTTGGTTTAGTTTTCGTTGCGCTAGTTTCTTCGAATTCCAGATCAACCCGCTGGACTTAACATCTGCCAAAGCCAGGAACCATCATATCGACCCATTTGCTTTCCCCATCGTCGCTGAAAGTCCGAACGTGCATTTTATTCGGTAAATCCAATAGAGAGGAGATCATGACTAGATGGCCTTGGTCGTCAAACTCCCAGGTAATATAAGAGAGAGCTTTCAAATTCGCATCCCTTTCATCAATCTGGCCATGAGGACAACCACAAAGGTCTTCTTCCGGATACTCGGATGCCAGAGCCATCATGGGATGGACCATGTAGTTATTGAAGTTTGCGATCATGGGCTCCAGCACAAAAGTGCATCTTAGCGGTCTAGGGGCCACATCCGTTGGACTGTAGTCGTCCCATTGACCCAGTGTCATTATTTCAGCCTTCTGGGTATCCTTGAATACTTTCATGGGCTTAGCAACAAAATTGTCATTTCCTGAGAAATATGTTCGGACAGGGATCTGGATGTCAACTCCTGGTGTATCACGATCACCCTACAAAGCGTTGTCTAGAGCACAACAATTCGTCAATAGAAATCTCCACGCTGCTTGATCAGCATGCTCCACGGCTACCAACAACGGCCAACGCTTCTCTAACGTCTCGAAAATTAGTCCTAAAGGTATCGTCTTCTTCCTCTTCAGAATAAAACTTCTCCTCTAGAACGTCACGCCGACGTGGGGATTCACTTCAAGGCGACGCTTTTTATGGTTCCAGACTTCTTTCTCACAGTCCGGGCGGCAATACGAGATCCGTTGCTCTAGCAACGCGCACCATGGCACCAAGATACCCACTGCTCCATGATATGCCGAAAATAACATTTCTTCTTCTTCTAATATAACCCTTTAGAAACAAATGAGGTACATTAGAAACAAATGAGGTACATTAGAAACAACTTAGAAACGGATGAACCCATTTCAGTGTCATGATTACCGTCTTGCAGATTCTCATTACATTTTCTCTTGAACTAAAATGCCCAAGAAAGCGCTGAGTAGAGAGAGGTGTTGGCGAGATACTCGTTGGTGTTTGACGACATCACATACAAGAGGGCCCACCGAAGGGGCAATCTCCAGTCGTGGGTGAAGCTTGCCGACGTGACAAGACTCCTAGGCTTCGGTGATCCGAAGGAAGTGCTGCGAGTGATTGTAATGCAACCAGAGGGTAAGGCGGAGCGCTTACTTTGGACGTCTATGAGGAAGGCGATTCGTTCAGAGATTCTTTTTTCGTCGCAACGAGATGTCTGCTCAACCAGGATGCAGTTAGAAATGATTCGAAGATAGAAATCATTTCTATTTTGACGACTGACGTGGCCAATATGACGACGGTCTCCTCCGAGGGTCGGAGGCGGTCGTGTTGCTGCATCTCGTCGCGAAGCTACTGCTGATCTTCGGACTTACTGTCGGTATTGCATCAGGGCTTTGCATTTTGCTGGTGCGTCGAGTTCGCGCTCATGACGCTGCGTTGGGACTGGCCACGTCCAAACTAGACGCTCTGTCGCTACGAAATCTCTCGTCGCTCCAAGAGCTCCAACGCTCCCACGAGACTTTTTGCACGTGTTTGCAGTGCAATTCCCATTGGCTTTGGCCTGCTTCGCATACATCTACGTACTCAAGCAGGTACAGTACGCCTTCTGACAGAGGTTAGAAATTATATGACAATTAACTGAAATTGTGCTGTGCTAGACGTTCGCCATCCCTGGGTCGGCGCTGCTTAATGTGTTTGCTGGTGCAGTTCTACCGCTGTCATTGGCTTTCCGTTAGTATGTATTTTGACAGCGTGTGGAGCGTCCTGCTGCTTTTTGCTGTCGAAATCGCTGGCTTCTGAGGATATTGTGTTCAGTTTGAGTGAACGACTGCTACCGGGTAAACTGCATGCACTACGGCAAAAGATCGAAGATGCTCGAGAACGTGGGCAGTTGCCATTCTTGCTGCTCTTCTTGAGGGTTTTCCCGTTCACGCCCAATTGGTTCTTGAACATGGCAAGTCCGTGGCTCCAAGTCCCATTGAAGTTGTTCGCGCCGTCAGTGGCGGTTGGTTTGCTGCCGTACAATTTCGTGACGGTGCATGCTGGCGCCATGTTGTCTTCGCTGCGAAGTACAAGTGACCTGCTGGATCCGCGAACCATGGTTGTGCTGATTTTGCTGGCAATCGGTATGCTAATCCCTGCGCTGCTCAAGAAGAAAGCCAAGGGCAGAGAGACCAGAGAAAATGCTGAGAGCAACGCACAATCTGTACCAGAGAGCAGCAGCAAGAAGACAGATTGACCAAGTAGAGACACCGGGAGGAGCACTGTTGTGTTTGTCTGTATTTAGTGTGCAGGCGGGTCTTTTCCTCGTTAGGTGCTATTGTACTCCCTGGCACTGCAATATATCGTCAATGTTATCCTCTTCGACCAAGTCTACACTAAGGCTATTTCTCCAGCCTTTGCTTGACCTGTTGCTGCTGCTTCTGGTTCTTTTGCAGCTTCCTCTCCATCCTTGGGTAGAGATATTTGCTCTTCTTGGCCACTTGAACAGTCTGGGTGAAGGTTACTGTCGAACGCCTGAATGCATTGTCGGATCTGATCAGCTGCTGTGATACAACACTCAAGCTGGAGCGAAGCTAAATTTTCCGCATCAATCCCAACTTGTGGTAACAAGCGCAGTCGCGAGGCCACATCTGTAATACCAAGCAGTAGCTCTCGAATCTGTGCCGTCAACCCTAAACCGGTCTCTGCGGTGCTTGTGTCGGATACTCGACCGCTGGAAGGACTGTCGATCGTGTTAGTAGACGCTATGGCCGGCGTCGGTGATGACACCAATGCCAATGGTGCCGATAAAGCCACTTCGCCCAGCACTTCATTGATCTCTTCATGTAACTGCCTCTGAAATTCTGGCGAATTCTCTGCGTCCACATGTAGAAACGAACGCACCCGATCTCGAATAGATGCAGTCACATTTTCACGTACAACCCAGGTGCGACCTGGCAGGGAACTTGAAGCCAGCATCGTCTCGATCTCATTAGCGACGTCTTCATCATGCCGCTTCGCTGCGTCAGCCCGTTCTTGAAAAGCATCCAAGGGGTTGGGGGCGTAGGAGCTACCAACAGCTTTGACGGTGGCACTAGATTCGCACGAGCAAAGCAATTCACTAATAAATCTTCAGGCACCTTGCTCCACGCCTGGGTCAGCAGCCGAGCAGCATCCAGTAACGTGGCTGCATGTCCAAAGTGCACGCCGCTGCCATTCCTACCATCACTTGTTTCAGCCCTCCGTAGCGCTGCCTTCACCTCTTTCGGCGCGTCATGAAAGAAAGCGCGCTCCGTACCAGCAAATATTTGTACCGAGCCTTGAGGGAAGCTAGCACACCCATCTCCAACGGTTTAGTCCACCACGCTTTTGGGTTCATTACCGCCATTCGAGCCCGCATAAACTCCGTTGACGGCTGCATTAGTTGTTGTGGTGGTGGTGGTAGGAACACTGCCTGAACACCATTCTGCTCAAAATCCCCTTGGTGTCCAGGCCGTGTGCCATCCACGACAAGCAAAACCGGTCTGCTTGTCCGCTCGCGCACAAATGGCAGGAAGACAGTATCAAACCAACGACCGAACGTGGCTCGGTCAACCAAGCTCTCGGTTGCGTCAAGTACGGCAACGGGAAGTTTGGCCTCGTGCTACTACCATTTTCAGGAGGCCACTCCTCCTTCCCTACCATGCAGATCGGCGAGGCCAATCGCCCTGTTGAGTTGCAACACACCACTAACGTCACTCGATTCCTCAAGATCATTTCAGCACAAGCACCATTTGTACCAGCCTGCTCCGCTCCACTCATCGTCTCTCTGTTCTCAGAATCCCCAAGATCTCCCTTTTCTCTGACCTTGTGCCGGCATCCTGCGTTTCCCCAGCTTCATATTCTGTTGCTGTTCTCACTGTCTCTGTCTCAAAAGGCAATGCATCATAAAACAACGTGGTCTCATCCACTGTAAAGACACACTCGGGGTCGTACTGCTCCATTCTGGCGTGCAGCTCCGCCAGGCTTTTGGTCTCTCTCCTTCCTTCTCCTTCCTCCTTTGCTGCACCCACAAAGCTGTCCTGACTCCATATCTCCTGCAGAATTTGTCGTACCAGCCCCAAGATGCTTTAAACTCCGTCGGACTGATCCCCATGGCTCTGGCCAACAGTTTGGCCTTGTCAATCACCACAGAGGGTGAAATTTCCGTCTTGGCTCTTTGCCTGGCGTCAATCCAAGCAGTTAAAGCCTTCTCCAGCTCTGGAAATCGAGGGGTAGGCCGCCGGAAGGCTATATTTCGACGTCCTAAAGCTGCGGACGTCGTACGGGCCTCGATATCGGCTGAAGACGCCACGACGCGACGGATTGTCTTCTCGTCGACGTTGAATTCGCGCGCCAATTGGCGAAGAGAGACGGGAGGGAGGCAGTTTGACGGCGTCGGATGATCTCGAGTCGTTGGAGGTCGTTGAGACGGGGCCCAGAGCCGCGTTTCCTCTTGGTAGTTCCATTAACTTGCGCCATGATTGAACAATGGCGGATACTTCATTTTAGTGACATATAGTGAATTGAAGTGATTCAAAAGTGTGACTATTTGTTTTTAACAGAAAGTATTGGATTTTGAGAGAAGTGCGACAATGGCACCAGGTAAATAAAAGGCTTCGTATCGCCATGTATTGGTGAGCATATTACTGACATACGTATTGATCACAGGAGGTCGAGTGCGTAAGGAGCTGGAGGAGTGCCAGAAAGACTCGGAGCTATCGGGCGTCACGGCTGTGCCAGTCACCGCCGCGTCTGTCTCGGATCTGCGAGGTTCGCGGCCTTAAAGACTAAATAACATAATAAACTTCTACAATAGATAGTTGACAGTTGAGATACTGTTGCAGGCACAATACAAGGACCCCCAGGGACACCCTACGAAGGCGGCGTGTTCGACTTGGAGATCGTTATCCCTCCCAAGTATGCTGCTAACTTTCTTACAGTGAAATATTGGGGTTGATATTCCCCTTCCACATTATACAGCAATATACTAATTGATTCTCTATTGCATAGATACCCGTTCGAACCGCCTCAGGTGCGCTTCATCACCAAGATCTGGCACCCCAATATTTCGTCCCAGACAGGCGCCATTTGTCTTGTACGAACTACTCTACTGGATGCTTTGTATTGTAGTGTGCATTTTGGCATTGAAGCTGATTGCTGGTTTGCTGTGTGACTGTGTGGCTGTGCTCAGGATATCCTGAAGGATCAATGGTCTCCTGCTTTGACGATCAAGACGGCGTTGCTGTCGATTCAAGCTCTGCTGTCAGCGGCTGAGCCTACGGACCCACAGGACGCGGAAGTCGCCAAGATGTACCTCCACGATCAAGAGCAGTTCCTCAATACTGCACGCTTCTGGACCGAGTCGTACGCGAAGCAGACGGATACAGGATCAGACGCGGCGATCTCCAGGCTCATTGATATGGGCTTCCCAGCTGTACGCGCTTCACTGATTTCTGACTGCTGTGCTACTCTACTGTGGTAATTGTGCTGGTGTGACGTGTGTGTTACTTGCTTCGTGAATAATCAGGACCAAGCCAAGAGTGCGCTGCTAGCATGCAATGGCGACGAGAACGCCGCGATTGAGAAGCTGGTTAGCAGTATGTAGCTCTGATAGTTATGCACTCTGGCTTTACCCCAGGTATGGCTTGCTGAATGTACAGATCACTTGCCTGCTATCCGTCGGCCTACATTGTTTATCTACGCGGTTAAAACTCGCTCACATGGCGCTATGAATTCCCCATGCCGGATCTTTATTTCTTTTAGACTTGGGTTTCGCCTGCGTGGTGCGACTCACAGTCTTCGCGGTAACCTTCTCATCGAGCTTCTTCTTGAGCATTTTGCGCTTATCACCCGTCAGCTTCTTCTTCGAAGGATCGTTGGATCGTGTCATTTGCTGCTGGAATGCCGCGCGCTCAAATTTACGCACGGCATCACCACAGCCATGCACCTCGGCAGCGCGTGGTCGTAGCAGAACTTGAGCTTGCAAAACTTGCACACGCTACCCAGCATCGAAGTGCTCTTTCGGCAGCGTGCTGAGCCCTGAAATGCGCAATTCGAAC
>VKKV01000500.1:0-33181 GCA_008080845.1 Phytophthora kernoviae | reverse complement strand
GAGGAGGAAGCGCATGCTGCTGCATTGGCAGCGGCTGAGGAGTTGCAGATTCAAGAAGAGCAGGAGAAGAAGGCGCAGAAGGAGCGCGAGATGCAGGAGCGGAAGGAGATCGAGATGCAACAGGCAATGGAGCTGCAGCGGGCCCGTGAGGCGGAGGAGGCTGCGCGTCTCCAGATGGAGCAGGAGCAAGAGGACCTGCGCAACAAGAGACTGGCCGAGGAACTGGCTATACAGGAGAAACTGAAGTCACAGCAGGGTGAGGATCTCCTAGAGTTACAACGTCGCCAGAAACGCGAGGAGCACGCTCGCCAGCGTGCTGAGCGTGAACAGGCTGTGCGTAATAGTCTAAAGCAGCAGCAAGATCAGGATGACCTCGCATTCCGCATGACCCAACAGATGAATTCACACTTCAGCGTGGACGATGAATCAGATGACAGCGACAAGGAGCCGGAGGGATCGCCTCCCTCGCCAACTCGCAGCAGTGGTATTCACGATGCGGAGATGCCCATACGTCTGCCTCTGCTTCAGCGCCTCGATCATCATTGATTGGTGATGTAAAGCGTGAAATGATGCAGAAACAGCAGCTGGAGCACCAGCGACGCCGGGAGGCTGCGCTCAAGCAGGAGCAGCAGGAACGGAACGCCAAGTGGCGTCAGCAGCAGGTAGAACTGGAACAGCAGCGCACACAGATGGAAAAGATGGATGTGCGCGAGTCCCTCGTGAGGTCGAAATAGCCCCACGTGAGATCGAGGTGGTGCGACGGGCCCCGTAAAGCCCAAGCCGACGCCGGCCGCTCCTATGGAGAGCTTTGAGTTTTGAGGAGCTACAGTATGATCGTCACGATCGGGTTATGGTTGCGAGGATGAAGATGGTAGGTTATGTTTGAAAGGAGGCACATCAGTAAGAGTGTCCGTATTTCATTATTCGACTTGGTTTGTCATCAATTTGTTTATCCAGCAGCAATAGGGTCAAGTGCCTTCAACTTGTTGCTGACCAAGCAGCAGAGATTCAGATGAGACATAGACGCGTCTACTTGAAGCTACCGGTTGATACTTTAAGCAGTATCATGACCATCGTAGCAGCAGTGCATTCCGACATGAATGCAATCGTTCTGGTATGGCCAGAATCGCATTACAAGTTGCATCACATTACGCAATAAGGTAAGATCGTAAGGTGAACCTCCGTCAGTACGATATGCTTATATGCGTATGACTGTACAGAAACGCGAGGTTCGGTTCGCCGGTCGCTTTCAATTGAAGAGCATCCGACTTGTAGACAGCGTCCACCGCTCCGCAGTAGTTGCTCCATCAAGTCCGACCAATGCAATGCAGTGTATTGCAATATACCGAGCTATCGCAGTACTTCGTTGCTTGTTTGTATCAGCATAGTGTATCTTGTAGGTCCTTGCTCCTCTCAGCTTATGCTCTTATGCTCTTTAACTGTGTTTCATGGAGTTGTTCTATGGGACCAAACCTCATACAGAATCCGCTTGTGCCAAACATGGCAGATCTGCAAGAAGAAGCAAGCGCTGCACGGGCGGTCTCAATGATTCCGAGCAATGACGTAGTTGCTTCATCGCCGCGCGTGTTGCCAGGCGACCGCTGCCAGTATCCGCTCAATGTGGCGGTAGATTTCACTCGGTTGCAGGTACAGGAGCAAAATGTTTTTGCATACGTCAAATGCAAGATGATACATTCCTTAGACCGATTGCATTGCTGCATGGACTAACTTTGATGTTGCAATTGCTGCAATTCTGTGGACAGACCAATGCATTGCGCAAGTACATGGCATTCCACGGCATTCCAGAGGAGCCTGGGAGCTCTCAAGGGCAATTGGCAGTTATAGTGGCCAGGTCACACCGCTGCTACCTGATAATGGAAGAAAAAGTTGCAAACTAACATGCTGCATGTGTGACTGTGTTACTCCTGTAGACATTTCAATGAAGAATGCAAGAAGGCAGATGAAGGCTCGAGTATCTCGTCATTTGTGACTTTTGTACGTCAACAATAGCTTTTGTGCCAACGGAAGAGTGATTGCAACTTGCTAATTGCAATGTTTCGCAGCTTACGGGGACAAGTGATGTCACTACTGCAACCAATCGAGCAAAATTTCGCCCGATCCATCGATCCAAACCCAACCATGAGCTGGACAAGGAAAACGATAGTCGTCAGGTGGTCGTTGGAGAAGAGATGGCTCTGGCCGAAGAAGACGTCGATGATCTTTTCGACGACGCCCAAGAGGCTGAGGCCGAGCTACAGAGAGAACACCATTCGTTTGTGGTGAAAAAACGGCGACCAGCGACGATCTTAAACCACGAGAAACGGAGTCGAGGCAACAGCGGGTATGGGGCAGATACGAGTGAGACTGGACAAAAGAAGAAGAAACGCAAAGGACGATTGTACTGTATCTGCAAAGGCGCAAGTTTCGGCAACATGATCGCCTGCGATAATAAGAAGTGCCTTGACCGCTCCAATTGGTATCATATGGAATGCGTGAACTTGGACACCTCCGAAGACCCTCCCGAGACATGGTACTGCCCGTCCTGTAAGGAAAATGATCCCTCAGACATTCCAGAGAACCGTAAGTACTTGTGGCTTTTGCTGATGTGGTGAGTAAACGTCTTTGCTTATGTGTCTAACCGATTGTATCCATACTTGATGTGTACGCACCAGAATATCGCAAGCCTGTGGCGAGCGTCACGTATGGCGATATGATCTCGCACGCGCTAGCCATTTTGCCCGATGGCAAAGTACGTGTCAAGATCGACTAGCAAAGAAATGTTACTATTTCAATGGTCGTTGTAATTGACGATTACTGTGTGCTGTGTTTATCCCAGGGTTCCTTCAAGGAGATATGTGACTTTGTTGAGACCGAGTACGAGAGCCAACTCAACTGGAAACTCGAAAGGTTTGTCCGGCTCCTTCGCTCAGAAGACATACCTCAGCCATACTGACATTTGCTCTGTGTATGTTCCCTCTGCTATCTGCCGTAGTGATCAACGCAAGTCACCCGTCTGGAAATCCTCCGTGCGCAAGATCCTCTTCTCCAACGTCCGTTTTCGGAAGCACCCCGAGGACAAGGGCATGTTCTGCTTGGCTGCGTGAGTAATCTCGATTGCTTCCGCTCGTCGCTTCTCTGCTCTCGTTTCTGTTGCGGCTCCGTGTGGTCTTCGCCGCCTACCAACTTCTCGCTTGCCATTTCTGCTTTCGTATCGTTCCTGTTTTTTACTACTACATCAACAGCAATTGAAAGTGAGTTCAATGTACAACTGCAAACTATTGAAAGGCTCATGTGATAGCAGTTCACTTGGACAGTCCGAGCGTAGCTGCAGCCCACCGTAAAGCAAGTGATCAACAACCATCAACACACACTCAAACGCAGCGACAACATGTGCAGTGTATTCCTAGCTGCACATTATACAGCATCGTAAAACCCACACAAGCGAGCTGGAGCAATATCTTGATCAAGGGAGTCATCACCTCAAACTTCTAGCACCTACAGATGCGACGGAGGAAGCACAGCAGTAGCAGCATCAGCTTTCTTCACGGAATGTTGCACAATTCCCACAATGGACTTCACACATTCTGCTACCCCTTTGCTCATCCGTCCCTATTGATCCTGCCCTTTACTCCACCGCCACTAGGCGTTCGTCCGACTGCTTTACTTGTCGTTGGGGTCCAGGTCGGGCATGTCCTCGTCGTCGCTGTCACTTCCCTCTTCCATCATCCCAGCAGCGTTCTGCGCCGCCATCATTTGGTTAATGTCGAAGCCTCCAGCGCCGTTGAGAGCGCTCATGTCGAAGCCTCCCTGCTCTTCTTCCTCGTCCTCATCCACGAACTTGCTCCAGTCCACCTTGACGTTCGTCTTCTCCAGGTTCTTGTCCGCCAGCAGACGGGGCCAGAACTCCTCTTCTTGGTCCTTCTTAACAATGTGGAAGTGCAGGTTACGGTCCGTCTTGGCCCAGATGCTGTCCTTGGCGTCCGCGTCCACCTCCTTGAAGAAGTCTAGCGCCACTTCATACAGCTGTCCATTGCTCGTACCTCTAATAAGCATCATAAAGCAAGGTTTGTCCCCTGAAAGTCAGTATGTTACTCTGTTTTCGACCCCACACCTCATTTTCCCTCGATGGCAAGATCTTTTTGCTCACTTGAACGTCAGGTTCTTGCTGGACAGCGTCACCTTCTCGTCCTTGACGTCTGGCAGGTCCACCGTCACGTACAGCGCCCTCCTGCGTTGCGCCCATTTGACTGGCGCCCACAGAGCCTTGGTCTCCGACATGCTTGATACTGATTAAGCTAACTGGCGGTCGTAGTAAAAACAAACTTTGGGCTTCTTCGCTACTGGCGGCGCGTGGATTCCAGAAGGTTCTAGAATAGTGTGTCACTGAAGAACGATATCCTGATACACGCTAGTTTAGGATCATATCGACCGAACTTAAACAGAGATAGTGTGTCATATACTAATTTTAGCAGATTAAATGACAAGCATGCCCATGTTGGGCACTCAAGGGCACTGAAGGCTGTATCAAATGCTGTCTCTGACCTGTGACTCTCGAACAACATGCCGAGCTTCATCAGTCTTGGACCGCAACAAAACCCTCTATGGCGCTTCCAATCTCTTGTCAAGTGATCTGTCCACCTGCTGGAATTCAGCCCAGGGCAGTCCCCAGCAGGTTCAAGTGTTTTTCCACCGACTGGTGGACGTTGCCAAGCTCTGCATCATGTTCCAAGGAGGCTTCGTGGGTCAAGATGTCCAACTTCACGTGAAAAAAGCAAACAGCAATGTGCAATGGGAACCTGTCGATTCTGAAGTAGATCCTGACGACTCAAACGACTTGCAGGAGTTCCCATGCTCTCTGAAACAAGTGGAGGCTCTGGCCATCACGTTCCAGCGCAGTACCGACTTCTACGGGCGAGTTGTCATCTACCGGTTGGATATCCAAGGCTCTGAAGTATAATAGACGTTCTTCATTGAGCCTGCGCTTTTGATGTGCAATTGATTTGATTTGATTTACCGATGAACCTTCCTAACTGATTGATTGACGACGGGCATCACCACCACACGCACAACGAAACTGTACTGTATCCGACGCATTTCCAACTTAAAAAACACACTACACCTCCCCGCGGAACTCCTCCTAACCGAGGCTCTAATCTCCTCATGACTCACTCTACTGCGACTGTGCAATGCGAGGCCAGCTTCATACGAGTGACTGGCTCCAGTAAAACATGAGTGCATCTTCGCGCAGCATGATGAGGTTGTGCTGGTACTTGGGCAACGAGTGCACAGTCTGTGCGTCGCGACCAAGTTCGTCCACGAACTGAGACGTGATCTCCTCGCGCTCCTTGTCGGACAATCCCACGTCGCGCAGCGGGTGGAACACCACCTGAGTCTGCACATCGTTCTGAGATTCGCTATAGAATCCCAACTGTATCAACAAGAGAGCAGACCACACAGTCAGCAACATTATCAGAGACACAAGCCTCGGCAAACCCAATGACGTACCATGCGTTGGAACTGGTCGAAGGCAGGTAGTCCCAGCTTCTGGTTCTGTCCATCAGTGTACATACGTGCCAGAATGTAGAACACCTGGTCTTCTTCTGTTGGGCTCACGGTAGATCCACCCTCCAAGCCACCAAAGTCACCAAGCAGCTGCGTCTCGCCCTTGTCATACTGATCCAGATTAATACCCATGCTAGTCATCTCATTGAAAAGCGACGTGCCAATTACCCCGCTGAAGGTTGAACTTGTCTCCCCTTGTTGGTAGTTCTGCTGCGGGTCAAGAGCCGGGTTGTCCTCTTCTGGCGCGCTCTTGTTTAGGAACGCCATCTTGTCGGAACTTCCACCGAGAGCCTCCATCTGGGTGTGGAACGCATTACTCTCGAACAAGTTGCCAGATGAGGCTTGCTCCTGGCCACTATTCCCAGTTGTGCTTCCTTCAGTCGTGACCTTGTTCATGTAGGGAGAGATAGTTAGTGCTGGCCGCTGGGCTGACGATGTTGCAAGTTCTGCTAGAGTCTTCGGCGATGCACCTTCCTGCTTCGTTGGCGCAGACGAAATATTAATCGTGTTTTGCTGCACACCCATTGGCGTTGGATCTCCCATAGTCCCACTGCCATAGCTGTTGGCGCTTGTAGAAGTCTGTGCAGAATTCATACCCATGCTCATACCGGCACTCTGTTCTGCCATCTCCTGGTACGTTGCATACCCGCGCTGGTGTTGCATTTGTTGCATCTGCTGCTGTTGGTTCATGGGTGTTCCTTCCATGTGAGAACCATAAATCATGCCATCGTTGCCGCTGTTGGGTGAAAATACGCACCGCGGGCTGTGTGAAAGCGCGGGTCCCGCTGCCAACATGTCCACATCGTTTAGTCGCCGGCACTGTGGACAGCGATAGATTGGTCGCGATGTGTTCATTGATCCATCGGGGTTGATCTCGAAACCTCCAAGCGCCCATTCTACCGCTCCAGGATCGTTCGCAGCAGAAGGAGATGGTGTTTGTACTGCTGCTTGTTGATTCTGTGGTGTCTGCGACTGCATTGAGACAGTATTGCTACTGCTCGTCTGCATTAGGTGACTGCTCCAGGACATTGACACCATGGGTTGCTGCTGCTGGGGTTGCTGCTGCTGGGGTTGCTGCTGCTGGGGTTGCTGCTGCTGAGATTGCTGCATCATACCGTAGTTCATGCCACCCGTCCCCACAGATCTGCGCGCTCGCTGCGGGTGCGGCTCAATCATCATCGGTGGTCCTCCCATCGACGGCGGGGAGTTCTGTCTACCGCTTGCCATATTCATGTACGGGGTCCGTGGGGTTCCTGCAACGCTCCTGGGCGATGCTCTCATGCCATATATCCCTGTCGCCGCGGCTGCAGCTGCCTGGGCATGCAACTTCCTCTTGTTCCGCTTGGAGCGAATCGCAATCACCGACGTGCGTGTGGGTGCAATATCCTGGAACATGGAGCTGCCATCCTGCTGCTCTGGTCCCACCTCCAGCATGAACGACTGGCCCTGATGGTTCTTGGACACATCATCGATCCGGAACGAGATGGTGACGCTTCCGTGGGACATATTGGGTCTCATGTCCGGAAACAACCTCAGGATGCTCTGGTTGAGCACTGGATTGCCAGACTCGTACAGAAGCTTTACGTCCAGAGGCACGACTCGGTCTTCCAGATAGCACCCTGGGGCTGGTGCCAGTTCCAGAGTGACTGTCATGCATTTCTCCCTCCCTCCTTCGTCCTTGAACCACACATCTGGAGGTTGTGTCACCACGTGGAGTTTCTCCTTGACGACGTTCACTGGTGCCGAGAAGACGGACTCAACGTCTGCAGCATCTGCCGTACGGACTTCAAGACAAAAGTTTCGTCCATCACAAGTGGCTGTAAGAGTGTGGAGACTCATGGACAATAAGGCCAGGCCAGTGGACCCATCAATATAGACGTCGGAGGACAGTCGGAGCACTGCATCTTGGTCCTCCACCAGGTCGTACGTGTCGTGAAACCGTAAAGACACTTGCAATGTTTTCTGGACACTACAGAGCAAAATAAATGTTAGTATATCAGAAGTGGGTTGTATACGAGACAATCAATTAATAATATGCCTTTGTCGTTTACCCTGTCACTTTGGCCTTGTGCTCATCCACGAGTTTGACTGTCGCTTGAAAACTGACGTTTTGGTAGACAAACGTAGGGACCTGCTCGGCAAACACTAAACTCTGCACTTTGCAAATGCAATAAGACATCGTTTGCATTCCCCTTCCCTTATTTAGACACATAACGAGGTTTTACTTAAACGCACCTGTGGCATGGCTGGCAAATGACGTTGTGATGCTGACTCCCCCTTAACTGTTCCGTTCGTTACGCACACGAGTGTCTAAAACTCCTCTTTCTCGCTGGCTGTCGTCTGATCAACACGCGACTCTCGGCGCCGTCAAAAGCCACTACCCAGACACACTGCAAGCGATTCTGCGCCTCAATGCGTTCGGGCGCCACTGCGGGGGAGGGAGGCGTGGCTGGTGGCTGGCTTGTCTTTCCTCCTTTTGACTCCTTGTCGATTGGAAAAGTATATGACGTTCAGTATGGCGAGCGAATAGAAAATACATTCAGCACCAACAGATGGTGCGCGTGCCTACTGGCTGGAGAGAACGTTCGAAACGTCGTGGATAGGGAATGCACAGCTTACAAAAAGCAAGATGTTCACATCCTGGCGACCATCCATTGGCTAAAACAAATCAAATAGAGCTTGAAACTCTATGCATTGCACAGTTTACTCGTGCATCGGCCTTCCACTACACTTGCATCCCTTGAAGTTGTGTCTTGAGCCTATCGAATTGGCAACACTGTTGTGTGGTAGATTGCTATGAGCGATTGCCATTGTTTGCTGATATCATGTCTTAAAATTCTGTATACGTATATATATCTTTTCTATTCGACGTAGTTCGTCGGTCGAGGCCTTGCGAACTTCGATCATCACACTAGGTTGAAGGTGTCTGTGACGACATAAGCAATCCCCAGTCAAAATGACCGCTCCCGTCGCGATGGTGAAGGCTCTGAACGTGGCGTTGTTTGTGTTTTTGGATGGCCTTGGGCAGTGTACATGCGCAGCTTATTGACACGGGCGATGTCGACGCAGTTTCGTGGAAATCAGCTGCTCTCGTGGCGCAGGATTCAATCAAGCGTTCGTTGAAGTGGATCGTGGCGAGGATGGCTGCGAGCTGCCCCTCGGAGTGCAGACAGCCACGAGTCCGCCGGAGTTACTGCTCGATGCAATGATTCAGATCGCGCATTGCAAAGGCAGAGGCGCGGTCCAAAGCTGAGTGTTGTAGTGCGATTGTTCGTGTTAGCGGGCGTGCTGCTGAGTCAAGCGGGAGTTGCAGCATGCGAAGGCTTGCATGATCGGGTGGACACACGTGCATGTATCATTTACTAGTGCTTACTAAGTACTGCTTCTTTATCGTAGACTATAGCTAAGGACTGCATGATTCCTTTGCGGGCATATCGTTTGCGTCGGAAGTGACAAAAACCAGCTCGAAGCGGCTGGTAGGTCCGCGAAGTGACGAAACAGCGGCATGCCGAAGGCGTAGGAACACGTCGCGCATGGGGCCTCGACTAGACTCTCGTCGTCAATATTTCCGCGAGCATAACATTTCCCTAACGACCGGTGTCGCTCGGGATTGGAAAATATATGGGTGTGCTGACAATGCCCGTCTATTGTCGACGCGACAGGTCGAGTGTAGTTTGCTTGCGCCTGCTTTAGACGGTCGTCGGTGTTGGGTATGTTGAAGACGTGTGCGTGGTCGCGAAAAACTTTGCGTAAAGAAATTTGCCTGCGATACATTGACGTTGCCAACAACCACGTCGTACGCTCCAACGACAATTGCAATGTAACCCGTAAAAAGCTCGAGGACTCTGGCGTCAGGATGAGTGCGTGGGTAGCACGGCCGCTTCCACGAACTATGATGGCAGACAATGTTACACCCCGACTGAGACGTAAGTGATGGAAGAGCTTGCATATTCACGTTGTAGCGTTAGTTGATTAATATGACGAACGTGGTGGTCTGTTAATTGCATCTGGAAAGAGAGAATTTATGTGTCTCCATCACCAACGGGATGAAGCCAAAGGCCACGCAAATGCTGTCCGTGATTGGCATCATCAATTCGATGAGAGTTTCTCGAACTCATGTCTTCTCCTAGGTTGAGACGGGGGTATCCCTACAAAACTCAAGTACACACACATCGCAGGAGCTGCGGCGAATGTCCAGGTCGCTTAGCTCACCAGCGCTCATGCTGATGATGAAGATCGCTATCGACGCGACTACTATTCGTTGAGGAACTTGTACGTCCAGCCTGTTGTGGTGAAGGAGTACCACGGGCCGTGTACGCCACCGCCGCCGAATGGGGTCTATTACGCACGCCGCGTGTACTAAACAAAGAAATCAAAGCGAACGCCAATATGCCCAACAACTGACACCAAATAGGTTCTGCAACGATGAAGCCAGTGTCGACGCCTTCGAGGTGTGTTCGCCCAATGCGACAACTACTTCACGGCTCTAGAGCAAATAATATAAGTTATTGTATTCTCTTGCCATGGCCTTGCATTCCGTCAGAATATGGGCGCTTTCACCTTGCGTCAGCCTTGCATCGAAGCCACAATGGGATTTCTGTATTCGGTGTCTCAATGCTGTGATGATAAAATTCCTTTTGAAGAAGCCGGTCAATCTGGCGGATGGTGATATTTACCACATGCAAGGTCCTCTCCCGTGCTAACTTGTACGCTGAGAACGGATCGCACCAGAATTATGTTGACTCGCTCTTCAATAGTCTCGAAGCCCAAGCAACTAAGAATCACTCGCTACTGAATACTGCGTTACGCTTTGCATTATAATTGACGTGATTCTCGTTACACGTGGCTGAAAAATCCAACGCGTTTATCAGCAAGATTATTAAGCAACCGAGCTATGTGCATCCATTTTGCCTGTCGATAGGTTAATTCTCATTTCATCGTAAGTCTGCTATGGAACGTTTCCCAATGTAGTGCTAAGATGGCATCATGTACCTAGCTGCCGAGTGCAACGCCGTGTAACGCCGGCATGCTTCAGGAGTTCTTCTAAAATACCTGCTCGAATCGATGGGTTTTGTAACTGCGGTTGACTTCGTATGCTAAGCAGAAAATCCGGGCAACATCCTGCTGGCACCTATCGATGCAAGGGAAGGAAGCTGGCAGCTACATTCAAACAAGCAGCCAATTCGACAGGACACCCACAAACTCGCGAGTTAATGAGCGACTGCGATTGCAACTGTGACTGTGACTGTGACTGTGACTGCGACTACGACGTCCTAAAATTATGCAGTGATTGTTACGATTTCTGCCATGCTTGTTGCAGGAAGTGCAAAAAGTGTAGCTCCAATTGCCGCAGCAGGTGTAGTCGCTCTAATAACGCAAACGGCGAGAGCCGTTCAGTCGAGGGCCGTGGGCCACCGCGCAGTATCAACACACAGACTATCACCCGTTCGCAATCCTTCTCTCGCCTGTTAAAAAGGAATCACGACAATGAATACCACCAGCGACTGAACGAAGTACAAGACCGCCATCGATATACATGCTGCATAAAAAAAAATAGATCCACTCTTCGTTTATGGTCATGTGTTCATGACGAACAAATCCTCTATACTATCCTCGAGAACCATTTCAAGAGCCCTTTCAAGAAAAACATTTTTGGGGGCAACTGCAGACTTACCTTTTCCGAGACTTTAGAGTACGATTATCAGCAGCAATTCGTACCCACAGGGCGTAGCATGATGATGATGATGATGATATGCTGGCACATCAAGGCCTACCTCATGAAATTCTGGTCAAGGCCTGAATTCTTGCAGAAACTAAACGAGTCCGTCTGCTGTTGGACGCCTGGATCAGCACATGTCCCGTCCGTATCTATAAAGGCTTAATCCTAACTGGGTCGTTTGTGCTCCCATTCCTCAATCCACCAATAAACACAGCTTATAGTTCAAGACACTATCATACTATGTGTATCCCCTGCTGTGACGATGGACCGGGAGGTTGCTGCGGAGGACCAGACTGTTGTGGGCCATGCTGTGACGATGGACCAGGAGGTTGCTGCGGAGGTCCAGACTGTTGTGGACCATGCTGTGGTGATGCGGAATGCTGCCTTTGTGGCGCTTTAACTGCTTGCTGCTGTTGTGGTGGTAGTGACCGACACCATCACGACCATCGTCCTCCGCCGTCACCGGGCCGTGTCGTGTATGCAACCCCTATTGTCGTCCAGCAAGGTCCCCCTGTATACGGCCCTCCTCCACATCATCACCACGGCGGCTACTAATAACTCAATTGCTGCAAGGCTGTGATCAAGAACGACGCCAATGAATCGGGATATCAAGTGCCGGTGTAAACTAGCACTTAGTACTAGATAAGCTGAAGACAACAAAAGGACAAGAAAGAAGCTTTGAATCGACGCATTGATGGTGTCTACTTTTTATATCGCAAGCTTCTAAACGAACAAGAAATTATGCCAACGAAAACGTCCTGGGGTCATAGCCCTCAGCCTTGACGCTGCTCGTTTAGACGAGGACAAGGGCACTACTGCACTTCCTCAACAACGAAATGGCTAATGATGCAACATCTGTAACTAGAGAAAACTAAGCATTGCTGTCTCCGCATGCAACAAAATCCAAGTGCCGACGTTGGACTCGAAGATGAATGAGGAGCGGTTGGCATACATAGCACATCACGGTAACATTGCCAGTGTACTGTAGTTCCTTTCATAGAGGAGAAATGTGTCTTTCACTCACTCTTCAAACTCCATCGGAGTTCAAACAACCATCAACAAAACTTCAAAGACAACCTTACCAGCAATGTGTTTGGATGACGCTCTTTTCTTCTGCTGCGGTGCCTGCTGCACTTCATGCTGTACCGGCTCGAACAACCAGTCCAAGAATGACCGCAAACGCCGTGACCCACCCTTGCAAACCAGAGTGGTGTACGTGACCCCGGTTGTTGTTACACGAGGTCCACCTCCCAGCAAAGGCGCAAGTGCGCATCAGCACGGCCGCCCAAACCACCGCCGATAGTCACTCGTCATGAAGGCCATGCACTCCGAGCAGTGGCATGTTAAGTAGCTCGACGAATTATGTTAATATAATAGCAGCAATTAAAAGTACCTATCGATCGTGTTTTTTTGCTGAATGGAGTGGCAGCACGACGGGTATGATTGCAAGATCACATTCCTAGTATCTATCAACATCTTCTGTGAATTCAACCTAGGCTGCTAACGTGACAATCATCGTTTCATATACACCTCCAACTTACATGCCTTCAAGTCTCATGGCAAACTACTCTTACAGCGGACAAGTGCATGTATCAAGCTCATGACGCAACGTCCAGTCAAGATCATTCCGACTCGATTTTTTTACAAAACTGTATTTTCGCATGTCGCATAAATATTATTTACAGAGGTATAATATTGCGTTATTTTATGTTCCCTTTCATATACGATGCATCATTTAAAGGGGGATATATGTTCATAAAAATAGACATATTTAGTCCAGTCGCACCACCCTTTGTCACAGCACTCCCGCCCATCCGAACAAAAAGAATGCGCGATCTCGTTTTCTTACGTTGTCCAAGTATACACACGTCACAGGTCCCAGCATGGTCCGATCACCACCATCTGCATGACTGTTTTCCTGTGCGTTGGACAGCGGAAAATCCAAACAAAAGCGTTCATGACCTAGCTGTCCGAGTCGTGCATGGTCCTCATTCCTCAATTTGCCATCAACCAAACCAAAACCAACCAACGTATTGACCACTTCAAGACGCAATGTGCATCCCCATTTGCTGCCCGTGCGGAGACGATGAACTGGCCTGCTGTCTATGCGGGTCTCTCACTGCCTGCTGTTGTTGCGGCGGTGGCAACGACCGTCGCGACGACCGCCACCGCCGCCCGCCCCCGCATCGGGAAGTTGTGTATGTGCAACCGGTCGTCGTTCAACGAGGACCTCCTCACCATGGTCACGGCGGTGGCTACCATCACCGAGTGTAAAGAAGAAAACCCGGCGGACTGGGCACGATGGTGAACGTGAGCAGACAAGGAATATTGCGGCAACCACTGTCTCCAGTGTAAATTAGTTAGTTAGAAACCCTAAAAGCTACGAACGCGAAATAAATCATTGCATCAATGCATCTCTGATTCTATGCTTCCGTTATTGTTGCTATCCATAGTGCAATGGCTCTCGTTCGAGAACCTCTTATTTGTTTGTTTTTCTTTATGTGCCTAGCGAGCGAAAGAAGCCATCTGCCAGTAGTAAGATGCTACGTTGAAGGTGGCGTGCTTTCGTCGCCCAAAAACACGTCTAATGAACATTGGCGGGAAAGGACTCCTTGCAAAGGAGGCAGGCAACGTGCACAAGAGTGGACCGCTTACGCATTTCTGTATTGATCATGCCGCTAGCGCAGCAGCTTTCCTGACGCGTTCTTTGAGATAGAGTCAATAAACTCCACATCACAAACCTTTTTGTACGGAACCACTGGCTCAGACACGTAGGTTATGACGTTCTCACGCGTCGGCACGGTGAGGTCACCCGGGTGCTCAAGTACCACAAACGCCTTGGGAATCTCCTCTCCCGTCGCGTTTTGCCCACGCACGCAACAGCAGTCAGCAATAGCAGGATGGTGGTTCAGCACGTCCTCCAGCTCACCGGGTGCCACTTGGTGACCCTTGTACTTGATGAGCTCTTTGGCGCGGTCAATGACAAACACAAAACCATCGTCGTCGATGTAGCCAATGTCTCCTGTTCGAAGGAAGCCGTCCTCGGTGAAGATGTTTTGGTTGGCCTCATGATTGTTCTCATACCCCAACATGACCTGCGGTCCTCGGTACAAAAGTTCGCCTTCCATATTCGCCGGCAAGTCTTTGCCTGTATTCACGCAGCGGACACGAAGCTCCGTGTTTGGCACCATCCGTCCAGCACTTCCCTATAATCCATAACGAAAACCAATTAAGCGCGTCAGCACTAATCTACTGAATACAATTAATAAACATTGTTGAAAGCGCACCGGTTTGCGTGTGTCGTCTTCACCGTAGTTAACTGCTGGTGACAGCTCGGTCATGCCGTAGATCTGCTTCACATTGAGACCGAGGCGCTTGTACACGAGACCTTCCACTTGTTTGCCGATCGGGGCACCGCCAGAGACAACGAATTCCGTTGAGGAGAGATCATACTTGTCAACCAGCGGGTGGTGGGCCAGAAACAACACCGTCGGTGGAGCGATATGAGCTGTGCGAATCTACATAAAAGTCACGATGTCTGTGTCACCACGTCTCCCCCATTTGCTGGATGAAGATGGATTTACTCACCTTGTATTTCGACAACGCCCCAAGCAAGGTGTCCGGCATGAATCGCGGTAAGATAACGATTGACTTGGCTTGCAGAATGCTAAGGTGGATGAGCATGACACCATAGATGTGGAAGAATGGGACAAGCCCAAGGAAATTGTCTCCACGGGGCTCCACATAACCAATTTGCATCGCATTAGCCAGCAGATTCTGGCACTAAGACACACACCCTTGGGGTTGCCAGAGGTCCCACTTGAGAATGGCAACATCACTCGCGTTGTAGGCTTGATCCGCTTGTGCTTGAATATCCACTTGTCCTGCAGAACGAGGTCACTACAAAGAGAAAATAGGCAACAAGTCAGTACAACATCCGCGTCTCCTCAAACTTCTTGCGTCCTCAAACTTCTTGCGTACTCGATGTTCTTGAAGTTGTGCTCGGATTCCTCTTTGGTCGAGCCGATGGTGTACATGACATCACTGGTCAATCCTGCGTTGGTTGCTGCTTCGAGCGCCACATTCTCCAGCTGCTTGTGGGTAACCACGTAACTTGCCTTGGCTTTTGTGATCTGACGGTTCAGTTCGTTGGGGAGAAACAATGGCGACGACGGTGAACAGACAGCTCCCAACCCTGTGAGGGCCAAGACAACCACCGGATACTCGATGCAGTTGAATGAGTGCACCACCACCACACTACCCTTTTGCACACCGTCGTTTCGGAACGCCGCAGCCAAGCGATTGGCACGCTTGAACAGCTCACTGAACGTGATCACCTCGTGCGTGAGGCCACACACAAACGCTGGTTTGTCACCGTGGAGCTTGGCTTGTTTCTCTGCCACCTCCCATATCGTGATGTCCGGGACGACAATATGAGGGTGTGGTGATTTGTGAATGATGGCATCACGAGGCTCGATCGGAAGTTCTCCAGAGTAGCAATTCCCCATGATATAATGATGGCTACAGTTCAAATCGTCAGTCAATACCTCAATGCCATCGTTATATCTCCCCAACTTGTGAGCGCTCTCGTGCTTTACCTGGTCGCTTTATCGTTGTATACGCTTTCGTGCCGTCAATTTCTCGTATGAGGTCTCTCCAGTCGACCACGGATGGTAGAAGGGAGCTCATTGACTGTCAAAGACAGTGGTGAGCCCAAGGGAGTGGCCTGCGTGGCGCTGTACTTGGCTGCCAGCCAAGTGACTGTATCCCACAGCACAGGGCATTCCCGGTACTTTCGTGGGCCCTAGAGAGACTCTTGAGTCGAGAGTGCACTGAAAACCCAATAACTGGTTACATTGGGCATCGATATATGGAAACACATCTGCTAAATGCATGCATCGGTCGCGGCATTGAGACGAAGCAGCCTCTACTGTAGCTGCAGATGAAGATCCTGCATGTTGATAAGGACAGCGCCTACTTGGGCTCCGAGTCGCCCTGTGATATACGCGCATCTTCGATCGCCGAAGTGACAATGGTTGTAATTGCTTTGGCCGAGTCCAAAGCTCGACTCTCACGTTCCAGTCTTACAAGCATCAAGGGGTCACACATCACATACCTTGTTTCACCATGTCCTGCCAAATACCGTAGTGCTCATTGAGTTCGTGCAAATTGGGTAATAACTGCGATGATGTTGAAGGAGACATTGATCCAAGCAGAAGTCGGTCGTCATCTGGTTGCTACCGCTCAAGTGTTTGTGGCACTGAATCTGTGACGTGTGCACGTTGTGAATTTGTAAGAAATATGTGACTTGATTTGAGTATGTTCGATGATGAAGTGAAAGCCAATCAGCCTGTGTTGGAGCTGTTTGGCTTCACTGTATTCTTTCTCTTTGAAGTTGCCTTTGACTACAGACTTTATCGCTTTTTTTTCCTTTTTGGTAGATGGATTTCTCACTTCAACACAGTAAAAAGATAAAGTGAAACGCCACCACCCGCGTACATTGCCAGCAGACAATGAAATCTCAAGTAAAAAGAGGCAAAACAAACTTCCACTTCAACACGACAGAACCGAACGTACAGGCTGTAAGCCACCCCTATCCACACATCCCCTTAAAACAATCAGCGAAAGTGACGCACAGTTATCTCGCCCAACGGAGGCGTTCGCCTTCCTGGCACCTCAGACGATGATCAAGAGAAGACACAAATGGAGACAGGAAGAACGGGAAAAAGCGGTGGGGAACGTGTTTGAAGCGCAAATGCGAGCGCGGATGAGGCGACAAAGTCTGAGGCAAGTAGAAGTCCGAGATCCCCAAGAATTCGATGGAGACTGCGCGACTTTGGATCTGGGGAGCGTTTCGTCTAACTGCAGCAGCACGAGTGACAAGAGTAGCAAGAGTGACAAGAGTGACAAGAGTGGCTTTACTGTACCGTCGAGTAATTGGATGCCTCAAACGATAGAGGAGGAAGTGGCAAGTCCAACGTTTTCATTCACCACTGACACTCAAAGTGAAAGGAAACAAAAAGACAAGACTCAAGTGTTGCGTATACGGAAAAAGTTAAGTGAAGACGCAGAGTTCCGGCTGAGAAGATTAGGTGGATTAGATATGACCCAGGTAGTACCGACTTATATGTACCTGTACTGCGTCATTCGTATTGAAGGTGAGAATCAGTGGAGTGTAGACACGACCGAGGGGAGTACAGGAGTCTATCGCCTCCCTAGACTACTGCACAACTCACGATCGAATCTCCCATCTCGACTTGCGGGTTGCTACATTTATTAGGCGGCAACCCAAACAGCAGTAAATTAACTAATGAGATTATACCAAATGACGACAACTCGGCTCCATTAACGAAGCCGAATGCTGGGAGCTTGTACTTCGAAGTATACCGGTGCGAACCAATTTCGTGAGGAGCAGGCTCTGTGACGTGTGTTCGTTTGACATTGTAAACCAAGACGGGCAGACGGCAATTTCTAGTGCGTTCAAAACACTCCTCCTCTTGGACTAAAAGTCTTGGCGAGGCGGACAAGTCAATCGTATACCGGTACACTTGGCTGCATGCAGCCTGCGTGCAGCAGCAGGCCAGGTCAGATACACCATGCCTAATACATCCACGTACAGTACATATACATCGCTGTGATCTTGTATAGGTGGATGCATGCATTGTACCCTGTGAATGCACTCATGCGCGTCATTTGCACGCATCACCTTTGCCCATAACAGTCGTGTTTTCATCATAAGCGTATCGGACATCGCTTGGCCCATACTTAGGTACGTGCACGTGCATGCACATGCAACCTACACTCGACAATGAAGCCCGACACCACGATTGACAGCCCAAGAAGTTTGCGGGAATGCTCTGTGCGCGTAGATGCAAGTGTGGCCACTCCTTGCCGATGTGTCAATTCCCTTGCCTGCTACTGAAAATGCCATGGGCTCCCTCCTGCTGACGGCAGGGAATCGCGACACCACTCGCGAAAGTGACGGCACGAAAGCGTATACAACGATAAAGCGACCAGGTAAAGCACGAGAGCGCTCACAAGTTGGGGAGATATAACGATGGCATTGAGGTATTGACTGACGATTTGAACTGTAGCCATCATTATATCATGGGGAATTGCTACTCTGGAGAACTTCCGATCGAGCCTCGTGATGCCATCATTCACAAATCACCACACCCTCATATTGTCGTCCCGGACATCACGATATGGGAGGTGGCAGAGAAACAAGCCAAGCTCCACGGTGACAAACCAGCGTTTGTGTGTGGCCTCACGCACGAGGTGATCACGTTCAGTGAGCTGTTCAAGCGTGCCAATCGCTTGGCTGCGGCGTTCCGAAACGACGGTGTGCAAAAGGGTAGTGTGGTGGTGGTGCACTCATTCAACTGCATCGAGTATCCGGTGGTTGTCTTGGCCCTCACAGGGTTGGGAGCTGTCTGTTCACCGTCGTCGCCATTGTTTCTCCCCAACGAACTGAACCGTCAGATCACAAAAGCCAAGGCAAGTTACGTGGTTACCCACAAGCAGCTGGAGAATGTGGCGCTCGAAGCAGCAACCAACGCAGGATTGACCAGTGATGTCATGTACACCATCGGCTCGACCAAAGAGGAATCCGAGCACAACTTCAAGAACATCGAGTACGCAAGAAGTTTGAGGACGCAAGAAGTTTGAGGAGACGCGGATGTTGTACTGACTTGTTGCCTATTTTCTCTTTGTAGTGACCTCGTTCTGCAGGACAAGTGGATATTCAAGCACAAGCGGATCAAGCCTACAACGCGAGTGATGTTGCCATTCTCAAGTGGGACCTCTGGCAACCCCAAGGGTGTGTGTCTTAGTGCCAAGAATCTGCTGGCTAATGCGATGCAAATTGGTTATGTGGAGCCCCGTGGAGACAATTTCCTTGGGCTTGTCCCATTCTTCCACATCTATGGTGTCATGCTCATCCACCTTAGCATTCTGCAAGCCAAGTCAATCGTTATCTTACCGCGATTCATGCCGGACACCTTGCTTGGGGCGTTGTCGAAATACAAGGTGAGTAAATCCATCTTCATCCAGCAAATGGGGGAGACGTGGTGACACAGACATCGTGACTTTTATGTAGATTCGCACAGCTCATATCGCTCCACCGACGGTGTTGTTTCTGGCCCACCACCCGCTGGTTGACAAGTATGATCTCTCCTCAACGGAATTCGTTGTCTCTGGCGGTGCCCCGATCGGCAAACAAGTGGAAGGTCTCGTGTACAAGCGCCTCGGTCTCAATGTGAAGCAGATCTACGGCATGACCGAGCTGTCACCAGCAGTTAACTACGGTGAAGACGACACACGCAAACCGGTGCGCTTTCAACAATGTTTATTAATTGTATTCAGTAGATTAGTGCTGACGCGCTTAATTGGTTTTCGTTATGGATTATAGGGAAGTGCTGGACGGATGGTGCCAAACACGGAGCTTCGTGTCCGCTGCGTGAATACAGGCAAAGACTTGCCGGCGAATATGGAAGGCGAACTTTTGTACCGAGGACCGCAGGTCATGTTGGGGTATGAGAACAATCATGAGGCCAACCAAAACATCTTCACCGAGGACGGCTTCCTTCGAACAGGAGACATTGGCTACATCGACGACGATGGTTTTGTGTTTGTCATTGACCGCGCCAAAGAGCTCATCAAGTACAAGGGTCACCAAGTGGCACCCGGCGAGCTGGAGGACGTGCTGAACCACCATCCTGCTATTGCTGACTGCTGTTGCGTGCGTGGGCAAAACGCGACGGGAGAGGAGATCCCGAAAGCTTTCGTAGTGCTAAAGGACCCGGATAGCCCCACCCGACCCACATCGCAGGATATCATGGACTATGTGGCCGAGAACGTTGCTCCTTTCAAGAAGGTGCGGGAGGTGCAGTTCATTGACGCGATCCCGAAAACGCATCGGGCAAAATGCTACGCCGTCTGCTGCAAGAGCGTGAGAATTTAATCCACACAGATGCTAAGGCATAATTGGAAGTGAATGAGGAAGAATTGCGTTGTGCTTTATGCTGCACATCTGCTGTGAATGTGAAAATAAATATGGTCTCGTATGGCCGCAGGCGAAAATGGCACGTATACTAGTTGCAATCCGATCCTTGCTCAGTCATTATCATCATTCTAGGCACCGCCTTATCCTTTTTCGAGTACTATATCGTACACCCACCGCAAGTAACCTTGCACGCTGCATTTGAATGAGGAATTCTACCAGTACGACGGGTTGTTTAAGGGTCTCAACAGTTCAAGAGGAGGAGTGTTTTGAACGCACTAGAAATTGCCGTCTGCCCGTCTTGGTTTACAATGTCAAACGAACACACGTCACAGAGCCTGCTCCTCACGAAATTGGTTCGCACCGGTATACTTCGAAGTACAAGCTCCCAGCATTCGGCTTCGTTAATGGAGCCGAGTTGTCGTCATTTGGTATAATCTCATTAGTTAATTTACTGCTGTTTGGGTTGCCGCCTAATAAATGTAGCAACCCGCAAGTCGAGATGGGAGATTCGATCGTGAGTTGTGCAGTAGTCTAGGGAGGCGATAGACTCCTGTACTCCCCTCGGTCGTGTCTACACTCCACTGATTCTCACCTTCAATACGAATGACGCAGTACAGGTACATATAAGTCGGTACTACCTGGGTCATATCTAATCCACCTAATCTTCTCAGCCGGAACTCTGCGTCTTCACTTAACTTTTTCCGTATACGCAACACTTGAGTCTTGTCTTTTTGTTTCCTTTCACTTTGAGTGTCAGTGGTGAATGAAAACGTTGGACTTGCCACTTCCTCCTCTATCGTTTGAGGCATCCAATTACTCGACGGTACAGTAAAGCCACTCTTGTCACTCTTGTCACTCTTGCTACTCTTGTCACTCGTGCTGCTGCAGTTAGACGAAACGCTCCCCAGATCCAAAGTCGCGCAGTCTCCATCGAATTCTTGGGGATCTCGGACTTCTACTTGCCTCAGACTTTGTCGCCTCATCCGCGCTCGCATTTGCGCTTCAAACACGTTCCCCACCGCTTTTTCCCGTTCTTCCTGTCTCCATTTGTGTCTTCTCTTGATCATCGTCTGAGGTGCCAGGAAGGCGAACGCCTCCCGTTGGGCGAGATAACTGTGCGTCACTTTCGCTGATTGTTTTAAGGGGATGTGTGGATAGGGGTGGCTTACAGCCTGTACGTTCGGTTCTGTCGTGTTGAAGTGGAAGTTTGTTTTGCCTCTTTTTACTTGAGATTTCATTGTCTGCTGGCAATGTACGCGGGTGGTGGCGTTTCACTTTATCTTTTTACTGTGTTGAAGTGAGAAATCCATCTACCAAAAAGGAAAAAAAAGCGATAAAGTCTGTAGTCAAAAGGCAACTTCAAAGAGAAAGAATACAGTGAAGCCAAACAGCTCCAACACAGGCTGATTGGCTTTCACTTCATCATCGAACATACTCAAATCAAGTCACATATTTCTTACAAATTCACAACGTGCACACGTCACAGATTCAGTGCCACAAACACCGGAGCGGTCTTCCATACGATGGTCCTCAAAGAGGTTTGTAAAAACACCAATGAGCGTCAGCGTGACTCAAGAATATCTCCAGTTCGACTGAAAGACGGATCCGAAGGCCACTTAATCGAGGAACTCATCGACCATCGGATCATTGAAGGCGAGGAACAATACAAATGTATGTGGGTCGGTCGAAGTGACGACATTACATGAGAGCCAACCGATAACTTGCTCTTGGTCCCAGGGTTGATTCGTGAATTCCATTGGAAAGCAAATCGGATACCAACTCGAGCTTCAAAGCAGTTATCAAAATATCAGGCATATATGGTACTTTATATTTCGCGCACAGATAAGGGCCCTTCCTGATGGAGGTCGTGTTGCGATGTTGCCATCCTTTTCGGATCCTAATAACGACCAGCGCAGAATCAAAGGTCGTAGTAGGTCGAGGGGTGCACGCTCTTAGGGAAGAAATCACTTCGTAATTAACTAAACAAAAAAATGTGTCCAACGAATTCAGCTTCCATCTTGCCGGGCTACTGTCCCCGCGAAGTTCTGGAAACCGTCAACCATCGCTTTCTCTTACAAGTCACCGCACGTGGCAGTTCTACTCTGGGGACGTTCCCCAGAGTAAGAGCTACCATGTTTTGCAACACGACCGAAGCACTTGTCGGACAATCCTGATCTTCTACGCGAAGTGTTACGTGCGTATGCTCGCCTGGGCCCCTTTCAACCACAGCAACAAGTCTACAAGTTTCGTTTGTTTGGAAGCCGTCCCCGTTCGTTTCAGCACAGGTGGCTTGAGCGCTGTCCTTGGCCTGAATATCCTCTTAAGACAGATGCCGTCTATTGTCTTTGCTGCTATCTCAACAGAGAGATAATTTCACAGGAGGATGAAACGCCGGTTTATCCACAGACTGCCGTGGGGTATTGCAACTGGAAAAAGACCATGTAAAGTAGCGGCTTGCGTGAAACATATCGGTGACAACTTGTCACCGACAAGTGCTCAAACCACAAGGTCGCAGAGACTGCATTGATATCTACGGGGATATTCTGAACAATATCATTGCGGCGATATGGTCCAGTTGATGGAATTGTGTAGAGGCGTAAGCCCTAGAAGTGCTTTCAAACGATGGAATACTAATGAGATCACTCATATAGCTGCTGACTATTACGCCGATGATTTAACGAACCAAACCGACAGCTTGCGCCCAAGGCAAAACATTTTGGCCAACTAGAAAGAAAAGACAGCCGATTCTCTAAGCTCAAGATAACTGCATTGCAATGGTCGAACATGATATGCACACATTCTTTCCGACGTTATATCGATTAGTCTGCCTGGTTTGTGTGTTGCCCGTTTCAACTGCTGGCACTGAGCGCTCCTTCTCAACAATGAAGAGAATTAAAGCGCGCCTACGAACGACATGTGGACATGAACTGCTATTAAAACTCCTACTGCTAGCATTGAAACAGGACTTGACAAATGCTATCAGCAAATACGCCGTTATCGATGTGTTTAGTGCTATGACAGAGCGTCGCATTGTTTTATAAGCTAAGGAAAATCTACTCCCCTCTGATTTTTGTTCTGGTTCTACCCTGGCTGGCTAACATCTTATGCCATGATTTGACCTTGAGGGTGAGTCTATTGAAGACAGCGATAGAATGGAGTTGATGTAGCAACTACAATCGTCACACCAGCTTCGGCACTGCTGTCGACTACTGTAAGTACTCATGTGTACAGTGTGGAAGGGTTAGCACGATGATGTTCATGCGGGACGTCGCGCACAAGGTGCAACGCATGCGGCAGCACTTCAGCAATTGCCGAGAAATTCTCGACAACAGCCTTCGGCTTTCCTGGCAGTGTTATGATCAGAGTGTTCTTGCGAATTCCAGCCACAGGTCGCGACAACACGGCCTTGGCCGTGATTTTAAGAGAGCTCTCGAGCATTGCGATAGGAAATCCAGGGATCTCTTTGTCCAGAACATTCTTGATAGCTTCTGGGGTGACGTCACGGGGACTGAAACCAGTACCACCTGACGTGAGGATTAAGTCCACAGTGTCCAAGTCTGACCATTCTTTCACCACAGCTTGGATCTGGTCCACATCATCGGCCACGACTTTCGTAGCCACCACGTTCACCTGCACTTTGTGAACTTGATGGAGCACATCTGCCATCGTTGGCCCGCTTAAGTCCTTCGACGTACCAGCAGACACACGGTCACTGATCTGCAATGCCAGCAAATAGAAAAGCATATTAGTGATCGAAATAGTAGGAAGAAACGACAGTCATGCACATACCGTTAAGAGCCCTGCGCGAAAAACCTTCTTCGGAGCATCGGATTGGCCGCTTATGGGTTCTGGAGTCGGCGTCATAGTTTGGTTGCCTGTTGCAGTAGCGCCTATAGCATTTCCGAAAGAGGCATCCAGCACGAGTGCCGGGACAGCATCGCCACCACGGACTTCCGAGCCCGTCGGAAGGCAAAGCAAAGCGTTTGCGTTGCGACAGCTGTCAGCAGATACACACCGAGACCACACCTGTTAGTTATCGCCAACTCACATAGTAGACGTTATTGCGCACCTCAGCAAACGGGAGCTGATCTGTCGACCAGTACTGGTGGCAAGGAACTTGTGTTGCTTGATATCCCATGCCAGGTTCGCACGGTGAAATTCCGGGCGCTCGGCGTCTAACTTAATCGGGTGCGTCAAAGTCGCATAGATCTTGGCATACTGGCACTTGAAGACAGGAAATCCACGAAGTCGGCGTAGTGCTGGGTGCACCAGCAAATGACAGGTTGTGAACGAGCTCACAGGGTTCCCGGGAAGTGCAAACACCAATTTCTTGTTGCCATGCACCTCCAACGTCGCAAATGTGGTAGGTTTTCCGGGCTTCATCAGTAAGCGTCCAAAGTGGATGGTACCCATTTCCTCAAGAAGCGGCTTAATCAGGTCATGATCGCCCATGCTCACTCCGCCGCTTGTGATAAGCACATCAACTTTCTCGAGCGCCTCCAAAATGGTCTTTTCAACGCCTCTTTGCTATCACTGCAGACACCCAGGTTAACAGTCTTGGCACCCCATCCAGCAAGCAGTGACAAGAGCATTGGTCGGTTACTATCGCGAATTTTTCCAGGTGTCATCGTCGCACCTTGGAAGCCTTCAACCAGCTCGCTTCCGGTTGATAGAACACCAACTACCGGTCGCCGATGTGCCATCACCTCCGTGATTCCTGCCTATTTTGTCCGAAGTCAACATTAAAATTCCAGTAAGAGTTTACCTTCACCACACTCGAAAAGTAAAAAATATTAACACAGACCATCGCAAGCAGTCCAATTTCAGCAGACGTCACGAGCTCGTGGGTGTCAACCAGCACTTCTCCAGGTCTAATATCCGAGCCGATCGGTCGGATATTCTGGCCTACTTTCACGCCCTTCAGGATATTAACTGCCTCTTCAATTGCGGAACCCCACTCCCTCGACAGCACTTGTGTCTTCAATTTTGACGACAGCATCAGCTCCATCTGGAACAGGCGACCCAGTCGTGATATACGATACTTGACCAAGCTTTAAAGTACTCAGTGGCATACTCCCCGCTGCTATGCGTTCCACCACTGGAAACTAAAATAAAAGTAGTAAAAATGAATATGATCAGCACAATAAAAATAGTTGTTTTAGCTACGTTGAAGTACAATGGTAGCAATAGATGCCAATTGACGTACGGTGCCCACTCCGTCCTCTGCAACGACCGCGTATCCGTCCATAATGGACGCTCGGAATGGCGGCAGTGGTTCCTGCAATTAAAACACACACACATTAATATCATAAATATTAAATGGTACATCATATACTATCTCCGCCTTACGATGTTGAATACAGGTTCCGCCATCACGTAGCCGTTGGCTTCGTAGGCATCAATCCGCACAACTTCCAGCGGCTCCGTCTGCTCCAGCACCAACTCCACTGCTTCCTCCACACGCAGCATATCGTATACGCTCTCCCGCCTCGAGGCGGACACGCCCTCGCCGCCACAATCGCACTCCCAGCTCATATCCGCAAGATGAAGAGTGACGCAAAGAGTGACATCATGTCTGTATTTCAACCAATCATATCATTTCATTCCTTTTTCCACCAATTGAATCTCTCCCTCTGTCAGTTGTATAAGTGTAAACCAAAGGGGAACAATGACCAGGATGACGTTGGTGCTGCGCGTGCTTCTGCTGACTGTGGGCCTTATTGCACTCTATGGGACTTGCACCAGCTCTGTGACGAAGCCTTCTGAGTCTGTGTTCGACGCTGCGGCGAAATCTGAGGAGGATGCGGCCACCAAGGAGCGAAACCTGCAGCGAAACATCGCGGACGACGAGGTGCGCGTGCTCTACTGCACTGCGTGTGGCTACGAGGCCAATTTCAACCAGGTGAAGAAGTATGTGGAGGACACATTTCCTCATCTCGTGGACCGAGTGTATGGCGCCAACTACGACGTGGATCCCACCAAGAAGGTGAATAATTTACCCCTATTTTACATGTTTACTTGACAAGGTTTATTAATGCCTTTATTGTTTACAGATGCTGTCGCAGGCGATTAATATCGCCCAAGTTTCAGCGATCATTCTGCTGGTGTTTGGCGAATATGTACGTTACTACAAAGTGATGCACCTTGATAGTTTGGATGAAATTGACTCCTATTCTCTTATTTCCAGATTCTGCTGGCACTGGGTATCGATATGACGATGTTGCGCTGGGCACTGAACAACCGCATCCCATCCTTCTTCATCGTGCTGTTCATGGGATCACTTGCCAACTCCCTCACGGCTTCAGGGGCCTTTGAAATCTATTTCAACGGTACGTCCATCTTACGTAGACATTTATGCGCAGTAGTATTGGTGGTGTAACAATTGTTATGTATTTGTTGTTTTTATATACCAGGCGACTTGATCTTCTCCAAACTTGAGGTCGACCGATGGCCTACGCTGTTGGTACGTTTTAGACTGCTGCAAGTGACATGATACGCCAGTTTTTGACGATTTTTTCTGACGATTTTGGCGGTCAACAGGAGGTTTCCAACTCGATTGACGAGTACGGACTGGTGCAGAGCGTGTCTACTTAAAAACGATGCGACCGGAACTCGTGACGATCACATAACCTAAGTTGATTCTGACTGTTAGCGGTTGTCATCACAAACGAAATGCGAGAATTCACGACCCTTCCAGGTGTGGCTCGTTAAGCGCTGCACGATTTATTGGGAAGCCTCAATATCTTACAAATACAAGTCTGCAACTTGCTAACTTGCATACACCTCGTGATTAAGCAGAAGCGTTATGTTTTTATTGTGATAATGGGTGTACCTCTGCTGCTACACTCTCTGCGGGGATGCAGGATTCGCACTGGGTGGAGTCGTCAACGGCTGCATCCGAACTGGCATTGTGATAATCTCTGGCGGCGGTGATGAACTGCTCCGATGGTACGACCCGCGCGAGTTGGCAGGGGATGTGTTTAGCCTGTACGATGGCTGAGGCTTGGCACAACATGAGAAGCCTCTCTCGCAGCAGCACGTAGCGCAGCTATCACACATCGGTCGACAGCAGATCTCTACAGCAGTGATGCACACGCCGCCAGTGCAACCAACGCAGCATGCATTGCAGCAGTCCTCCATAACGCTTGAGGGCCTATTCTTGGTGGTGGGCGTGCTTCTTGCTCCAGGGATTGGAATTGTGCATTGCGGTGCCTTCAGCTTGGAATAGGGATCGTCGTGTCGTAACGTAGCACTCCTGGCTGCCGATGGCATCTGTGGCTGAAAGGACCCATCTGATGACTGACTCACGTTGAAGGGGTCTTATGCACCTTCTCAAGTGTAGATTATTACCAGGGATGGCGTTCATTTAATCCGATGCGATGAGAACCGAGACAGAAGTCGATCCCAAAGAACTCGGCAGTCGAACCATGAATGCGCGCTGGTTAATAACATAATGTCATTGGCAATTGAATAATACTTCGCCCGAAAAGAAACTAGCACAGGAAGGTTCACGGTGACGGGAGTGCCATTGCTACCGGCGTCTCTTCCCACGACACGTCAAAATACAACTTCTACCCAAGTGGAGATTGAGCCTGGTATGGAATGAAATCTGTTGCGCTGTCGGCAACAACATGTACGATCTTCAAGGTCAGACTGCACTCAAGACCGTCGGAACGGGGAAAACGAGCAGGCCTTGATTGCTACCTTGATGTGTATGAGCCTCAACATTGAAGTCATTTGAAAGGTGCATAGTCATCTATCTATCTGTCCGTACGGAGCGGTACAACATCAGGCGTCTCATTGTAGGATTTTTCCTTGTCACGGAATGACTCAATGGCGCTGGGTGGCTGCCACTCCAACGCCATTCTAGCAGATTTAGGGGTTACTGCTGCTGGTGCTGACAGCATTGCTGCCAACTGCAAAGAGCTGGCCGTGCAACGTTAAACACTACTGTATACACGGCATCAAAGTACACGCAAGCGAATCCCACATTCGAACTTCAACCTGAAGCCGAACGCTTTTCGCCGTACTCACTTCCAGTCCATTCTCCATTCCGACTGCTTAAGCGAAAGCTTTGAGAGGCTGAAGACCATGCTAGTCAGACGTGTGCTGCGTCTAGCATCCGAGCGCCGTGTCCTTCTGAGATCGGAGCGGGTCTGCCACACCGTTAAGCGCTCTCTGGGCGGAGCTGTCGCTCAGCAAGTGACGTTCGTCCGTAGCATCACCACTCCAAGCTTGGCCAATTTCGCCTCCTCAGCTGTTGCCGAGCACGTGGCGAACCCCCAACCCTCGGGACGAGTTCGCACAGATCGTGCATAAGTCTCCCCATGATGACATCTCCATCCCCAATCACACCATTTGGGAAGTGGCCGAGCACCAGGCTCGTGTGAACGGTGAAAAAACGGCTTTCATCTGTGGGATCACCCACAAGAAGGTCACGTTCCGTGAACTTTTCACTGGTGCAAGACGTGTCGCTGCATCATTCACGCGTGATGGGGTCCGTAAAGGGGACACTGTGGTGCTGCACTCCTTTAATTGCATCGAGTATCCGATGGTTGTGCTAGGTAAGCTCTTTCTCTCAATATTGAGTAAAAACATTAAACGTGTACAGATCTAATCAATGCATTGTTGCGAACCTTGGACAGCACTGACAGGCATGGGGGTGGTGTGTTCGCCGGCATCGCCGCTGTTCGTACCTAACGAGTTGGCGTACCAACTCACCAACTCCAGAGCCAAGTTCGTTGTCACTCATAAGCAGCTGGAAAACGTGGCGCTCGAAGCTGCTTCCATGACTGGAATGAAGCCTTCTGTCATGTATACTATGGGGGCCTCTGAGGAGACCGACACACGGGACCTCAAAAGCATCAAGTACGGACTTGGATAACAAGTTTTGGAGATCATACCAACTAATGTTTCATGTGTACTATCGCAGTGACATGGCAGCCCAGACCGAACACGACTTCTTCTATCAGCGAGTGGACCCGAACCAGAAGCTTATGCTACCATTCTCTAGCGGTACGACTGGTAACCCTAAGGGTGTGGGTCTCACTGCCAAGAACCTGTTGGCAAACGCGCTGCAGGTGGCTCATGTGGAACCACATGGTGACAGCTACGTGGGGCTTGTTCCGTTTTTCCACATCTATGGCATGATGCTTATCCACCTCAGCATCCTCCAAAGCAAATCAATCGTCACCCTGCCACGCTTTATACCAGAAACTTTCCTTGGAGTGTTGGCGAAGTACAAGGTGAGTAGCATGCAGATAGATTAAAGAGGTGGTGACACCATTGACACCATTTTTGGCTACTGTAGATTCGCACAGCTCATATCGCTCCACCGACGGTGTTGTTTCTGGCCCACCACCCGCTGGTTGACAAGTATGATCTCTCCTCAACGGAATTCGTTGTCTCTGGCGGTGCCCCGATCGGCAAACAAGTGGAAGGTCTCGTGTACAAGCGCCTCGGTCTCAATGTGAAGCAGATCTACGGCATGACCGAGCTGTCACCAGCAGTTAACTACGGTGAAGACGACACACGCAAGCCGGTACGCTTGCAGAACATACTTTTCATTTGTTGAAATCGCTGTGATACTAACTGCTTCATTTTTTGTGTCAAGGGGAGTGCCGGGCGGCTTGTACCGAACACGGAGCTTCGTGTCCGCTGTATGAGCACTGACAGAGACTTGCCGGCGAATATGGAAGGCGAACTTTTGTACCGAGGACCGCAGGTCATGTTGGGGTATGAGAACAATCATGAGGCCAACCAAAACATCTTCACCGAGGACGGCTTCCTTCGAACAGGAGACATTGGCTACATCGACGACGATGGTTTTGTGTTTGTCATTGACCGCGCCAAAGAGCTCATCAAGTACAAGGGTCACCAAGTGGCACCCGGTGAGCTGGAGGACGTGCTGAACCACCATCCTGCTATTGCTGACTGCTGTTGCGTGCGTGGGCAAAACGCGACGGGAGAGGAGATCCCGAAAGCTTTCGTAGTGCTAAAGGACCCGGATAGCCCCACCCGACCCACATCGCAGGATATCATGGACTATGTGGCCGAGAACGTTGCTCCTTTCAAGAAGGTGCGGGAGGTGCAGTTCATTGACGCGATCCCGAAAAACGCATCGGGCAAAATGCTGCGTCGTAGTTTGCAAGAGCGTGAGAATCGTCTCCACAGCGGTTAGTCGAAGATGAAATGTGTTGTGTTTCATGTTGCATGTCTGCTGTGAAATGCGTCCTCGTGCGAATATTCCGCTATGAACGAGAACGTGATCAAAGTGTAGTATTTTAATACATAACGAATAATCCACTCCTTTTTTTTCTTTAGGGTATTAACCTCTGCGCTTGAGACTGCTTGGCAGATTACCTGCGTTCCTATTATACATATTGCCGCTGATCGTGCTGTAAACTGCTGTGGTTGAGCGTTATCGGATCGATCCTAAGTTGATGATCGGTTAAACTTGACCCATTCATCTTTGTTCTTGTGTTATCCCTGGCCGACTGACTCATTAGGCGACCCATGGTAGCCTAATATAATACTATCAGAATTAGGGGAAGAAGAGATCACCAATTATGTGGCTTCTCAATTTGCTATGCAAACTATTTTTCTTTCGGTGTGACTTAGGCGACAAGTGTCTGGAAAATCACTCCGGTTCGATGTGTGAGATGGAGCTGCACATGCCTCACTCGGAATATATGTGGGTTTCTGCGTTGGAAATCTCCGAGGAATTGAGAGGGGTAAGCTCTTTCTTTCAAGAAACCCCTCACGAATTGCTGGAGAAGCAGCAGGCGTTTAAAGGTTTGGGAGCTGCAAACCTCCAGCTCGTCTTCATTGGTAAAGGAGTTCCGAGTGAGCTAGTTGCATAAAGTTAGAGTATTCGTCGTTCTTCCGTGCAAGTACAAACTTATTCAGCATTCGTTGCCGGTGTTGTACACGAGGTGTAGGAATCGTGATATGGCGTGTAAAATGAAGTAACATGGACAAGCAGGAGCCGTCCTCGAAGTGTTCTTGCTCTTCGAGCACAGATGCAACCCTGGTAAAACTTGTTGTTGAGTTCAGCCATTATAGTGTCCTTGGAGACTTACTGTCTGAAAGAGATTCCCAAGTATTTGACTGAGTCGCTTGGGCGAAGCCACTTCACTTCAGGGAGTAGTGGACATACCAATCTTCTATTTAATGGCATCAGTGCGGATTTTTTAGGTTCAGGCGTGCTCCTGGACCCTGACAGTAGATTTGGACGAGTTTCTGTTGTTGGCGTATATCATTTGTGTTTTTCGAAACGAGAGTTGAGTCATCGGCAAATACAAACCGGTGACAGTGGTGTTCACTGACGGGTACTCCTAGATCGGCTCGTTTTCGAATGAGATCTCCAAGTGGTCCAATGCATAGTAGGAAAAGAAGTGATGTCAACGGGTCGCCTTCATTCACTCTGCGTGTTACTTCTAGTGGTTGTAACAGGAATCCAGTGGTAACATAAAGGCCAAAGGTTTGTTGTATAAGAGGCGAATCCATGAGATAAAGCGTTCCCCGAAACCGAGGATCAGGAGAATAAGAAAAGGTAGTCCCAAATCACTCTGTCATATGCCTTCTCAAAGTCTAGGAGGAGACATCGCTTTGGAATTTGATTGTGTTCTGTAATGTTGGAGATCGTCTAGAAGGTGCACTTGGTGATGTAGAGATCTCCCTTTGACGAATCCTTTTGGTCACCATGGATAACCGAGAGCAGAACGTATTGGAGCCGATACGCCAGTGTTTTCGAAACAATTTTGACATCTACTGGCATTAACGTGATTGAACAGCAGTTAACCGGTTCATTTATATCACCTTTCTTGTAAAGAAGGGTGGCGCATGCTTTTCTCTGGGAGGGTAGCCATATTCCACGTTCAAGTTGGTATTGAAATACTCGACACAATATACTGTGCGTGGTAGACAACTGTCAACCTGCCGGTATCACATATGGGCAGCAAGAGTACGAAGCAATAACTCGATGGACTTCACTTCGCTCAAGAAATTTGCGGCGAATGGAAGAAATGACCAGGACGGAGAGGGGACCAGTGTCAACTAGTATTAAAAAGTGACAGAAAATCAACGCGCAGAACTCTGTTGCTGCCTGAATATCACTTCACTACGTGTACATGATCACGAGCACGTGTAGCGTGCATCTACGATTCTGCAGCTCAGAACGCGACATTCGAACTCGTCAACGTCCGAAGTCAAGACACCGCTGCGCCAGGCGTCTGGAGCGACTTATAGCTGGGCTCAATGTTGTCGTTGTTCGGGATTCCGTCCTCGGGCAATGAGCTCAACTCCTCCAGAGTCAAGTTCTTCGTCTCCGGCACCCAGAACGAGAAGAGTAGACCGAGGAAGCAGGACGCAGCGAAGATGTACAGCACACCCTTGAAGCCAAATGAACCCTTCGCGATCACCGCGAAGCACTGAGCAGCAATGATCGCACCGACCTTACCCGACGCAGCGGAGATACCGTGGCCTGTCGAGGCGCACCGCCGTCGGGAACACCTCGGCAGGAATGATGAACGTCGTCGCGTTGGGACCGAAGTTGAAAAAGAACTGCGCGAACGAGTACATGACCACAAACAAGGCCGTGCTGTCGGTCTTGAGTTCGTTGAAAAAGATGGCCATGAACAGGAACAGTATCGTCAGCAGCGAGAAACCCATGTACTGAATGGGCTTGCGACCCCACTTGTCCACAAAGTAGACCGTGAACCAGTAACCTGGGACCGTGCCGGCCAGGTTGATAATGGCAGTGCCAACGGGCGGTTCCACAGATCGTCGTAGATCTTCTGGTTGCCCGTTGACGACGGACTGCCGTAGCCAATGATCTCAACACCACGGACGTGTTGAGTGATGTGCCGTAGTAGCCAATGTCCAAGAAAAACCAC
>VKKV01000004.1:0-25785 GCA_008080845.1 Phytophthora kernoviae | reverse complement strand
TCATCACTTCCTTGGCTAAACGATCGGTCAGCTCTTGGCGTCTCCGATTTGAATCAACTTTACAGAAATCTTTCTGCTTGTCGAGATATTTACGAACTTGGGCGTCTACCACCTCTTTCAGGCTCTTTTTTTCCTTTGATGTATTCTCAGTATTTACTGCCTTTTAGCAATCCCGTTAATGTCTTCATTAAAACGCGCAGACTCAGGTGATACGTCTTCTTCGTCGTCTGGTGTTTCTGACTTCATTTCAGCATCAGGATCAGTCGATTCTGGAACGTACGTGAATTTTGTTGATTTCTTGCTGGCCTCATCTCCACCTTTTTTTTATTATTTTAGGAGGACCTTTAGGACCTTTCGTGAGCTTCTTAGTGATTTCATCATATTCGTACTCACGATTCTTAGCCATCACTTGCTGGAATAGATTTGCAAGAGAATCTGTGCTCGCATCGTCTAGAGACTCTTGTTGAATTAGAGCTTTCAGCTTCTTACCCTGAACGAAATCGTTTTTGGCGGAAGCATTGTGATGAATTTTACTTGCGCAGTTGATTGGAAATGGAAGAGTAATTAAGAAAGAGCAGGTTACTCTAAGCTAGTCCTGGCACTGGTCCTTAGTTCGCCTGGCGTCCTCTATCTCCTACGATCCCATTGTGGTGCTCAGCCAGCACCTTCACTCAATATGCATGTGACCCGCACTCACGTGTCACTTCAACTTCACTCAGTGAGTCGTCGGAACAGCACTCACAGGCTGGACCACAGCGAACCTTCCTGGCTCCTGCCACAAGAAGGTTCCCACTGGTGACAGTGTCTTCCTCATGTAAACATGCAGCATATACTCCTGTCGGGTCGTGCTGAGTGCGCTTCCCAACACATTGTAATAGCTATCGTAAGCCTTTTGCTTTGTTTGATTATCAGTGAAATATCCGTTCATAATTAATTTTGAACTGAGGACGTATATTGAAGATGAGCAAAAAATAGTTTAATTAGAATTACATTAGATACATTATCGAGCTCGAAGATCTCATGGCATCTGTGATGCCTAACGTTGAACTGGGCCTTGGGAAATCGTGCCCATGGCGGTATCAACCGTAGCGACAACTTCGCGCAACAAGTGGTAGTAGATCGTTAGAGCGTAGTTACAATTCGACGTACCAGACACGATAATACTTTTGCTCGCACCGTCCTCACTTGGAAGACGACGACCAATATCTACGGCCACAAATCGATACAAAGATTCCCACGCACGCTGAGATAGCAAACCAGCCGTAGTAATATCATCAAGTCCTCCATCACAGCCCGACTTCGACATCTCTTGCAAGAACAAATCATACCCAAAACTGACAGGATTGTTCCAGATTGGAGTATTACCGACTGTAATTTGTAGATTTTTGAGTGCGGCAAATGGACTGCAAGTTGCTGGAACCGTCGAGAACGGACTACGGAATGGATTGATCGTATCCGAAACAGTCGCCGCAGCCGTCGGATTAGTAACAATAGGTTGCATGATCAATCGCTTTGGATTAGCAATGCCATTACTGATAGTCCAAGTAAAAGATTGACCTGGGGCTACAGTGAATTTGTTGGTAATTCGCTCAAAGTAGCGGAATGTCTTTTCTGGACCAACGCATGATCAGCGCTTGGATTAGGAGAGTATGTTGGCACGAGAAGTCGCGAAAACGATTGGGAGGGAGTAATACCGGATCCTGACGTTGGAGTACCATTGACATCAGCAGTAATAGAAAGAGTGACCGCAGATGCCGGAAGTGCAAGACCACCAGCCAATGTGGTTGTCGTCGCACCACTACTCAAATTCCAAAGAACTGGACAAGTGTTACCGAAGTTCATATTGTTATTCAAACTCGCGATTGTCGAAGTGCTAATAACTCCTGCAGAACCGGTGGTCGTCAAAGTTGTCGATGAGCTGTTGTAATTGAGGTAGATGAAACCGCGCGTATTCTTCTGCATTGGACATTTCTTGAAATAGTCACTGATATCCCGCAATTTTATGCAAGCCAGATAATGCGCGACATAAAATGGCGAGCCAGCAGCAACGGTGCCAGCAGAAGCCACATATACCTGAGGTTTCGACACCGCTTGAAGATTTGCGCTGCCTCCCATCATATCGTATGCCAATTTTCCACTCTGCTGATCGAGAGCCGTAAAGAGATCGCTGCGCAGCTCCTCCGTTCGAGAAAGTGTTCGCCAAACCAAATTCACCGATGTTGTTCGTGGCTGTCATAAATGACGAAGTAGCAAGATTATCAAGTGATTGCGGAGCTCCGCTGCTACCTTGAATTGTTGGAGTAGTGTATTCATCAAGCACAAAGTTGCTTGTTGGACCATGTTTGACATAGTCATTGTATTGAGTTTCGGTGAGAGCCTTGAACGTCGTATTGACATTTTCATGGACCTGATTCGTTTGGACCGTGGTTCCATCAATAACAACTTTGACGCTGTCAATGAATTGCCACACACCAGCCTTAGGAACAAGCTGATCGATCGTACATGCCGCAGTCGAAGTAACCGAGCTGGCACCGCCGTTGAGAATTTGAAGCTTGACTGGTAGTTCAATAATGGCCTCTTCCCAATTTACGAATGCGACCTGGGAAGAAATTGTTGAGAGATTAAATTGTATTTGGCCGGCATACTGGCCTGTGTTGGATGTAGAGTCCTGAATATACGTCCACTTCTTGTCGCGGAAGAGGGTTTCAGCTGGTGTTGGCTCAACGGAGTGTTCGAATGCGGAAATATCTGAGGCGGTCGACATAGTTTATGCGGTTATATTGATCGCTATTATATCATACTGGCGAAAAAATTAAAAGCCATGAATGAAAAAGAATGATTAAATTGTCTAGAACGACCGATGATCAGCTAATGAAGCTCGCTAATTCACTTGGCGTCAAAGTAGATCAAATCGATTTCAAGCACAATCTTGACAAACGCAAAGACTATTGTATAATTAACATGGGAACTCCTCAGATCGGGGGCACACATTGGCTCGCCGTTTCTAACAAGGATAAGGCTTACTTTGACCCCCTAGGATTGCCACGACCGCGTGTGATTCCAAAAATTACAAATACCGCGAGGTAGATATTCAAGATCCACGTTTTGGACACTGTGGGCAGTACAGTATGCTTTGGCTTTACTACTTGCAACACAATCAATTAGATAAGTTCTACAAGCTATTTCTATCGTAGTAATATACACCAGAAACGAAGTTTCGCGTTATCTTTGATAACTGAAATGGATGTCGAGTATATTGACGTGCCGATTGCTGAACCAATTTATATCGACGAGAACTATTATTCATTGCCGACTACCAAACCAGCTCCAGGAACTAACAATCCAAAGCAAATCACACTACAAGACTTTGATAGGATCACTAGAAATACTGCACCTGCCAAGGTCTGCATGGTCGAAATAGCATCACTCAGACAAATTCAAGAGAAGTATCAGTGAGTACTCTTTTTCGGGTTCCAAGAGTTCCAAAATTGTCGCATTATCCGCGAGCCGCCTTTCGCACATTATCGGATTGTCGTGCGAGTGTTGCTGTAGATGCCGATTTCGAGTGAGTCACCACTGAGTCACACTATGGTGACTCATCAGCGTATTTCATTTCGATGTCTTTTCATTCTCTAAGTCATTGTAGAACGATCTCTATTTACCTGAGTTACCTGAGTCCCCACTTTTTATCAATATTCAATATATATACTTATAGAGGTATAGTATGATAGAGGCATACATGATATAGTAGTGACTATAAAGAAGTGGGAGGAAGTTGCAAAAAGTGGTGACTCGGTGACTCGTGGTGACTCTTATATCTAGAGTTACTGTAGTTGGCTGTCATTGAGTGGAAGGTGGTGCCTCATGGTGACTCATTCACTTTTAATGCCTCCAGTAGCTCTTGACCACTTTGGTGAATACCGGTTTTATTTTTTGTTATTGGTATATACTGGTTCCGCTCGGTTACGTTCAGAAGTGGATGGTTCGTATTCTAAGGTGGCTCTAATTCATTTGATCACTAAGTAGAAGTATAGAACATCAAATGTCAGAGGGACACCGCGAGAGAGGCGCCTCTCAGTATCGAAAAACGCTGTTTGTGTTGATGGTGATAAGAATGACGTCAATTGCATCATCGATTTGAGGAGGGTATCGAAATTGCTGTTTATTCTCGTTCTCTTGTTTCTCTCAGTCTCGAACTTTCTGGTGAGAAGAAACATGGCCGAGGTGGAGCTGAACTGCGCGGTGTATGGCGAAGGCACTGTGTTTTCCGTGAAGATCGCAGGCGATGCGAAAGTCGAAGCGCTGCAGAAGGCTATCTTCTACAAACAACGAACAATCATCAGTACGCTGTTCCGCAAGACGCGTGACGCTGTACTTGGCGCGGAAGAAGGGAGGCGAGAACGACGAGTGGCTCAAGAGCGACGCCACATTCGAGGGCTTCTTGAAACAAGGACGACAAGAAGACGGGGAGTATCCGTATGTGAAGATGATTCCAAACTGGAAGCTCGATGATGATGATTACTTGGAAAGGATTTCCAGCCTGGAGACAAAGAGATTCACATCTTGGTGGCACTTCCAGCGCAAGTTGCTGCTCCGAGCGGTGTGGCACCCTCTTTGCTACCAACTACAATACACCGTCACCCCGAACGTCTCAAACGATGGGCTGCGATCAATGCAATGATTCGTCAGAAGAATCAAAACGCGAACCAGAAGACGACGAGTGAATACGCCAAGAATACAAACAAAAAGCGGAAAAATCACGATATCGACAAGTCTGTGGGCTATTCGACTCTTTCTTGGGAAGATATCAAACCTATTTACAACTTCGACGATTCTTACGACCTTCAACCAAGCGATATTCCTGATGCTGACATCGAACTACTCCTCGCTCGTATTTTTGACTTACGGAACTCTATGGACAAATCGCCGATGGGAAAGAAGCCAAGAGATTGTTTTTTATCGCCCCGATCCTTGAGACAGTCAGTCGTCTGCTTGGGAACGTCCGCATATTAGTCGAAGAAGACGTGGTTGGGAAGAACGTGCTCCTAAAAGGTCGATTCGAGTTCGTGCTCAAGCGTGGCACCAAGAGAATTTCAATTGTCCAAGCAAAACGTGAAGATATGCTGCAAGGACTGGTTCAGAATGTGACGGGGCTGGAAGCTCTTGCTGATGTCGAAGATCTATCTGTGGTGTATGGCATTGTGACCAATTTTCTTGAGTGGAAGTTCTTGATCAGTGAAGACGAGAGGGTCCGACAGCAAGAGTGTACTCTTCCACTCACCGATACCATACCGACGTTTGAAGGATTGAAAGAAATCGTCGGGAAGATTTACGGGATGCTCTCGAATGAGCAATAAATATCTTCCATATGATCATCCAAGCGTTGCAATTGTCGAGAACATGCTAATTCCTAATATATGATTTTCCTTTCGCTTATTTTCTATCTAGAGAGCTTCTTTCATGCACTCATCGTCCGCTTAATCATGCCATCTAAAGGCATCTAAAGGCATCTAGAGATTGCCTTCCGTCCGCTCATCGTCCGCTCATCCTTCGCATATAAGAGCAACGAGAGTACCCCTAGACACCCTTAGAGACAGCGATGATATACCCAGGGTATACATGCCATCTTCAAGAATCGCGTTTATGGACACATCATGATGTGATAATGATACTTTGGACGTTTTTCTGGAAGACTGTCGCCACTGGTGCACGGCAGCACTGCTGTCCAGCACATCTGCGTTCAATAATAACTTATCCAGCTGATGATGTAGACTGTGGTTTCTGTCAGCGACAGTGAGAGCGGCACTTTCAGCCATCACGGAACTTCCACCAAATGTACATTGGTCTAGGCGTTTGCCAAGTTTGCCGGAGAATCGATGCACAATATCGCCAAAATCCTCTATCACCGAAAGCTGTAGTGAATCTTGTACGTTTTTAAGCTGCATGTAGATATCGTTTAGGCGATCCACCACAGGTTGATTGACGTCCTTGAACTTATCAATGTCGTTGCATAAGTCATCTAACTTATCAAGCATTGTTTTCAAAGTGCATCCAGATAAAGGATACTCATACTCGACCAGATCTTCAGAGGTCACTAGTTGTGCACTTGGTGGCATAGCAGGCTCGGATACTCTCTCCTCCTTCACGAGATTCTTAATTTGATGAATCACCTTTGCCAAGCTCACTCTTTCAGTAGGGTTCACAGCGCATATTCCTACCAGCAAATTCCACTCAGCCTTTGTCATTGTCCATACGATTTCTACAAATTGAGTCTTGGTAACCAAATCATCGATGCACATGCCCACAAAAGGAATCCATTCCATCCGATTGATCCCATTGCGAAAGTCGTCTTACTAGAGCCCAGTGGAATTTATGTTGACTAGAGAGGCGTGCAATACCCAGTACTTCAAAGATAGCTGCTCCAAACGCCAGAACGTCCAACTCAATCGAAGGAACAATTGGTTCAGTATCGATATCGTTGCCCCAAATTACCTTCGCCTCTCCCTCGGACCGAACTTACGTCCTCAAGACGAACCAATCCCATACCACTCAAAACACACTTTTTGTCCCACGTTTCATAGAGATTATTCCTTGAGAAGTTCCTGTGCACAAGTCCTCGACTGTGCACGTACTGCAAAGCGTGTGCGTAGTCCAGTAACACACTCCACACAGGGCGCTATCAGCGAATGTCGTTCTCGAGAGTTCTAAGCTCTCATCGTGAATGACGTAAGGATGAACTCCCACGTGGCAAGCACCATATAGCTTGCATACGTTTGGATGATTGAGTTTCGTCCACAGTTCTACCTGCCGCACGAGTGCTTCTTCGTCTTTGTAATACGTTGTCTCCCTTGATAGTCGATTTTTGAGCAAACGACCACCCATCCTCCGACGTAGCAAACCAGGGTGGAAGTGTGATGATCAGCACATTCGAACTACGTACAAGCTGATCGTAGATGGCTGATGTCACATCAAGCTCCCTTGGACTCAGTATATCTTGATGCTTGTCAAGGGCATGCCATAGCAATGTCTGTGTCTCAACTTTGTGATAATCATCACCCATTTCCAGCATCATCTTTTCACTATCCTCCATCAATCTCTCGTAGAACTGCACGCTCGTCACGCTCCAGTTTCAAGGCCGCGTACCATGAAGCTTTTGCCGACTGAAGATTGATGATTCCTAATGCAGTATTGATTGCACGCTGAAGGAATTGGATGATGTGGCCTGTATCAGCCAACTGATTAAGCACTCGAGAATTGGAGTTGTATAAATCGAGTTGCTTCTCGACATCATGACGCAAAAAGTTAAGGGCAGCAGCGTTCTTCGTGAATCGTTCACTTCTCAGTAACTCCTGGAGGAAATGATTTCCCAATGTGTGAATGTTCGTCGTAGTCTCCCCACTCACCAATTCTGCTTGTTCCTGGCGTCCCAGCTGTAACCAAGTTGAAAGTACGTCAAGTTGTTGTTGCCAAGGGACCGTTTCACCCCAGTTGTCGGTGGGGACTGAGTCTGGGCCTCGATTCATAACATTATTAGTCGTGGTTATCGTGCGGTCTGCCTCTTGAGTGTTCGTTGGAATATCTCGAAGACCTTGTCGATTTATATTAACTATTCTGTCGTACATCGGAAGGAACCCGACAGCAAGACTCTGATCATTGCGCCAATTGGTAAACGTCTTCGCATTAATTCCACCTGTCCACCAGTTTTCCGAGTTGTTACGTTCATTCTGAGCAAGAAGCTCAATCAATACTACGACATTCTCCATGGAGGGTCTTTCGGAAGGGATAGTAGCACACATTGAATTAAGTAACTCCCACTCGTCGTTGCGCAGAACTGTCGGTTTAGCGTCAGGAAGCTGTCTAACACTTGGGAATTGTGTCGAAGCGTCAAGGGTGTACTGCGTGATGACCGGATCGACATGAGCCTCTTTTGAAGTACGTTTGGACACTAGCAGATCAAAGACAGCTTGTCCAAACGCCATCACGTCAGTGGAAAAGAAAGGATTATAATCACCGTGCTTGCGAGCTTCAACCACATTCACCAATTCCAAACCACTCACCACTCCTTTGTTCTCTGCCAAAGGCTTCATGAGTGTAGCCACGGGTAAACGCCAATGTGCAAATCCGCGTGCATGCATGTACCTCAAGCCCAGAGCACAACCCAGTAACAATTCCCACGTAACTTCCACTTCAGAAATCACCTGACACTTTTCATGAATCACGAATGGCTTCCCCACATGGCAAGCGCCATAAAGTCTGAGAACATGAGGATGATTCAACTCTAACCAACTTGCCACCTATCGTAAACATTTCTCTTCATCATCTATAGATGACTTAGCAGCATCAGGCCACGTACACTTTCTTGTGGCGAACCAACTGGGGATGCAGCCCACTACAGTATCTGAACGACGGACAATCAACTCGTAGAGCTGCGAAACTACATTTGCTTCTCGTGTTGAGAGTGCAGCCCCATAGATCTCAAAACCGTCTTTCAATAGAGTGAGAATCTCCAATTGCTGTCTCTCATCCCCCATCTCAACCACCAAAGCTGCTTCATCAGACAGCAAAGTCTCATACGATTCCATCCGCTTCTCACGCTCTCTCTTCAAAGTCTGTTTCCATTGTGTTATGATGGCAACATCCCGAATTTTCAAGACCTCGACCAGCGTCTGTAGCTGTTGCAGAAGCACCGTCACCACTCGCCCCGTATCTGCCAATTTGACTAGAAGGCGTGACTCACTCTCGAATTCAGCAAGTCGACTAAAGAGTTCTCGTCCACACCAGGTAACAATTCCAATCGTGGCAGCATCGTCCAAGGCACTTGTTGCTCTCAGGGCCTCTCGCTTCCACCATAAACTCGATGATGGGTCTCGTGCTACATCCCTCAGATTCGCCACCGTCGAGTCGCCGATGGCGTCACGAGTCTCCACTACGCCAACATGAGACGAGTGCCATCGACTCTCCTCATTCACTAACGAGTCCACACAATCAGTCCATCCGCCACTCATACTGATCAACGAGGGCATCGGCACTGTTAAAATCTGAGTGAAGTTACTGCATTGATGAACTGACGGACACCCGACAAGGTCTGAGACACACGAGTCGTGTCGTTGAGTACTAAGATTGTACGACTATGGAGTGGTACTAGGGATTGTCACCAGTGGTACATATAAGTAGGATAGCTATGGATCTCGAGACTGAGATTCAGTCTCGAATTTACTCAGTAAATAACAAGTGAGCTTTGGGTAGGAAGTTCTGGTGTAGTTGCCTTCGTCCACCTCGAGCGTGATGCTCTTTTAACTAGTTCTGCATTTCGTCAGGCACCAAGAAAGGATCGCAATTGTAGGTATTGAATGCCTCGACGTCGTCCAAATACACGGACACTGACTGTTCGGATGCCTGTTCACAGCCATGTCTGCAGTAGACGCCAAGAGTGCAGCACTTGCAACTATCGGCGATGTCGTCGCAGAGAGTGATGTAGATGCACAGCAGCTGGAGCTCCTGCTGAAGGATTTTTACACATTCATGTATGAGAAGGCTGTCCTCGTGGGATCGACAGGAACGAGTCCTTCCGAGGCAAAGGTGCCGGCAAAGGCAAGCCTGGTGTTGGTTCGCTGACGCGCGCTGTATCTCCATCGCATGAAGCGGTCGGCCCAAACAGGAAACAATATCTACCAGGCCATCTGTTGCAAGTGTTTCTGCAGCAACAGCAAGCGCTTCAGCTCCAATATCAGCATCAGCGTTGACTCGGGAGGTTATGGACGCTTTGCTACCAAAGTACGTTTCCTATTCTGCATCCACTCCTTTCTTGTGTGGATTTCTTAGCTGAGTATTGTGTTAGAACGTGGCAGGACACCCAGGGCAAGTGGCAGCGCATGGTGAGTATGGCGCCAGCATCGCGGGCGGACACGCAGCGGCTGCAAGAGACTTTCGACCAATTTCTAGAGCAGTACCAGGCTCGAATGCACGCTATTTGTCCAGTGCGAGAGAAATTCTTCTTGTAGATTCTCGGTTAGCGAGCACGATCTTGGTTAAGATTTCTACTTGCAAGGATGGCTTACGGCTTTCTTTGTGTTTTGTTGTGTTACAGAAGAATTAATTCGAGAAGTAGTTTGCGAGTGTCCCGAACGAGGCTTGATGCTGTTGCGACTGCGAGACGAACTGCGCCTACCAATCGAGGCGTACCAGATGCTCTATCACAATCGTATTTCGTACGGCAGACAGAAGGCTGTACAAGCAAAGACTGATGTTGATGAATTTGAAGGAGAAATCGTTCGCCTGAAAGCTGAGAGAGAGAGCAGCTTGTCCCGAAGAAACGGGAGCTCACGCACAAACTGATGGTATGGAGTAGGAATGATGGCCATTTTAGCCTTTCGTCTAGCGCTAACGATTGGTGTGTATATTGACATTGTTGCTTGGATGTAAGTTCCTAGAAGAGCAGAATAACGAGGAAGACAAGAAACGGCACCTTCGACACGCACATATGGTCCAATTCTTGCAGACGCAGCGACAGGAGCTAGAGCTATTTCGTCTAGTAATGATTCAAGATGCAACGTGGAAATAAGGTGCAGCCTTCACAGAGCAATCTATTCGTTGCGGTGCAATCCTAACGTGGCTATGCCCAAACCAAGTAGCAACTACACTTTCTAGTAGGGTATCTGTCCTTTTGAGGTCTGTAGGTGATTAAGAAATGATCATGGAGTGCGTCTAGTACGTAATAACAGCTGATGCAATTGGACTTGGATGCATCGTTTGTGTATTCTCTCAGTCAGTTGAGCACTTCGTTCGCTCTGTCATGATTCAACTCGCTCGTTACACCTCTATCAACGTTTACTTCGAGTTCATACTCAAGACCAACTATGCACCTAACGTGTTACGTCTTCCTATCGATTGCAATCGTCTTTGCGGCCACCTCCAATGTCGCCCCAGCTGTTCTGGAATCCGAGCAGACCAATAATTCGGTATTGACGGCGGAAATCAAGGGTTTACATCGTCTGTTTGCTAATGACTATGACAACAACACCCGCTCCCTGCGAGCCAACGTCAGCAGCGATGGTGACAACCTCTCTCCGAAGGACGAGGAGAGAGCTGCTGCCAAACTGCCTGGGAGGTTCAACAAGGTGTCGAGTGCCATGACTCAGCCATCGAACGCAATCAACAACATTCCAACCAAGACGTTGAACGGTTTATTTACCACGATGGAGAAGACTAAAGTGGCCTCTATGAAGTTGTAGAAGTACATCAAGATCATGGGATCGAGCGGCGGCAGGTACACGTTCTTTAAGAAGTTCGAAGCGTTTTGGAACACGAAGTACAGTGTGGCCGCGTAAGAGCTGACAATTCGTCCAGACTGTGACTTTGTTTGCTAGATTGGGACCCTTGCTCTTCGAGATGACTGGGGGTCTGGGGAACTGTACTGCTGCGAAAATGCCTTTGAACTGGTACTGTAGCAAATCTAGCTCTGTTCGCAAATATTTGTCTCAATGACTGCCAAAAGAGAATGCAGTTGCAGGCCAAGAAACGTATGAATTCGCTGGCAGTCGGCAGGAATTGCAGTTTGTTCCTCAGCAGAGTCATCACCGTTATCCGCTTGACGTTCCTGGTTCGAAGACATTTCAAGAGACCTTGGTGTTGCTTGGTTCGGGCGGTCAATGTCCTCAATCTCTGATACCATGGTACATGTCTTTTTGTACGCTACACACAGCAAGCGCACGTAGTCTTGGCTGTTCTGTATATTCGACGATAAGGTTGAACCAGAAGTAGTCGGCGTCGGGGAAGACCTGAAGTATCAGGGCCAGGCAATGGACTTGACACATCGGCGTATCGTCTGGTGGTTAGAAGCTCATCCAAAGACGACAACATCCCAAAGGCTGGGTCGTTGAACAAGCGCTCGATCAGTAATTCGCGGATAGAGTCACATGCAGAGGCTGGGAAGACACCATCAATTACAGGGAACTGCTCTTGGCAGATTGTGAGAATCTTTGTGAACAACGTGTCCAGGTCTTCAATTGGATCCAACGAAGAGACTGCCAGTTCTCCAGGTGCCCTGCAGCCCTGCATCACAACACATACGAATGGTGTCACGAATAAACTCGATGCACGAATTTGCGAATAATCACATACAGGAACTACCACGTACTTGGCGAGTCGGTCGCACATGGCATTCCACACGTATCGATCCGCGACCTTCTCCTTGTCATTGTACTCGATCAAAGACTCGGCACATTTGCGCATACCAACTACACTTCCTCTCTCCTATTCGTTGCTGAATTTTGTCAGCAAATTGTTCTCTGTCGTCCGACTAAGCCGTTCGATCTCTGCGACCGTGTACGCTATCGTAGGGGACGATAGTTCAGACGAGAACATACTCATCTTCTTGACGATCCTCGATGCTTTGTGCAGCTCATTGGGGGTCGTGCAGCGTGTTGAACAGCCGATTACTGGACTTGGTCAACTTTGAGCTTGGGTCGTTGAGTGCCAGCAGCGCCTCCATGAGCTCGTCTGTCTCCAAGACTCTGGACCGTTCGTCATCCAGAATCGACAACTTGTCTCCAATTAGCACAGCTGTCGAGCTCGCTTTTGAAAATCTTTCTTCCAAGTCTTCCATCTGTGCACAGATTTGCTATGACATGACAAAAAGTATCCCTTTTAAAAGTTGACAACGCCTCCAAGTTGAAGTTGCAACCCAAAATAATAAAAAGAACAGCGTAAAGAAGCCAAAATACCCTACATTCAACAATTGATCGGGTTTTGTCAGTCCCTTTTGGAACTTGCTGCTGACTCAGCGACTGTCGTGTTCCAGCTTAGCAATGCATGTTGGAATATGCGTGCAGTTACTGCATTGATGAACTAGCTGGTACTCAACAAGGTCTGAAGCACACGAGTCGTGTTCTCAGAGTATTGAGATTGTACAAGCGTGAAGAGGTGCAAAGGATTGCCGCCAGTAGTATATATAAGTAAGGTAGCTTTGGGTTCCGAGACTGAACCTTAGTCTCGAATTTACCCAGTGAATAACAAGTGAACTTTGCGTGAGAAGTTCTAGTGTAGTTGCCTTCGTTCATCTCGAGCATGACACTCTTTTAACTAGTTGTGCATTTCGTCACTCATCACAACGGTGCTGTCACAACACTAGACGTGACACAAGTTGTGTCGGAGCTACTTCAACGAGTCAGTCCAATTCGTACAGTACGCGCTACCCGTATCCTGCTGCTTGGTTGCCATTCTCGAGGTAGTATTCGTCGACAACACTCAATGTATGGCAAGCTGTGGATCAAATTGTCAGTGGTGAGACTTTGTGTAGTAAGAACAAGAGCAATGCATGTATTTGTCGGCGGTTCTATTTGACGCCTACAATGTCAAGTTCGACTCCACACTGGTCGTTCACGCGTCTACAAAAATCCTTGTCGGGTGAGTCAGATATCATAACCAGGAATCTGCCTCGGTTGTCTCTCTTTGCATTCACTTCAACTTGAAGTCCTTGTATTTTATTTGGGTTGTTTCACGCTACACAAAATTCGCCTCAAAGAATGTGCTACAAGCATCCAAACAAGATTCTGCCTGCAGATCACGCCAAATATTGAAAGTATCTCCATCGTCCAAGCTGTATTGTCATCAACTCTCAAATACGTTCTCATACATGTAAGCCGAACTAACTCACAATACCCGTCTGCTTTACTGGCGATCTGTATCAACGTTTTCGCTCAGTTGTTGCCCTTAAGCGATGGCGGCATATAACGACGGAAGGATGGCCGCCTCCGAGATGGTTTACCCAGTTGTTGTCGCTGTTGGTGCTCGCTTTCATCCGCGTCTTGGGGATCAGGCGGTGGCCGTCGCAGTTTTTGCATCAGTGTCTACTGCTGTTTTTTTAAGGCTGCGGTAGATTTGTACGGTGAGCATGGATCGAATTGCCCACCCCGAGGACTCCAAACGCGCGACTCCAAGGGACTGACGTCATCGTCGATTTCGATCTGGTTATTAGATGAGCGTTTCGTTCCGCAATGCTGTTGGTGTAGTGAATGGTGTTAGTCTGCAAGCGTATATGTTTGATATGTTTGATATGTTTGTAACTTGCTCCCCAAGACCGCAGCTAGCAGAGTCATGTGCAGTAGCTACCCGATTGCACCAAATGATGTTTAAAAAGAGACTAAAGCGAAACCAGTGGGTCTCACTTGGTGTGACGACTATGGGGTGTGCAATCAAGACTTTGGGACAACAAGATCCCCATGCTACAGCCAAGACGGACGGACCGACCTTGATGGCCTACGGACTATTGATGGTGCAGATACTCAGCAGCACTTTTGGCAGGTGAGTACAATGAAGTTTTATTAAAGAAACAAGCGGTGACCCCAGTGAACCTCCAGAATGTGTTCATGTATGTGGACTCGATCGTGTGCACGATGGGGATGTTGGTGTTTGGACTTACAGGGCAGTTAGCGGAGGAGACAATGGACAATGGACAATATTTGTGTGCTCTTCTCGCCTTATGTGCTGCCCATGGTGCTCATTATGTCGGTGATTGGTGTTGTTACAAGTCTCTTCCTGAAAAACCTGGACTCGGTGCGCAAGACCATCGCCAGTGCACTCGAACTGGTATTCTTGCCGTTATTAAGTGCGGCGCTGTTCGGACAATCGCTTACGTTATATACAGTGGCTGCGGTGTGCTTTATGGGGTTTGGAGTGTATATCTACTCGCTGCCGGTTGAAACTACGGGGACTGAGGGACTACCTGTGTATACGAAGGTGGCGTCGGGAGAAGGAGTTGAAGAAAAGATGATGTAGATGATGTAGATGTTGTCAGCACTGTTAGCGAGTCAACCGCGTCCAGCAATGTATTGTGCAATCGATCAAATTGATCGTGATATGCTGTTGTGAACGCGGTATGTATGTCTGCAACCAGCTTGTCAGTCTGGGTTTGAGTGCTGTCGCGGTATTGTAGTTGTCGTCCTCGTAGTTCTTCCTCAGCAGTCGGACTGATGTTGCATCAGGGCCCGATGTTTCTTACGTGCTATTTTCCACCGGAGTGTATTAATCTCGAAATGCTTATCGAGCCTTTTGGTTTCCACGGCATCACACTTAGATTCACAGTGCTATGATGTGTGGTTCATGCATATGTTTCACCACCATAAGTTGGGATAATCTGACTTTCCGCTACGACTCATCATGGGTGCTGTTGTGAGCTAAGATAGCAGCTAAAGATGGCGAATTTAGAGCAAATGGCTGGGCGGAGGAATTGCAACTATAATAGGTATCATCCATTTGAGCTCCCAATGGACTCGTAATTCACTACAAGTATTCGAGACAACATAGTTGCCGATTCGCGAACGATGTTCGCTCGAAGATCATGTGTGTTGGAATTCGGATCCAGAGACCCTGAGATTATGCATGTTGAAGTGTTCTCGGCCCAGACCGAGATCTCTACATATCAAGATCGCCTACAGCGATCTTTACACGAAGAAGCTACTGCAAAGGACAGCAGGGGGTCGTAACCACTGTAGGAAGTATGAGGTAGCTCAAATACACCAGTTCTAAAAGATACCCGCATGACACAAGCAGCTCGGCGTCAAATAGAACCGCCTACAAATATGTGCGTTGCTCTTGTTCTTACTACACAAAGTCTCACCACTGACAATTTGATCCACAGCTTGGCATACATTGAGTGTTGTCGACGAATGCTGCTTCGAGAATGGCAACCAAGCAGCAGGATACGGGTAGCGCGTACTGTACGAAATGGACTGGTTCATTGAAGTAGCCCCGACACAACTTGTGTCATGTCTAGTGTTGTGACAGCACCGTTGTGATGAATGTCCTGACTCGCAGTACCTCAAATGACTCACCTCACAATGATTGTAAGTGACTACTCTGTAAATCACTTGGTTTCACTAATGTCACTAAAGCGAACCAATCGACTTTTGACCAATAAGTGACCAGTACAGAATGTTCTATCTCCTTTTCTCATTCCAGAACCTGCCGCGTCGAAGAAAGATGATGAAGCTTGTGTGCGCGCTGGTCGGAGTACAAGGGAGCGCGTTCCCTGTGGACATCGACGTGAGTCAGTTGGTAGGGGACTTGAAGGACGCGATCAAGGCAAAGAATCCAGCGACTATCACGTGCGACGCGCGTGAACTGGCGCTCTTCCTGGCCAAGAAGGACGGCGCGTGGCTTGCAAATACGGATGACGATGTCAAAACCCTGAAAAAGGGAGAAATCCCTGATGGAATAAACCAACTCATGGAAGAAGCAATGATACTGGACGAAACAGCGGGAGTTGATGACTATTTTGAACCCGACATTCCAACGAGAAGAGTGATCCACGTGCTGGTGGTGGTTCCCGCTCAAAACGGCCCACTCACCCAACAGACCAACGCCGAACTATTGGATATATTTCAAACGATGTTGCCCTCCATGCTCACACATGCACCAACGGTGCTAACTGATCGGAGCAGAGATTTCAAGGATAATTTGTGCAAGTTTTATGGATGCTATCACCGAAAAAGAAGTGGGTGCGATGTATGCTTCTCAACGTTGCATTTCCAAAGTCGCTCGTGATAGCGTCGCATTTGTTTCGCCGCAACAATGAAACAATTTCGTTTAAGATGATGCAGATATCGGATATTGACGATGAGAGGAATGGGTTGCTGCTGTTCAAGCCATTGGAACACGCATTCGACTATAGCCAAATCAGTTTTATTCGCGATGAGACCAATGTCTTCCGTTTGAAACTGTTCGACCCACGTATCCGAGATACCCGTCTCATTGATCTCAAGGACCCCAGAGGCCATCCAGTATTTACTATGGAGCAAAGACAAGTGCTCAACGACAGCGTATCAGGTGGAAACCCATGCGCCTTTGATGACAAGACAACATTTGGTGACGTGGATGGCAGTGTTCTGGTGTTCACTGGTTTAGAGCGACCATTCTATCGCTGCTTGAATTTACAGGCAAGAGTGGCTCGCATGATTGCCTTGAAGGAGAAATGGATCGACCCATCGTATGACTTCGAGGACTTTTGGTCTGACGTGTCCTTGGACGATAAAATGGAAATGTTCCACCAAAGCATTCTGAAGGTTGATTTCAAGTATTGATCATATTCGTCATTATTACTCGCCGTATCGACGCAAGTATGTACTACCATCAGCAAGTTTGAATACATTGTCCGGTCTATTTTGCAGTTCATCTCTCGCAGAATCTTGTTCAAACCTCAATTGCATATTCCCCGCAGTTATGCCTTGAAATTCGGTCGCACGGTTGTCATGGCTTGACGTTGGCGCTTCTGGTGGAGTCCCATGCAACTTTTGGTGGCTTGGCTCACCCATCACTAAGCTACATTCATCAACTCGAATGCTACACGGAAAATTGTTGGAAGTACTTTCTCAAGGAATGAGTGGGGCTGGGTTCGAGTGCACAGTGTTTGCGATTCGGTCAAGAATCGACCGTCTGAGCAGAGAAGTACGCCAAGAAATCAGTCTCCAGAATCGCCCAAGTGGAACCTACCGACGTCGCGTGCATTCTAGCAATACTGGAGCTCACTCATGGATATCTTCCGACATGAAGTTGTTGAAAGTGACGAGTTGAGCGCGAGCGACACAACGGAAGGTGGTGTTATTGACGAAAGTCGTGGTCTCGAAATACAAGACATTGAAATGTTGCATGACCGGATTGACGAGCACGTAATAGCTGAGTCGCATGCTTGGGACGAAACGAGGAACGCTCCTTGATGGAGATGAAGACGAGGATCGAATCGATCGTCGTGAAATGGTGAGGAGTCAACTGATTGATGCTGGTGAAATACGACGGCGGTTCGAATTACTATGCGCGAGGCATGAATTACAATGACGAGTGGTTGCATCAGAGACTATTGACAGAGTGTTGCCGCTACCGGAGGTGTAAGTATTGCGACAACAGGATGAGAGCTCATGCTAACGAAAGCAGGTTGCCAGTATGATTTTGAAAGTACACGTACAGCTTAGCCACGTTAATACCTACGAGGACTCCTGATTGCCACCAATTATTTTTCTTATCGATAGCAGTGAATGCCGCCACGTAAATGCGACCACAGATTAGGAAACGTGAAACGACCCGAGCAGAATAAAAGCTGCCAAGGTTCGACCCAACCAGAACACAAGATGGGCCAGTCAATGGCGCCTGTGCAGCGCATTGCAATGGAGTTGGCGTCCGAGGGCCTACAGTCTGAGGTTTGGAAGGTTGTCAATTTGATATGTGATGAATTCTGACTTTATACTGTTTGTACGGTGGTAGTTTGCTCGCTATGGCATCACGACTGGAGATATGAACGCACGCTTCACGGCGTTGCAGGAACGCTATGACGAAGAATACGACACGTCCATCATCAAGCACGAGACATAGATACAGAAACTCGAGATGGAACGTACCAAGAAAACCTACGAAGACGTTTTGACCCGCTGCCTTGATGCTGAAACGAGAGGCACTAGAACGGGAACCAAAGGCTGCCACAATCGTCCGTCAGATCGAAGCAAATGTAGCGATGAAGAGGCTTGTGATCCGCGGCATTTTGCAGTTGAACTGCTGTGCGCTGTTTCGAGCCATGCGCAACAACTCGAACGTCATCTCACTAGACGTGTCGAACAACGAGCTGTCTGATATTGCTGGCGAGCCCATTGGTAACATGCTGTCAACGGACAAGAAGCTGCGTGCTCTAGACTTGGGCTTCAACAAGCTTACCATCTTGTCGTTGCAGCCAATCGGTAATGCATTACGTGTCAACTCCGTCCTGACTTCGCTGATGCTCAATTCAAACCAGGTTTTCCAGTTGCCAAGGGACCAAGTGGGCAACAGTGGTTCTGTCTCCGGTGCTGCAGTTGCAAGCAGCAACCGTCTCAGCATAAAAGTAAACACTGGCAGTTCTCCCTCCAAGGCCTCCGCTCAGCTAGCAGCAGCATTTGAGCATCTCGAACCATTCACGTCGGCACCAGGAATCAACATCTCGCTCACGACCCTCAACCTTTTCAAAACAATGAGTTGGGGCGTGCGCTGACCTCGCAAGTATTGTCTCTATCTTGAAAAACAACCAGGACCGCTTCTTCCAGGCTGAAGCTAAGTGCGACCAGCTCGTCGACGAGATGAAGGAACAAGCGTTGACCATACAGGCCGAGAAAGAGAGAGAGAAACCAAACGACTTACAGATGATGCGTGGCACGATGAAAACGCACGCAAGAGGGCGGAGATTCGTGAGAGTGAGGGATGGGAACATGCGAGACGTTTGGCTGATGAGGAAGTGCAGCACATGCTCGACATGCAGACAGAGAATAAAACATATCTGAAGCGCCTGGAGACGTAGAAGAAGTCCGCAAAAGGCAAGAAATAGGTCGATTCAATCCGAGCTGCGTACAAAACTTAAAGCACCTCACCAGCTCATTTCTGCATTTGACTTTTAGTGACTCAAGAGCTTGGAGGAACGGTGTCCTAATCACAAGAACACATTTAATCCAGCATGAAAGACTGCTTTATCATGGCAATTCGGTGGTGCACTAGAGGTTTCTTCTATGACCTGGGCATCATCAAACACTCGTGTGTCTCGGATAATCGAGAATCTTCATCCGTCAAATAGCAACAGTTTGAATCAACTGAGACCGGGGACATGCCGCACGGCGACCTTAGTACGTTGTTGATCAAGCAGTTGCAGTGTGAGAACCAGGACGTGCCTGCCCGAGATGGCTATAGCTGGTGCCACTCGGTCGATGAAGATAATCATTTAAAGTGCAAATCGCTCATTGCGCTCGACATCACAGAAGCTAAAGTGTATCTCTATTCCTTTGAGAGCCCTATCACCCACCGCGATCTCAAGCCCAAGAACATGTTGCTCAGTGAATCATGGGAAGCGAGGGTGACAAGACTTTGGTGTTAGTCGCGAATTAGACGAAGACCAGACCATGCCAGCGGGAATTGGCATAGTCGCCTTCATGGTGAAAGTCGCTACTGGAGACCTAATTTCACTGCCGCCACCTGTGGCGAATGTCGCCACCGACGTGATTGAGACGGTGGAGCACCAGAAAACGGATGGACAACCGAATAATTTGTCGTTGATGACTCAAGACCAACAACTACTGCAAGAGACGCCGATCCAACGATGGTCGTAAAACACCTGCACTCACCAGTACAGCAATGCATGCGTTTGTTGGTGCCAGCATTGTTGAAATGTGAGTAAAGTTACTGCATTGATGAGCTGGATGACATCCGACAAGGTATGAAGTACGACTTTCATATCTTTCGGTACTACAAGTTGGAGAGGTACCAGGGATTGTTATCGGCGGTACATATAAGTAGGATAGTTTTGGACCTCGAGACTGAACCTCAGTCTCGAATTTATCCAGTGAATAACAAGTGATCTTTGTGTGAGAAGTTATGGTGTAGTTGCCTTCGTTCATCTCGAGTGTGACGCTCTTTAACTAGTTGTGAATTTCGTCAAACATGACTTTCGTCGCTCGGGATTCCTTCAGAGTATGGTCGGCGGCACGTGTCCAACTCCGTCAAGATGACGCCAAACGAGTAGACATCTACCTCCCCCGAGTAGTGCTCACCTCGTAGTACCTCAGGGGCGATCCAGGCGACTATGCCAATTCCCGCTGGCATGGTCTGGTCTTCGTCTAATTCGCGACTAACACCAAAGTCTTGTCACCCTCGCTTCCCATGATTCACTGAGCAACATGTTCTTGGGCTTGAGATCGCGGTGGGTGATAGGGCTCTCAAAGGAATAGAGATACACTTTAGCTTCTGTGATGTCGAGCGCAATGAGCGATTTGCACTTTAAATGATTATCTTCATCGACCGAGTGGCACCAGCTATAGCCATCTCGGGCAGGCACGTCCTGGTTCTCACACTGCAACTGCTTGATCAACAACGTACTAAGGTCGCCGTGCGGCATGTCCCCGGTCTCAGTTGATTCAAACTGTTGCTATTTGACGGATGAAGATTCTCGATTATCCGAGACACACGAGTGTTTGATGATGCCCAGGTCATAGAAGAAACCTCTAGTGCACCACCGAATTGCCATGATAAAGCAGTCTTTCATGCTGGATTAAATGTGTTCTTGTGATTAGGACACCGTTCCTCCAAGCTCTTGAGTCACTAAAAGTCAAATGCAGAAATGAGCTGGTGAGGTGCTTTAAGTTTTGTACGCAGCTCGGATTGAATCGACCTATTTCTTGCCTTTTGCGGACTTCTTCTACGTCTCCAGGCGCTTCAGATATGTTTTATTCTCTGTCTGCATGTCGAGCATGTGCTGCACTTCCTCATCAGCCAAACGTCTCGCGTGTTCCCATCCCTCACTCTCACGAATCTCCGCCCTCTTGCGTGCGTTTTCATCGTGCCACGCATCATCTGTAAGTCGTTTGGTTTCTCTCTCTTCTCGGCCTGTATGGTCAACGCTTGTTCCTTCATCTCGTCGACGAGCTGGTCGCACTTAGCTTCAGCCTGGAAGAAGCGGTCCTGGTTGTTTTTCAAGATAGAGACAATACTTGCGAGGTCAGCGCACGCCCCAACTCATTGTTTTGAAAAGGTTGAGGGTCGTGAGCGAGATGTTGATTCCTGGTGCCGACGTGAATGGTTCGAGATGCTCAAATGCTGCTGCTAGCTGAGCGGAGGCCTTGGAGGGAGAACTGCCAGTGTTTACTTTTATGCTGAGACGGTTGCTGCTTGCAACTGCAGCACCGGAGACAGAACCACTGTTGCCCACTTGGTCCCTTGGCAACTGGAAAACCTGGTTTGAATTGAGCATCAGCGAAGTCAGGACGGAGTTGACACGTAATGCATTACCGATTGGCTGCAACGACAAGATGGTAAGCTTGTTGAAGCCCAAGTCTAGAGCACGCAGCTTCTTGTCCGTTGACAGCATGTTACCAATGGGCTCGCCAGCAATATCAGACAGCTCGTTGTTCGACACGTCTAGTGAGATGACGTTCGAGTTGTTGCGCATGGCTCGAAACAGCGCACAGCAGTTCAACTGCAAAATGCCGCGGATCACAAGCCTCTTCATCGCTACATTTGCTTCGATCTGACGGACGATTGTGGCAGCCTTTGGTTCCCGTTCTAGTGCCTCTCGTTTCAGCATCAAGGCAGCGGGTCAAAACGTCTTCGTAGGTTTTCTTGGTACGTTCCATCTCGAGTTTCTGTATCTATGTCTCGTGCTTGATGATGGACGTGTCGTATTCTTCGTCATAGCGTTCCTGCAACGCCGTGAAGCGTGAGTTCATATCTCCAGTCGTGATGCCATAGCGAGCAAACTACCACCGTACAAACAGTATAAAGTCAGAATTCATCACATATCAAATTGACAACCTTCCAAACCTCGGACTGTAGGCCCTCGGACGCCAACTCCATTGCAATGCGCTGCACAGGCGCCATTGACTGGCCCATCTTGTGTTCTGGTTGGGTCGAACCTTGGCAGCTTTTATTCTGCTCGGGTCGTTTCACGTTTCCTAATCTGTGGTCGCATTTACGTGGCGGCATTCACTGCTATCGATAAGAAAAATAATTGGTGGCAATCAGGAGTCCTCGTAGGTATTAACGTGGCTAAGCTGTACGTGTACTTTCAAAATCATACTGGCAACCTGCTTTCGTTAGCATGAGCTCTCATCCTGTTGTCGCAATACTTACACCTCCGGTAGCGGCAACACTCTGTCAATAGTCTCTGATGCAACCACTCGTCATTGTAATTCATGCCTCGCGCATAGTAATTCGAACCGCCGTCGTATTTCACCAGCATCAATCAGTTGACTCCTCACCATTTCACGACGATCGATTCGATCCTCGTCTTCATCTCCATCAAGGAGCGTTCCTCGTTTCGTCCCAAGCATGCGACTCAGCTATTACGTGCTCGTCAATCCGGTCATGCAACATTTCAATGTCTTGTATTTCGAGACCACGACTTTCGTCAATAACACCACCTTCCGTTGTGTCGCTCGCGCTCAACTCGTCACTTTCAACAACTTCATGTCGGAAGATATCCATGAGTGAGCTCCAGTATTGCTAGAATGCACGCGACGTCGGTAGGTTCCACTTGGGCGATTCTGGAGACTGATTTCTTGGCGTACTTCTCTGCTCAGACGGTCGATTCTTGACCGAATCGCAAACACTGTGCACTCGAACCCAGCCCCACTCATTCCTTGAGAAAGTACTTCCAACAATTTTCCGTGTAGCATTCGAGTTGATGAATGTAGCTTAGTGATGGGTGAGCCAAGCCACCAAAAGTTGCATGGGACTCCACCAGAAGCGCCAACGTCAAGCCATGACAACCGTGCGACCGAATTTCAAGGCATAACTGCGGGGAATATGCAATTGAGGTTTGAACAAGATTCTGCGAGAGATGAACTGCAAAATAGACCGGACAATGTATTCAAACTTGCTGATGGTAGTACATACTTGCGTCGATACGGCGAGTAATAATGACGAATATGATCAATACTTGAAATCAACCTTCAGAATGCTTTGGTGGAACATTCCATTTTATCGTCCAAGGACACGTCAGACCAAAAGTCCTCGAAGTCATACGATGGGTCGATCCATTTCTCCTTCAAGGCAATCATGCGAGCCACTCTTGCCTGTAAATTCAAGCAGCGATAGAATGGTCGCTCTAAACCAGTGAACACCAGAACACTGCCATCCACGTCACCAAATGTTGTCTTGTCATCAAAGGCGCATGGGTTTCCACCTGATACGCTGTCGTTGAGCACTTGTCTTTGCTCCATAGTAAATACTGGATGGCCTCTGGGGTCCTTGAGATCAATGAGACGGGTATCTCGGATACGTGGGTCGAACAGTTTCAAACGGAAGACATTGGTCTCATCGCGAATAAAACTGATTTGGCTATAGTCGAATGCGTGTTCCAATGGCTTGAACAGCAGCAACCCATTCCTCTCATCGTCAATATCCGATATCTGCATCATCTTAAACGAAATTGTTTCATTGTTGCGGCGAAACAAATGCGACGCTATCACGAGCGACTTTGGAAATGCAACGTTGAGAAGCATACATCGCACCCACTTTTTTTCGGTGATAGCATCCATAAAACTTGCACAAATTATCCTTGAAATCTCTGCTCCGATCAGTTAGCACCGTTGGTGCATGTGTGAGCATGGAGGGCAACATCGTTTGAAATATATCCAATAGTTCGGCGTTGGTCTGTTGGGTGAGTGGGCCGTTTTGAGCGGGAACCACCACCAGCACGTGGATCACTCTTCTCGTTGGAATGTCGGGTTCAAAATAGTCATCAACTCCCGCTGTTTCGTCCAGTATCATTGCTTCTTCCATGAGTTGGTTTATTCCATCAGGGATTTCTCCCTTTTCAGGGTTTTGACATCGTCATCCGTATTTGCAAGCCACGCGCCGTCCTTCTTGGCCAGGAAGAGCGTCAGTTCACGTGCGTCGCACGTGATAGTCATGATTCTCCACCTTGATCGCCTTCTTTAAGTGTCCACCGACTTGCTCTCGTCGATGTCGACAGAGAACGCGCTCCCCGCCTCCGACCATCGCACAGAACAGCTTCATCATCTTTCTTCGACGCGGCAGGTTCTGAAATGAGAAAAGGAGATAGAACATTCTGTACTGGTCACTTATTGGTCAAAAGTCGACTGGTTCGCTTTAGTGACCTTAATGAAACCAAGTGATTTACAGAGTAGTCACTTACAATCATTGTGAAGTGAGTCACTTGAGGTACTGCAAGTCAGGACATTCATCACAACGGTGCTGTCACAACACTAGACGTGACACAAGTTGTGTCGGGGATACTTCAACGAGCCAGTCCATTTCGTACAGTACGCGCTACCAGTATCCTGCTGCTTGGTTGCCATTCTCGAGGTAGTATTCGTCGACAACACTCAATGTATGGCAAGCTGTGGATCAAATTGTCAGTGGTGAGACTTTGTGTAGTAAGAACAAGAGCAATGCATGTATTTGTCGGCGGTTCTATTTGACGCCTACAATGTCAAGTTCGACTCCACACTGGTCGTTCACGCGTCTACAAAAATCCTTGTCGGGTGAGTCAGATATCATAACCAGGAATCTGCCTCGGTTGTCTCTCTTTGCATTCACTTCAACTTGAAGTCCTTGTATTTCATTTGGGTTGTTTCATGCTACACAAAATTCGTCTCAAAGAATGTGCTCAGCTACGGACATCCAAACAAGATTCTGCTTGCAGATCACGCCAAAGATTGAAAGTATCTCCATCGTCCAAGCTGTATTGTCATCAACTCTCAAATACGTTCTCATATATGTAAGCCGAACTAACTCACAATACCCGTCTATCTTACTGGCGATCTGCATCGAAGTCTCGCTCAGTTGTTGCCCTTAAGCGGTGGCGGCATATGACGACGGAAGGATGGCCGCCTCCGAGATGGTTTACCCAGTTGTTGTCGCTGCTGGTGCTCGCTTTCATCCGCGTCTTGGGGATCAGGCGGTGGCCGTCGCAGTTTTTGCATCAGTGTCTACTGCTGTTTTTTAAGGCTGCGGTAGATTTGTACGGTGAGCATGGATCGAATTGCCCACCCCGAGGACTCCAAACGCGCGACTCCAAGGACTGACGTCATCGTCGATTTCGATCTGGTTATTAGATGAGCGTTTCGTTCCGCAATGCTGTTGGTGTAGTGAATGGTGTTAGTCTGCAAGCGTATATGTTTGATATGTTTGATATGTTTGTAACTTGCTCCCCAAGACCGCAGCTAGCAGAGTCATGTGCAGTAGCTACCCGATTGCACCAAATGATGTTTAAAAGAGACTAAAGCGAAACCAGTGGGTCTCACTTGGTGTGACGACTATGGG